>VZZY01003316.1:2807-36005 GCA_013400335.1 Eurystomus gularis | reverse complement strand
TCTATGATTCTATGAAATTTCTCTGGTTTGCTACAACTAGAGCCTAACAATTTTTCCACAGAAATAAGCTTTTATTCTGAACAAATGCATCTGAAATTTAAATACAGCAATCACAATGATGTTTTTTTCTAAGTATTAAAAAAGTGTTATTATGCTAATTTCTACTGGCGCTGGTTTTTTCATGTCATTCAAGCCTTGCTCAATTTACACTGCAATTCATACTTATGCCGAATGTATGGCCATTTTAATTTTTATTTTTTAGTTTAGTTCAGTGCCTGATGCCCCTCAGAGCACTTTATCTTGCTGATTTTTATCCGTCTTTGTCTTATGTTAGTTTTTGGAGATACTTGCTGTTAAAAAGGAAAAACTACTCCTCAAAGAAAGAATTATACAAGCAAATATAACTTTAAAATTCTGTTCATTCTACATCTACCTTTTATTATTTGACATTCCTTTTCCTCCCAATGCAAACTCCTTAGCACAGGAGAACATTACCTGGGATATACATGAGTACACAGCTGTTGCACAGACATCAGGTATTCCCTAATTTCCTCCCTCCATTTCCAAAGCATGCATATCCTGAAGAATTTGGCTGTTTAACTGATCAAAGTTTATCTGCCAAAAAATGTGGTAGTGTAGAGAAATAACAACATGAGAAGATTGGCCTAATAATCTGTTATCAACAAATAATTGGGAGTCTCCTTAGCAACAAGTACTAAAATGACTTGACTATTTGTGATTTAATTGAAAATCAGTGACGATTCATTTTGTTCAAATAATTTACTTGTTTTTCTTATGTTTGGTGAAAGACGATGTGCAGCCCATATAATAAATAAAAATTAATTTAAAGGAAAAATCTAAAAGCCATCAGATAATGAAATATGTTTAGATTGGGCAAAACACCAGATGTTTACCATAATGTGTAATTATGGGTTTAGTGTAGTAGTGGCTGATCTGAACACTTTCTATCTCCAGTTTTATGAATTCTCACATCTAATGTGTCTCACTTAGAAATTCCATTTAATCTTCTACTGGGCAGTTATCATTGAGCTGTTTGTAGAGAAATACATAAAACATATAACAGAAAAGCCTAACTAGCTATTTAGAAGATTCTGAAGAACTTTTGTTCTGTATTCTTGTCCATTACTTAAGAAAGTAACTCTCATTCTCTAATAAAAAGGTATTTGTTAACAGCTAGCAGCTACAGGTTATTGCCTTTTAATTCTGAAATAAGTTTGCTGCAGAATTGCCTAAGTGTCTTAGGAGTATATATCACAGTTACTAACTTTTCTGAGACCTAAATTTTCTTTTTGTAAATGCCATCTCTATTTCAGTCTACAAAGCCAACTGATAGTTTTTCTGTGATTTTTCCTGTGACAGAGGAGAACTTTCTAGCAAGGATTTAAAAATCTGAGGGTATTTCTTTGGTGGCTACGAAGCTGGAGGAAATACCATCTGTCTGTGCAAATACGTTCAGAATTATGGGAGACGTTCAAGAAAACAAAGTGCCTGGAGTATAAGAATGGTTCATTATAAAACTCTTTGGGAATCCATGCTTGCTACAACAAACTCTCTTCATTCAGCTAGCCTTCCTCTTTAGTGGATATTATAAGCAGAATAGAGAATGTTAGAGAGCTATGAAGAGTCAGTGAACAAAGATATTTCAATCCACTGATTGCCACCATGCTACCTCATGAATGCATGCTGTCACACAGCTTATAAACTTGATGTAGGAGTACTTGAGCCACATCAATACCTTCTGCTTGAGCTCTGGCCTACTAGTAAACGATGACCTTTTTCATCGGCGACAGCCACATACATAGATGTAATGTGCATTTGAGATAGAAAACAGAGACAAGAAATGGGATCTCAGGACACTCCATTTAAAAGATGATGTGCTTTGCCTCATGGCTGCGGAAATCAGTAGACTTTTGTTGAATTCCACACAAGTGTCTCTAATAGCCTGCAACTTGTGGCAACAGTTAGAGCATGAAGATACCCTAGCTATGAATATGTATTGAGTAATTAAAAAAAAAAAAAGATACTAGAAATATATGCTATGGAATTTCTTAACATATTAAGTTTTGACTTTTAAAGTATCTGTCATTACTAGCAATGTAATACATCTCAATGACAAAGTTGCCCAGTTTGGGTTTTGTTTTATTATACAATTTTTATTAGTTGCTGTGCTGTGTCCATAAACTCTACTCCTAGGCAGAAGGAGACATAGTAAAACTGTCATATTCAATGGAAATATCACACTGTGGTGTAGCCACAACTATAAACGAAAGCAAATCCAAAATGTTCCATACCTGAAAAGGTCAAGTTAGCAAAAGAACAGTTCAGGAGCAGATATTATACCAGGGGACCTAATATAGCAATGACTGTCAAAACAAGAACTTAATAAAATAAAAAGTTTCATGAATGAGTCCTATTAACTGAGGACAGGAACAGATATTTCAGTTATTAAGTTCAATGGCATTTGATATTATGCTGGTCTCATCTTGGCTGATTGCTTTCCTAGCTGGGTTGTGAAACAACAGAAAAGCAACAAGCTCTTCCTAATTGTCTTGTGGCCCCTGTGTATTTTCTCCATAAAAGTCCCCTTTCTGCAGTAAAACTCGACCGTTACTTTTCTATTGTAGTTCAGGGTGTATTTAACACCTTTTTGGAATCAGGTAACAAGTATGGTGACTCACTCCATTCGGAAAACTCTGAGTGCAAAATCGTTATTCAAGTAACCTGTTCTCAAATGAAGACTAGAATTCAAGGACAAGTCTCAGTTTAACATCAATTTATACAAAGGCCTTCCATCAGACTTTTAAAAAATACATTTATATTTCTAGGAAACATTAGATTTTGTATTTTACTGGAAAAATTACTAAGCTTGACATAAACCTAGTTGGATTTCTTGCGTTACAGAAACTTTGCCTGTTGTTTAGTTATTTTTACATCTTAGTCTATCTCTTAGTCACTGTTGCTGGTTGCTTTCTTCCTCCTTTTTTTTGAGATTTCTCCTTTCTAATTCCATATTTTGAAATACGTAGGTCTTCAGTAGCTTTTTTTCAAGAGAAAAGTAATTTTGACTTAAAACTTGCTATATGAATATGTGTTGTTTAAATCTTCTTGATGTTTAATTGAGAATGTTTAAATTGCTGTGTATAGCTAGTCTGATGCTAGAAATGAAATTGAAGTAAGTACCTATCTTATTATTAAGAGTGCACCTCAGATAATTTTAGTCCTCAGATACTTCAATTTTTAAAGAGATTGGTAAGAATAACCTAAGTTAAACAATGTATAGTTGCTGAATAATACATATATGTAAACTGCCCTCAGAGTTTTTCATTATGTTTCATAATACAAAGTTTATCTGCAAGGCTTGGAAGTTAAACAATATGTCATCATGACTTCTGTCTCATTTTTTTCTCTTTCCCCACAAAAGATAAAAAGCAAACTATACATGGCTATTTCCAAGTTAGTATTGTGTTAAAAGATGAAGATTTGTTTTATTGTACATGGAAGGTAAAATGTTGAATGAAAATTAAAATGAAGGAAAATGAAAACTAAATGAAAAAAAACTGGAATGGAATGGAAGAAATGGTGAATCCTGAGTTATTAAACAACTTTCAGTTCTTTCCAGAAGCTGTAGAAGACTTTCTTCAAGCAGACTTTCTTCAAGCATACACATTAATACTTCAGGTCTCTGGATTTACACCACTTTGGATAGTAGTAACTGAAAATAGTCCAGCCAGTCTGTTCCAAAAATGTTATATTGTGGCTGGACTGGCCTTTAGTGAAACTGAAAAGTGGACATTAACATGGGATAGGAAAAAGCTAAATGAACTATCTTATCTACAGGTGCAGTGAAGCAGTGAAACATAATCTGTACTTTTCATTTTGAGTAGACAGGCTTATCTCAGCTCTAACCTGTAAATTTGATTGGTGCACAGCAGATTCTCTGTTCTCTGTTGTTCCACATCACCATGTCAAACCCAGACAAAATAATATTTTAGTGTTGACTTGCATTAACAGAAAAAGAAAAAAAGAAAAATAATTAAATCTTTATAACAAGAATTCATAGAGAATATTTAATTGTTTGAAAGCAGTTGTTTTTACAACACTGGTATTTAGCCTTCATTTTCCTTCACTCACATGGATATGGGCAGGACTCACCTTAAAGACTATGAAATGAAAACATGAAATCCAACATTTTGAAGATCAAATGCTTCAAAGGATTTGAGCACTAAAGTGAACTGACATGCACTCTTTTGAAGCACAAGCAGTTGAAGCACAACTTTAAATATGTTTTATTATGTACATATTTGAAGTGCTGGGGCCCAAGTTGTGGGTCCCAGGTTGGAGTTGACCTGTGGATGAGTCACAACCTAGTAGAATGTTTTGGTTTTTCTATTGGCTTCATGTTCCAGAGGCAGAACCTGGCCCACCTGTGTCTCTGTGGCTCCACCTTCACCCAGGTGGTCATGGTTGGGGTGGTGGGTGAGGCCAGGATTGTATTAACCAGGAGCTGATTAGTTAGAAGAGCTTCCTGTTGGGTGTGGCTTCTGTTGGGGTTGGTTGCTTCTTGCTGAGCTCTCTCAGTGGTGTCTCTTCCATGTGAGGAGCCAATGAGGGAGCTGTCTCTGTCTGTTATGTCCAGCAGGTGATGCTGGCACCACAGTGGGCAGTAGAGAAGCTGGGCCTACAGGAACCTACAGTAGGACTGTCTGAAAGAAGACTTCTGAGGGGATGTTGTTGAGTTCAGTGTTGGTCTGTGTGATCAGGCATCTGATGGCGGCATAAAATGGTGATGGCTGAACCAGCACAACAATATTAAAGATATTTTATACCTAGGTTTTTTTAACCTTGATTTGTTTTAGGAAATATGTCTTCTGAGTTTTAATTGCTTATATAACTTTCAATACATTCTAGGCTATTTTAGGTTTGTATATGTTTCCATTAAAATGCTGGTGAAAAGTGGCAAAATATATAAATCTGGTGCTATCTAATGGGTCTTTGAAAGTCCGAGAATGACCAAGAGAATGATGAGCTTTCTTTTCTTCAAGCTAAACAAACACGGATCCCTAAAGCTGTTAAAATTGTTTATTATTGATTGACATCCTACGCAACTATGATGAAATGAGTCATCTTACATGGCTCTAATAAAGTAAGAAATTTTTCTAGAGAAGTTAATTCTTTAATACACATTTTAAAATATATTTCTATATATCCCAGGCTCCTGAGACAGGAGAGAAAGTCTAGAGTAAGGCAGATTCACATATGGTGGAGGTGGACCAGGTTAAGGAGCACTTAAATTAACTAAACAAACCTAAGGGGGGGGGGGGTGTCACAGGTTGCACCCACAAGTTCTGTGGGAGCTGGCTGTCATTGAAAGATCAGTCTCAAGTATCTTTGAAAGGTCTTGGTGACTGGGACAGGTTCCTGAAGTCTGGAAGAGAGCAAATATCACTCCTATCTTCAAGAAAGTCAAGAAGAAAGACCTGGAGAGCTACAGGCCAGCCAGTCACACTTCAGTCCCTGGGAATGTGATGGAGAAATTCATCTTGGAAATGATTTCCAAACACATGAAGGATAAAAAGGTCATGGGGAGTAGCCAACATAGATTTACAAAGGGGAAATCATGCTTGAGGAGACTCATTGCCTTCTACAATAGGGTGACTCTGTTGGTGGATGTAAGGAGAGCAGTGGATGTTATTTACCTTAACTTTAGTAAAGGCCTTTCATGCTGTCTCCCATAACAACATCATAGACAAGCTGCTAAATAGCTGCTAAGTGCTACTGGTACTTGTGCTACTTAGTGGCACAAAGTCAAATCAGAGGCAAGACACTAGTGATGCACCCAGGGGTCAATACTGCGGCCAGTACTGTTTAACATCTTCATTAGCAATCTAGTCCCTGGGTTGGACTGCACTCACAGCAAGTTCTCAGAGGATACAAGGCTGAGAGGAGGGACTGATACATCAGGGATGGTTGTGCTGCCATTCAGAGGGACCTTAATAGGCTAGAGGACCGTACAGAGAGGGACCTTATTGTGGTTCAACAAAGGACAATGCTAAGTCCTACACCCGAGGACAAATAACCCTAGGCAGAAGGACAACATGGTGGGTAACCAGTTGGAAAGCAGATTTGCCAAAACGGACCTCAAGGTCTTGGTGGGCAACGAGGTGACCAGCAATGCACCCTGACAGCAAAAATCACCAACAGTATCCGGGGCAGCATTAGGCAGAATGCTGCCAGCAGGTTGAGAGAAGTGATCCTTCCCCTCTAATCAGCACTGGTGAGGCTGCAGTTCTGTGGAATATCAAATATTATGTGGAATTCTGTGTTTAATTCTGGGCTGCCCAGTTCAAGAAAGATATAGACCTATGGAATTAGTCCAGTGTAAGATCACAAAGATGATGGACTGAACAGTGTAAGATCACAAAGATGATGGACTGGAGCATCTTCTACACGTGGAGAAGCTGAGAGGGCTGGTAAAGTTCAGTCTGGAGAAAAGAAAGCTCGGGGGACTGTTATCCAAGTTCATTAAAAGCTGATGGTGAGGGAATGAAAAAAATTGATCCAGATCAGTAAAAAATTGTATTTCCTTCCATCTAGTAGTCTAAGGCAGAAAACTGCATAATATTTGCAGAAATTGATTTTTTATCCATCAAATAACAAATGTACTTTTAGGGTTTTTTCTCCTTTTTTTCTTCTTTCTGTGCATTTCATGAGAATTTTAGCTTTCTTTGTTACTGTTCAATGCCTTTTATAAATGAATGTAATCTTTTTCCCTGTAGCACTTTTTTCCTTCTATTTCTTCAGGTTTTATTTTATTTCAATCTTTTAAAAATTATGGTTATTTTGCCCTCGTTTCATTTCACCATCCCTAACATGATGGAAAGAAGGGATTTGTATATTGCTTCATATGCATTTTGTTCATTTAGAATTGCAAATACAATTTTCCAGCCTCCCACAATATGTGCCTGCTACAGTCATGGGTTTCATGATAGCATTTCATAGAACCCATTTCCTGTTGCCTACTGCTTATTTCTTTTTTTAATGTTTGTTCATCTCTCATTCAGAGGAACTTGAATCATCTTGAAAATGGTTTTTTTTTTTTCTTATACACAGCATGTGTCTTCTTCCCTCTTTTATATTCAATTATTTCTATTTTTGCAATATATTATATTTATTAGTTCATTTAAAGATTTGGTTGTTAGCCAATGAATTTTAGCCCATGAAAGCAACATAGAAACTGTGAAACCCGAAGTGTTGCATCAGTTTATGTTTGTTTTGTCACTGTACTTCATACAGACTAGACCAAAGTCTTACATTTATGTTCTTGCTAGCTAAATCAGAAGTTCTATGTCTCAATATTAGGAGTCCTAATATATTCCTTAATATCTCTTCTCAGTTATTTTTGTCTTCTGGTAATATATCATATCTCTCTTTATCCACAGAAGTGGTGAAAATGCCTGTATCTTTAATTATATATAGTTTACAGGTCAAAAAGTCAAGAAAATAAAAAGACTTTCTTCCTTAATAGCACTTGATCATTACACCTATTATTTTTCTCTGTTCCTTGTATTGCTTAGCTTTATCATTATCTGAACTAGCCATTTTTTCCAGATTTTTATTCTATTGTGTTTATTTATAAATAGACCCTGAAATTATGTGTATTGTATTCTTTCTCAATGCCTTTCAAAAGAGACATAAAGTTGAGAGACTTGGCTTCTATAATAATAAGGTCAATAGAATCAGCTATGTAGAAAACAAAATTTAACTGACTAATTTAGTTGGTGACAAAAGCTTGGAGGATAATGCCATTCTATTAATAAACTCAGATAATTATTAGCAAATAATAAGTTAGCAGAATCATTATTACTTACAATCTTTTCCAGTCTATAAAAGAAAATAAAGCAGAGATATTGTTAAGAATAATAAGCATACTCTGTTAATGAAATTTATCAGAAGTGCCTAGGATTCATGAAGCAGATCTGAGTCTCCCTATGTCTGGCACTTGTCCTACTCGTCCTGTAGGACCTATTGTACATGAATCATAGAACGGTTTGAGTTGGAAGGGACCTCAAACATCATGAAGGATAATGACAAACTGCAGAGTCCAGCAGAAGATCAACAAAATCCACCATGGTTGGAACATGTGAAGCATAAGGAGAACCTAACAGACCTGGGTTTGTGGAGCCTGAAGGGGAGAAAGCTATGGGGCAGGAGGTGGGGCAAAACGTGCTGTCTTTAACCCCCTGAGGGATGTTACAGGGGAGTGAAGCCAGAGGGTTCTGAGTGGTACCCAGCAAAGGGGAGTGAGGACATGAGCTGCAGCAAGGAGGAAGAGGATTTTCACCATGAGGGTGGTTCAGCACTGTCACAGGCTGCCCCAGGAGGCTGTGAGATCTCAGTCCTTAGAGGTCTTCACAGCTCTAGGAGACAAGGCCTCGAGTGACCTGTGCTAAGCTTGGAGCTGGCCTTGTTTGGAACAGGAGGTAGGACTTGTCCTCCTGAGGTCCCTGCCAACTCCATTTGTTTCACAGTTCTAGTATGTTAGATAAGGCCTGCTAGGCATTTCAGAGAAGAAATAATAATCTGCAATAGCTTTTGTGAAAGTGGAAGATTTTAGTAAAGGACCCACTGGAATGGAGTTCAAGCCACCTCATTCCCAACCCTCGTGTCTCACTGTAACGCTGAGGTGTTACACTGTATTTTGGTTCAGACCTTCCCTGTCAAAGTTGCAAGCTTTTTATTTTTTTGCTAACTCATTCTCCAGACAATTTCTTAATGCCTGTAGGAAAACTTCTCTGTCAATTAAGTCCCAAGTACACCTCATTTTTATACACTTATGAAAAGATTGTTTACAGAGATGTTACAGTACTACAAGTAGTTAAAAGAACTTTGACCTTTCATATAAAATCAGATAATTAATTTTTCAGAGCTTTGCAGAAAGTTCACAGTATTTTTAGTTCACAAATAAGATGAAAATTGATCTACTCCTACTTCACCAGGAGAAAATAATTAGATATCAGCAGAAAAGCAGTGAACTATAGCTGTGTTTTTCAAACACAAGTATAATTCATTCCTTTTCCTTCTTAACTTTATTCAATTAGGTGTTCTTAGATATTGTTCTTAGCATGAAAATGAAGCTGATTGTAGGAAACAGCCACTTTAGAGCAATGCAGATTACAAATCATCACCCTATCTGGCTTATTTTCTTTAGAAGACTTTAGTCACCTACATTAATTAAATTAGCTCTCTAATATTTGTGAAGTGTTTGTAATCTATAAGAAAACAGCCCCCCAACATCACAGATTTTCAAGAAAATTCTCAGTTGTTGCTTTCTGTTTGTATAGCTGTTGCAGCATTAAAAAATATATTGCCCACTCTAATGTGAAAATTGAGGTTTTGTTCTCTTTTAAAGGTAAAAGAAAGACAGATAAGTTTTCAGATGGGAAGGTTCAACTTTTTCATTCTTTATAGAACCAGCATAATATTTTGCCATAAAATCACCCAAAGTATTCAGCTCCTTAAGTCTGAATATTTTCTGTATCATCTTACCCCACTTATCTAAAATAAACCTGGAGTCCAGGGCACCAAATCAGAATCTCTTATCATGAAGACTCTGTTTTCCCAGGTATAGACGGAAGATTAATAAAGAAATGACAATTTCTTTTCGTCAAAAAGCAGAGTTTGCCTGTGGGTATCATCTTTTCTACTTTAAGGTATTTTTTCCTAGTCTAGTCCTTTGGATCACAAGTTTTCACCACGGTATGATCACAGAGTCTAGGGCACACCCTTTTATTGTCATTTTTTAAAAACTACTTTATGCAGTTGAGAAAAAAACCCTGTAGGTCTAATCATTGGTATGAGCTTAAAATCAATCATCTAATATATATATATGCTGTTGATACGGATATACTAGGAGTAAACATCTGTTGTGTTTATTGCTTAAGAAATAATTTTGCATATTTATGTGTTGTCATTTGTTGTAATCATGTATCCACAATAATTTTTCACTTAAATCTTTTGGAACAACTGAAGAAAATTAAAATAGAAAGTTAACATATTTGCTATTGAATTTTAAATCATTATTAATGCATACACTGTATTACTAACACTATGATAAAGAGAATGTGTGGGTTGATTCTGAGGGGTATGAAAGCACCTGCCAGCAGTAATAAATACAAAAAATAATGAAAAATGGTTTTCCAAGCTCTAAATTCTACCTACTCAACAAAAGCAGACTTTTTTTTTTTAATCAGTTCTCAAATCCAAATTAACTTTTTCCTGTTCATGAAACTTTACCAGTATATGCCCTATTTTACTAGTGTAATAAGTTGGAGCTGTTCATGTTCAAGGAAAGGTGATATGAAAGGTTAAAACCTAAAGGCTAAAAGGCCCCTTCAAAAGTGGGTGGAAAATGCTTTGTGTGTCTTGCAAAAATGATGAAACTAATTTGCTCCCCTAATTTGTAAAATTAATTAAGTTCCTGTAGTGTTTTCAGGAAAAAAGTGTTGGAAGGTGACATTCCCCTAGCCGGGTAAAACAAAAATTTTCCTTCAGTAAACTTAGCACATTATCAAGAAAAGAAGGGAATGCTGTCTTCAATAGCAATCTACACTGAAACTTTCTCTCACTGTCCTGGGTTGGCCAGGACAGGGTTAATTTTGTGTGGAGCCAGGTAATTCTATGCCATGCTGACGTCATGCCCGGGGCCACCTCCGGGGAGGGGCCAGTTCTGTTGGGAGTGGTTCAGTTGGAGTTCAGTTCGCCCTGAACTTCGCTCGGGTTCAGTCCCTCGCCGTTGTTCTCTGGTATTGTTTTTTTTGTATTGCTCTTTTCCTTACTGCTTAGTATTTGTTCTTTTTAACTGCAAAGTGCCCATTGTATGTTACTTTCTTTTATATATATATATTAAACCTTCCTTACCTCAACTCAAAAAAGGCACTTTTAAACCTTCTTTTCCTTTCTCTGTCCACGGCCCACGGCAGAGGGGAGGGGGCGGGGAGAAGCGGCCGGCCGCACGGCTTGGCTACCCCGCAGCTCTTACTAAACCAACACACTCACCCTTCTATGTCTTCTGTAAACTTTCATGAGAAAGCTGCATTTATAATGCAGGGGTTTTAGCCTTTGTAATTAGACTTTATGCAAGTACCCTTTTGTTTCAATAAGTGTTATAGCAACCTACTATATTGTTTAAACATGCTGGACAAAATCTGATAAAAATTTCCATCTGTGCTCCACAAAATGCCAACATTTACACATGCACACAATATTCCACCCATTTGATTTGCTCTGCTCATAGCTTTCATGACATCTGTTTCCTCAGTGATGGACTACTCCAGTATTTTTTCTTAAAAAGTAACATAGCTTTGAAAGGCATTTCCCAGAATGTCATTACTCAATTACCTTAACATTTTTGCTTTCTCTTTTTTAAGTAATAAAATGCAGCTGATATGACCAGCTCTTCCTCAGAACCGGAAACTGGAAGAACAAGTTGTGTTTTACCGTGCACTATTTCAACTACATTAACAAGATGTTGTTCGAAGAAAAATAAAATTAAAAAGGGATTCATTAGTATGTACCCCTTGTCCTCAGAGTATTGTTTCACAATGTCCTTAACTGTCTTTATCATCAATGAAATATCAATTTCTATGCTTTACTGTTATTATCTCATTGGCTGGAGCTACTGAAACCTGGCCCGTGAAAACTTTCTGAAGTTCAGGATTCTGGTGTAAGTCTTACCTATGCTACTCCTCTTTCTGTTACTCCTCTTGAGTACAAGTTACAATTTGTTGCTAAATCTATTCCTCTATTTCTTAGGCTTTTTTTGTTTGCTTTTGGTTTTGGCTTGGTTTACTGGTTTGGTTTTTTTTTTCACAGGAAGGAAACCCAGATACTCAGGTAGAATTTCAGTTCTTCTGTACTCTACACTTTGCTCAGGAGACAGGATTGAAGAAGAGGCTTTGAATATCCCTTTTCTTGACTAGCTAATGATTCACACTAACCAGTTTCCCTCTTGATCTTCTGCCAGTTCTGGTGAAAATGATGCATCTGGTGAAAATCATAAATCAGCAGCTAGCAACAAATTAAATTAATAATGTAATTCAGACAGCTTTGTTTATGTTGTTAAGCCATTTCAGACTTTCCAGCAGTTTCAAATACACATGGCAATTTAAAAAATATGCCAGATAAATAATTCATTGTTTCCTCTCTGAACCAGCTTGTATGTGATAGTGGTCTGATGTACAAGACAGAGAATACTCGCTTTTGTCATGATACCAAGATTAAGATCTCATGTTTTTGCAAGACATCTGTAAGACCATATGGAGCCTTAGACCATCCCAAACAGTAAATGGTTAACTTATCAGTGAGGTATAAAATTTTCACCTTTTATCCTGGAAAATGGAGACCTACAAGATCTCTCTACATTTGATTTTCCAATATTCTTATCACTAAACCATAGCATAAGCAGTCATGCCACAGCATATGTAGCATATGCAGATAGCGTAACGTCTAGTTATGGTTTATGAGTTTACCTGGCATAGAGAAAGATGATCTGGAAACTTAATAATGCACCTCTCCAAAAAACATCTGATAAGTCTTCATGCATGTGCCACTATGACATAAAACACACTCTGAAAGTCATTGTGTTCTATTAGATTGTCTTTGAACATTACTTAGGTTATAATAATAATATTCATTCCACTAGAGTAAGAGAAACATTTTCTTAAGTTTATATTTGTCCAACTATGACTAGATTCTGTTTACTTTTGTCTTACAATGCTGTGTCAAATGGAGAACCAGATTCTGCTATCATTACACATCCAGGATATGGAAGACTCACCGAACCTCAGTTTGTTGCCATGTCATCATAGATAAGGTCAGTGGGCAGTAGCAAGGCCACTGCCACAGCATATATGGATTTACCCAGAGTCCTTTTTTTCTTCCAGAATTCCATTTTTTTTTCAGATTAGTGCAAAGTACAGACTTGATTTACTTCTCAAAACCATGTCAAGAAAGTTAACTCAAGTCACAGTCTAGAAGTAATTACACATTTTTCTATCTTTTTCATCTTACTTTTTTTTTTGTGGTGAAGAATTGTTTAATTTAAATTTTGTATTTTGATTTTGACATACTTCCTGATGCCACTCAGCAGCTTCAGGATAAATTAATAGCTGATATGGCAAAAATTAAACTCTTTAAACCGAGATCATAAAACTTCTATGTACTCTCATATTTCACTTCAAAACAATTAAAGATAAATTTACATGATTTATTTAGACTACCATAAATTGTGGTATTAATATACTCCCCAAATTGTCCTCTATTTGCATTGCTTATGCAGAATACTTTAAATCTCCATTTCTTCTGACTATAATTAAGGATGTTTCAAGATGAAATTATATTGTGCCATCAATTTTAACAGGACTATAGGCTTATAATGGAATTAGTTTTAAGAACAGTAAAAATTCCCAGTTTGCTTTCAAGCTTTTTTCTTATTTTGCTTGAGAGGTATTAGAAAGCTTATTATCACATACACTGAGTTTTAACAGAAAGGTTATATTTTAGAATAAAAGAAATATAGGGCAATTCCTCAGTATTAATACTTCATGCTTCATGTTTCAATCTGATTTGAATTTCTATAGATACCACAGAAGCTTGAGTGAAATGGTAAATTCAGTGAAGTTAAGATTTATAACATTGTCCGTTGTGTACTTCCTTAAAAATTTAGGCGTGTTGAATGCACCCATTTGCATTGGAAAGTCACACAGATAGGGGGTATGCTCAGAAAAATAACCATTAAATACAAACTGAAAGAGATGTTCTTTTCAACAAGAAAGAACAAAAAAAGTCGAGGGTTCCTGCATGTAATAAAAGGCGTATTCACTCCCATTCTCTCTTTATTTTGTATATACACAGACAAATTTGTGCATGATATACCCATATCAATTTGCAAGTGACGTAAGATTGTGTTTTTATCACTTTCTCCTAAAGAATACTCAATTTGCTTATTATTTGCACTCCTAATTCTGTGCCTAAAATACGCTCATTTGGCACACTTCATACACAGGAAGACAGTGACATCAGCTCCTGCAAGAGGCCATTTTAAGAAACAGTTGCACAAATAATGAAATGTAAGAAAAATGTCTTTTAGAAAACTGCATGATTCTACATTGATATAGCAAATGAGGAGAGCATGATGAAGTGTTCTAGACTGGAAAGTCTTCCTTTAAGCTTCCACACAGACTAACTGACCACCAAATAATTTTATCTGTAAAATTATACCTTTCTAGATTGAATGGGGATGTGGCATAGCTGAATACTTTTGACAAATAATTTTAAAGAAATTATGTGCTTCTGACAATTGACTTTTGCAATAGGAAATGTTAACTTTGAGGGTAGGCTGTCATAAAACAAAGTGCAAGATGTTTTTTCTTATAACTACCTTTCAAGGAGCAGTATAAAATTTCTTTTTGATTCCAAGGTCAGTTTAGGCCCCTCCCCCTCTTCAAGACTCGTATTAGGAGACAAAAAAAGGAATAAAATGCTTTAAGTAATGGAAGGTGAAAAAAGCTTCCAGGCACTTTCTGTTTTCTCTTTCTCATACATTTCTCATACATGCTCTGCCAAACTAGAAAAATAAAGCTGAAAAAAAGAAAGTCTAGTTTTCCTCCTTTATATTATTTTTATTTCCTTGCCTCAAAATATATAAAGTGGGAAAAGACTTGTAGGAAAAATAACTAAATAAAGTTGAAGCCGTTCTGATGTTTTCTACGTTCATGAACTGCTGCTACAGATGGCTGGGAACAGTTTCACATACTCATTTTAGAATGGCCATGGATGCTTTAAGCAGAAAACAAGCAAAAAAACACAAGAGAGAAAGGCATTTTGATGTTGCATTCATTAATTTAGCAAGGTGCATGTTTAGGAGATCATGCTGCCATATCATTTCTGCAAGCATTGACAAATAATTCCTGTATTAACAGCCCTGTGCAATCGAAACAGGATGCTGCATTACACTGAGCAGAGATGCAGGGTCTGGGGGGATGTGGAATCAAGGACACAGCTGTAGGTGAACACGAGGTTGGATGCTCACCAAGCGTGTTAGACAGGTGAAAAAATAAATCAGACTTTGGGAGGGGCTAAGAGAAGCTTTCCAAGGAGGATCTTTGTACACAAATATAACCTGGTAGAAATCTGTTTTGTACCAGGTTTGATGAAGTGCAAAATATATGTAAAATGAGCTCTGCTTAGCTCTGGAATGTGTCACAGTAGCTATTTTCTAACAAACATAAAAACTATGATTATTTAAAAGATCAAGTTGTTATTGCCCTCAAGTAGGTTAGGCAGAATTTTTTCTATGTTGTTCACAATTACGCTAATATTTGTTATTCCTTTTATAGAATTCAATGAAGGGAATAAAAAATAATAATAATAAAAAAGAAGTAAGCTAGGGTGAAATTGCCTCTTGTTCTTGCTTTTACAGCAGGAGTACTATGCCTCAGTTACACACCTGGAGACGGTGGAAGAACGGTACATTTAGGGTTTATAGCTGAACATTATATAATACAGCTACTTTGGTAAAAATCTAAATGACAGAAGTGAATAGTGATGACCTGATATTTCTATAATAAGCAGCAAATTGCTAAGAACTGTAAAAATTTGGGACATTCTTTGTGCATTGGAAAATAACTATAGGGAACAGATTTGTATGCATTTATTTCACAGTTAACCTATATAGGAATGTTGACATGCTGCATGCAGTCCATCCAACTGACGTAGGGACTGTAGTGTCACTTACAGTGTATAAATAAAACTGCCCAGTCTTTAACTCGAGGATCACATCCTTGCAAAGGAGGCCTTTGCATCAAAAACAAAAGCCAAATCATCAGCTGGTGTAAATCAGCTTATGCTTTCTCTCACCAGCATCAAGAAAGCTGGCTGACTTCCATCAAATAAATATTCAGACCATTAATGCCAGCAGACCTGTAAAACCAGGACTTTGAAAAAACTCTGCAGTTCCTCAGGAATACTGTTTTACTTTCTAAACCTGCTAATAAAGGATTACAGAATTCTAAAATAAATGGGGTTGGCAGGGACCTCACGAGGAACTCCCTTTTACAACCTCCTGTTCTAAATAGAGTCAGCTCCAGAGCTAGCACAGGTCACTGAGGGCCTTGTCCTCTAGAGTTGTGAAGACCTACAAGGACTGACATCCCACATGTCAGCTTGGATTAAGAAGGATCTTGTATCCATAAAACATTTCTTCTTCCCAAGGGATGATATAAGCTACCTCAAACATCACAAACATCGCCTGGCTTAGGTAGGCTGCTCAGTTCAGTTTTGATTGGTACTGAAAAAATGCTGATTTAGTACATATTTTTTTTAAAAAAAAGGTATTAAAAATACAGCATTTGGCCTAGAAAATGTGCATATATGCACTTTGTGACTGTATTTAACATTCAGCAAATAAATTCTGTCCTTTGACAGATCAATATTTGAATTCATGTGGAATGAAGAGAGATGTGGTATGGGGGTTTTTTGTGTGCCTTTTTTTTCTTTTCTACAGGCTAAACTCAAAAGTATAGACATTCATGAAGTTTTCTCATTGAAAGACCAAGTACAACAGACTTTAACAAAGGGAACAGATATCAGCATGATATTTAGCAAACATGTACTAAGGGCCATGATTTGAATCCCAGTTTTATCTTAAGCACCAGGTCTCAAATTAACAGGACTGTTAATTTTTAATGCACTGTGTCAGTCAAAGGATAATTTCCTGATTGAGGACAACAGCAAAAATCTGCTAGCTCCTCCAAAACTGTGCTTTAGGAAGGTAGATAATATTTGCTTTTCCTTCTTCCTATACAGAAATGAAAAATATTATATTATCGTGCTACATTAACGTATTAGGCATTGTGTATTCGCCATATGAGAGCCTTATTCCAAGGGACCTGCCTGGCATGCTGCATACCTGTGCTTGCCATCTGGATGCCTGAGTTTTAAAAGTTTAAACTGTTGAATAAAATAGTTTCTGAACTATTAAAAAATAGAAAAAATATGTTAAACTTTCTTATAGCTGGAACTCTCCTTTGACCTTTCTGAGAAGTGACCTTTATGCTCTTTAACAGACCCACCTGTTCCAAATGCAAGTAGTAGTGGAAAAGTTTAGTCTCTGATGAGCCCACCATAAGCATAGGTGAGAGCTCACTGACACTAGTGAGCTTTGAGAATTTAATCTGGGTTTTTAAGAGATTTTCATAGACCTTACTAGAACTGATCTCAGATAAAGGAACCATTTTTTTCTTAAGTCTGCCTTCCATTTTAAAAAAAAATGAATAAAAACCACAGCTGCAACCATTTACATTTTGTAAATGATAAGCTTTAGTTTCCCACAGAACAACCAAAGCAATTGGTCCTAATTTTGGGTGTTTCCATATTTAAGAGTCTCGTATAACATGTCTTCTGAAACACCACAGCTCTTTAAGGAAATCAGTGTATAAGGTAGATGTTGGCTCCAGTGTGGTAAGACCATAAAATGGTCTGTAATGTTTACTTCAGGAAGAATGTCAGGAATTCAGTTCATATTATTTCTGAATTTTGAGGTTTTCTGTTGCTTTAGCACTTTCAAAGTGACAAACCAACCCCTCTTATTTATGGTCAGAAGCAAATTACATCAACAGTCCTTCAGCCAGCTGTAATGCTTTGTAACCTGACAGATACTCCTATGAAGCGAGCATTATTTGTCTTTACTTTTTGTTCCATTTGTTTTCTAAACAATCTTCAGGAGATTTTTTGTCTGTTTTAATATAATATGCAAGCTATCATTTAAAGGAAAATTCTCATTCAGGTTTTTAGTTTGTTTTTTTTTTTAGTTTTTAGCTTTGCAGTTTTTGGTATCTATAATATATTTGAATAAACATGAGCAACTGTGGTTTTCCCTTTAAAATGAAATAATGCTAATTAATAAAGTGGCTTTGTGCAACTGGATCAGTCCTACATAGCAAGGACGTACGTCATTAAAAGGTATAACAAGGTGTTGAAGAACAGCTTTATAATTGCATGTGATTATTACTAAATCTAGCCCCCAAATAACACCAGCTCCTTTGCTGTTCCTTACCATTCATCTCGGCCCCACTCACCATGTTGTCTTCCAAATCGATACCAACAGAAAGCTTAATATCTTGCCATCATGCTTTCAACCCGCTTGGTGGTTACCATAACACTTAATTTTATCTGCACTGCTAAGAAGCCTTAAGCTGTCTCTAGGATTGTTAGAGATGGGTTTAATCCCCATTGAGTCCTATAGCTTTAAGCACTACCCTTCAGTGTAGAAACCTGAGATATATTTCTGTCAAGAAGAAAGGCAGCAGAGTGATTTGTATGCACTGAACTCACAGGTTTTATGGATTTATTTCTTTTTCTTTATGTTTTTATGTTTGTTTTCTTTTTCCAGCTAATGAGATAAAAGAGGAATACTTGAAGGGAAAACCCTTCAACATATTCTTCAAAAGAATTTTATCACAGAATAACATGGTTTAGCTGCTTTAAAACTGCATATTGTTGAGCTCTCTGAAAGTAGTCCATAGTCTCAGAAGAAAAACACAAATACCTGCATATTTTCCAACTTACACTTGTATACTTCATACAAAAATGTATCTAAAGGTCCTGAAAGATCAGAAAAATGGCATCAGTGGCATTTCCATCAAAATCATAAAGAAGATGCATTCACAGTAGAAACAGATCAAATTACTGAGTTTCAATTAATGAAATCAATGACATGTATCAGCTGAAAACAAGGTCAATTTTATTATGTTGATGGAGGTTAAGAAAACATATCCTGTTTTCAATAATATTGTCTGGTAGGCTTTTCTAGTGATACCATTTGCAGTCTATGTGTCATTCTTATACCATCTATATTAATCTCAGTCTTTGCTATATTAAAGAAACACTGGAATGGCAGAATTTTATCTATCCTTTGAACTATTGACATGTGTTTTACTGTAGTACTTTTAACAATTCCAATCACCTGTTAGGTGCCCAGTTGTCTTGGTATGTTCAGCCTTAATAAACATCAGTTCTGACAGAGAAGTGAGCTGGTTTAAGGACAAGCTTCCAAAACAAAACTCATTCTTCCACTTTATTGTATATGCCTATATATTATAATGTGTAGGTGACATTTTTATGCACAGTAAGATAGGAAATGTTCAGTTTTCCTTATTTTTCAGCTAAATACTTGCATTACTTTGTATTAGTTACTGTACATTTCTAAATAAGCAGCTTAGAATAATCAAAGAAGTCCATATGGATGACCAGATCCTGCTATCAGCTACATCAGAGCAGCTTTTCTGAAGCACATGGAATTAGCTGAGATTTACACAAGTATAACAGATTCCATTAACTTAGACCCCAGTTTTGAGACAGCTAGTTAGAGAAATCTATGCAGTGATAACAAATGTTAATTATTGTGGAATAAGGTACTGCAGATAAATAGTTTCTTCTTTCATTCATTATTTTTATTTCCTTAGAGAGCATTCCATGGACTTTCTTTACCTTAATTACAGATTTTCAAGGCTGGTGCAATTAGCTTTAGCATTTATGTTTTCCTATTCTAGTCTTCTTATGTGGCATACTGTTATACTTGTTAGATTGAAACTTAAGGAACTCTGTTTTCATTGATGTTATTTTACTTCCCGTCGGAGAATGTCCTTACAGCAGAGGTGGGGGTTGTTTTGCTTTTTAAGGTATATGCTTTCTATATATGGTTTCAATATAAAAACAAATAATAATAATAATAATAATCATAATAATCATAAAAGCTACAGAGGAAAAAAAGATCTGTAAGAAATTCCATATGAATGGGACTATTTTTTGTCTCTTTTAAGTCATATATTGTAGTTAAACCAGATAATAACTTTTTCCAAGACACTCTGAGACATTGAATAAGTAAAGTTAAAAGGATAATATCAAGATAATTGGCTTTCTTTAAAGTTTGTGTATATATATGTATATATATACATATAAGAATCTGTATTAAAGCTACTAAAAGTAGGCATTGAACTGTATTTTGCTGATATTTACACAGCAATCAGGGTTTGACAAGATGGCAGAGCTATGTATGAAAAGTGGTTCTGTGATGAATTAGTATTGATGTACTTATTGACAGCTAGTAGTGTTCAATGAAGCTAGAGCCCTTAGAGAAAAACAATTACAATGCCAATACATTAACTATGTAATTCTGGAGGTAGAAGATTATCTTTGGTGGGGTGTTGGATATCAGCTAGAATTAACGGGTTTTCAGGGCAATGTTGACCTTCAGGATCTCTCAGGATATGCTCAATTACTGATGTAACTGGGTCCCACCAGAACAGAAAGGGCTGAGCTGACCCCTTCCAGTGTGGGTCAAATGGGACAGGAAATAGTTGTGCTAGGACCAGACTGATCAAAAGCATAAATGTGACTCTCATGCCCTTCAGACTTTTTAAACAAAATTGACCTGCATGCTAATCAGAAATTAGTCCTAAGGAGACTGTTAAGAGGCCAGCAAACAAGAAAGACAAAGGTAAGGGATGTTAAAGAAACAAGATAAAAGAAGACATTAGGAGGCAAAATCTCAGCTAGGCTGCTTCATGCCTGGCTTACTGTAATCCTCCTAAGGCTGAAAACCTTAACATCTCAGTTCTTCAAAGAAGAATCTCAACCAAAGACCAAAGAGGGATTTCCATCCCTAGTTTCTGACTAGCACAGAAGAACAAAGCTTATGCATGGCGTGAAGGTGATTCCCACATCCCAGGTCTGAGTATGCATCCTGCTTGCATTGCTTTTCCAGATCTCTCACTTGTTACCACAGCCCTTTGTGGCCTGTGCATCTAAGTTGTTATATTATTCTCCAGGGAGATCCCAAGCAGAGTGTTTGACAGGTAAGAAAGTTTGGGGCACGCCCCAGTGCTCCCCAGTCATGGTGGGCACAGCCAGATGTAAACAGTGGCCAGGAGCAAAATAGAGAGGACACAGTCAGGACAAAGACGGGTTATAGAAATGGCAGAAAACTACTACTTCTAAGTAGGGCTTGCTTGAAAAGATTTGGTCATCAAGAAATGTGGCCTTTTCATAAATGTTTTTAAAGGTCATGCTCCTTCTGGCCAATACCCTTCTGGTTCCTTCCAGGGCATGTCTAGTTTAAAACAAACAAACAAACAAAAACAACAAAAAAAGAGATAATTCATCCCAGGAATCTGTTCCAAGTAGCAACACAAAGCTATTTATGTGATAGACATTGAGTGACTCCTAGATAGCTCCACTTGAGATTGTCTGTATTGCCCCAGACTTGTAATTCAGACTTACCCAAGGACTAGGAGAAAGGTGTTGCAAAGAATTACACATAACACCTTACTAAATCTGCAACCACCAATCTAAGGGAGTTAATTAAATTAATCAATCAATCAATTAATTAATTAAAAAAGACTCAATTTCCAATGGAAAAAAGACTCAATTTCCTCTTGAAGTTAGTCCTTCACATTAAACCTCTAGTATTTTATAGAAGTTTTAGGAATAAATATAGTTTAAGATTGGATTGTAATTTTTACTTACTACCAGAAATTATTTAATCAATAATTGAAGTGAAAGGTATATGAAGCCCATGATGTCTTTGTGGCTGGAGATATCAGGTCCTTCATAGATACTATAATTTCCATATTGTAATTTGTTTAGTGGCTCAGGTTTAGTAGTCTTTATTAATTTTCAGATAAAACCAATTTGATGAAATTTAAGATACTTCCAATTGCCATAAAGGAGCAGAGCTTATGAATCATTAAGTATTGTTGACTGTTACTGTCTGAGTAACACAATCTCACAGATAAAGTGTTTGCTTGAAATCTCAGACTGCCAAAAAAATGTTCTTTTAAATATATCAATGTTTTGATTTTGGAACTTAGAAGTTATGTTCTACGTGGTGGTATACTAAGCGCAGAGATCTATGCACCTTTTCAAATAGAGAGCCCATTATTTCAGCTGCCTGAAGGTTGTTGGGTTTGGTTTTTTTTTTTAAAGCAATAAATACTGACTTGTTAATATAACTTGAGGTGGGGTAACCTTGGCTGTCTACCAGCAAGCCACTGTCTTGATCCTCCTCCTCAGCAAGATCGGGAAGAAAATGTGATGAAAAAGCTTGTGGGTATAGATAAGAATGGGGAGATCCCTCACCAGTTACTATCATGGGCAAAACAGGTTCAAATTTGGAAAGATTAATTTAATTTATTGCCAAATAACACAGAGTAGGATAGTGAGAAAAAAAAAATAAATAAATTAAACCACCTTCTCCCTTATTCTCCGCCAGCCCCTTCTTCTCAGGCTCAACTCCACTCCTGAGTCTTCTGCCTTCTCCCCTTCAACCTCTGAACTGCACAGAGATTGAGGAATGGGAGCAGTGGTCAGTCCATAACAATTCCTTCTCTGCTGCTATTTTCTCCTCACGCTGATTTGGTATTTCTTTAGCTTAAGAACTGTTGAATAGTGGATATCCAGTCTTCAACATCTTGCTATTTAAATCGTTAAGAGCAAATTAAGCATCAGTATCATATCACATGCAGTTTTGGGACCATAGGAAAATACTATTGATGGAAGTTCTTATATTTAAGTGGTTTAGTGTCTTAAAAAGTGATGTGGGACATCACATATGTGCTCTGAGAAACAAGGGCAAAATGCATTGAATTTAGTTCTGTGTCAGGACACAGCTGGGGCCAGCAGACCCTAAGGGATCACAGCTAGGGAGATCCCCTCAGAGCCATCTGGTCAGGGCCCATCTCACCACCCCAGCCAAGTAACAGAGAAACTGGTGGGTCCTGGGGCATCCCAACCCCAGGCATTCAGAATATCTATGGGGAAAGGGATGGGACGTTTGTTTATGTGTTGGGTCTGGCTCAGCAGGTTGTGGTAGCACACTCCGGTGTTGGGATTAGAGTTGGACATCCTATAGTGTCACTGGGATGAGACTCAGGTCCCAGAACAGATGACTTGAGATTCCGGGCTTATGAAGAGGGGGAGGTGTGACTGTGAGTACAACAATTTAGCCACAGTGTCTAAACAAGCGGCCTTCCTCCTCATGTTTTTCCCCAGTTGTTTTGTGGGCTCTTAATGAGCTGCAGTCCTTCAGGATAAATCTGCTCCAACATGGGCCATCCACAGGCCACAGTTCCTTTGGGAATTATCCACCTGTTCTTGTTGCGGTGTCCTCCATGGGCTACAGCATGGGTATCTGCTCCACCGTGGTCTCTCCATGGGCTGCAGGGGAATCTCTGCTCTGACACCTACAGCACCTCCTCTATTATTTCTTCTCTCACTTAGGTCTTGCAGTCCTGTTTCTTACACTTTTTCTCCTCAGACTTTTCCCCTTTCATAAATACCTTTTCCCAGAGGCACCACCAGCAGCGTCACTGGGTTCAGCTGTTGGCTGTGGTGGAACCTTGCAGAGACAGCTGGAAGTGGCTTAAGGTAGATCCCAGTCTCTTCTCTTACAGGATGCCTGTGCATCCTCACATTACCAAATTGCCAAGTACATCCAGTATATGGGATCAGTGGAGGAAAAGCACTTAAAGGCAGGCTGTTTATTTGAGAGCAGTGGGAATACATGCTCAGCCTTGCTATTGGCTTGACCTAGAAATCATAGAACCAGAGAATGGTTTGGGATGGAAGGGACATCTGGTTCCAACTCCATGGGCAGGGACACATTCCATTATATCAGATTGCTCAAGGACCTATCCAACCTGTCCTTGAACACTTCCAGTGAGCGAACATCCACAACTTCCTTGCACAACCTGTTGCAGTCTCTCACTTCTCTCACAGCGAAGAACCTCCTCTTACATCTAATCTAACGTCACCATCTTTCAGTTTAAAGCCATTACTGCCTATCACTACAGGCCCTTGTAAAAGGTCTCTCACCAGCTTTCTTGTACGCCCACTTCAGGTACTGTAAGACTGCTGTAAGAACTCACTGGAGCCTACTCTTATCCAGGCTTAACAACCCTAACTCTCTCAGTCTTATCCTCACAGCAGAGAGGTTCTAGCCCTTGCATTGTCTTTGTGGTCCTGCTCTGGACCCACTTCAACAGGCTGATGTCTTCCTTATGTTGGAGACCCTAGAGCTGGACACAGAACTGCAGCTAGAGTCTCACCAGAGTGGAGGAAAGGCTCATAAACACATCCCTTGATCTGCTGGCCATAATTCTTTTGATGCAGCTCAGGATGAGGTTGGCTTTCTGGGCTGTGAGCCCACATTGCTGGCTCATATTGAGTTTTTATCCACTAGTACCTCCAGGTCCTTCTCTGCAGGGCTGCTGTCAATTCACTCATCACCCAGCCTGTACTTGTGCTTGAGATTGCCCCAACCTGTGTGCAGGACCTTGCACTTGGCCTTGTTGAACTTCATGAGGTTGGCATGGGCCCAACTCTCAATCCTGTCTAGGTCCCTCTGGATGGTAGCCCTTCCCACCTTCCTGTTGACTGCACCACTTAGCTTGGTGTTGTCCACAAACTTGCTGAGGGTGCCCTCTATCCCACTGTCCATGTCTCTAACAAAGACATTAAGCAGCACTGGTCCCAGTACTGGTCCCTGAGGAACAGCACTTGTCACTGGTCTCCACTTGGTCAAGAAGCTGTTGGCTGCAACACTTTAAGTGTGACCATCCTGCCAAGTCCTTATCCACTGAGCAGCCCATCCATCATATCCATGTCTCTCCATGTCCTGGTTCAGCCAGGACAGGGTTAATTTGGTGCGGCCGGGCTATCCCACACCATGCTGACATCATACCCCAGGGCCAGTTCCAGTTCCGTGGTGCAACTTGCAAGCGTGTTGCCTGTTCTCTCTGCTCTGTCTGTTTGTCTGCACAGTATCGCTTATTTTGTACATTGTTTTTCTCACTGGTGTCATTGCTGTTGTTTCTGTGATTGTTCCTTGTGTGTCATTGTATTAAACTCTCCTTATCTCAACTCCAAGAGGCACTCTTGCCTTTCTCTTTGCCCGAGGTGGGGGGGCAGCAGCCACGTGGCTTGGCTCCCAGCAGGGACTGAACCACTACAGCTTTACTAAACTGCCACACTCCAATTTAGAGAAAAATTGAAATAGCAGCAAATAAAGAGAAGGAATCCCTTGAGTTCTAAAGTCCAATACATTTAATTTCCCCTACTGTGTGTCAGTATGTGAGACTGTCTTTGTTTTTATAAGGAAATTAGTTCAGATTAGGTGGAAATTCTTCTAGTTTGAATTGAAATGAAAAGCAAAACGAAATAAATACACTAACGCAGTAAAATTAGTATGTATATTGTAAGAATTTTGTATAAAACGTTAATGATGACAAATTCCAGGAGAACTCTAATCTAATGGAAGTCAGGTATTGAAATAAGTGGTACATGAGAAAAAGCTCAAGGGAGAGTGTAGCTAACTAGGATTTTAATTTCTGAAGCGAGTGCTTGACATAGCTCACAGTTCTTAATTCTTGTATCTAGCCCCAGATCAGTCCTTAACATTTATAGTAAACATGTATTCCAAAAAAGTCAGCCTGCATCAGGTTGTCATTTTCTATCTCAACATGCTTTATAGTTCAATGTATCTGACAGTTTGATCTGATATGCCACACTTTACTCTTTTCATAAGTACTAAATTTAAAAATACTTTATTTTGGGAATCTTAGCTATGGTAACCACAGTTTTTAGAAAGTGAATAATTCACAATTCAGGCATATACATGTTATGAACAATGTGGATCCTTTGCTTTCTTTTGGTTCATAGAACTGAAGTTATTGTTTATTTGGAGTGTATTCAAAAGACTATCCTTTATTAAAAAAAAAAGTAATTTCTAAAATGAGCAAATAAGGTGCACTACTTGGTTTAAGAATTTAGCTCAGGAAAACCCAGCTCCCCACAATATAATATGAGTTACTGTGAAGGTTACTACTCTGAGCCCTCTCATCAGAGACCATGTTCCACACTTACTTGTCCTTGCAGCCTTCTCGCTTCCATTTCTCCATCAGTGATTCCAGCACATCCAAACCCTGCATCTCTTCTTTGCAACTACTTCTATTTATATTATTGTTATTGGGTAGCATCATTTATAACTTTGTCAGCACTCTGAGAAGATTAGGCTGTTCCATTCCTCTTTTCATTCAATCAGAAGCATGGAGGCAGTGAAATTTAAGAGCTCACTTCCCAATTCTGTTTGACCAAATGGATAGCTATTGACATTTATTTTATTTTTTTTTAGTATAAGAAGCACAATATGACTTGGAAAATAAGGTTTATCCTATATCATCTTTATAACACTACCTGTTTGATACACTCTGAGGCTAAAAGGTGGTTATCGATAATTCCAGATCTAGTGTGCCCTGGACAGATGCTCGCTCCTCAGAAGGTGCTGTTTCTTTCTCCACCTGTGAAATTGATTTTCCCAGAAACCATAAATAGAGATACAAGTGAATCATCTTCGGGGCATGAAAGTGACTGATGTTTTTAGTTGTAGACTAAAAACAAACATATAGTTGCTTGTTTATCTACAATTGTTAAAAATACTCCCTAATACCAATAAAAAATGCAGGAGATGGCATTAGATGAGTGAATATAAACTATGTAACTAATTTTTCTCAGTTAAAACATACTTTTTGAAGTTTTAATGGATTGTTTCATCCTCTTGTGAGATGACACAGCATTTTTTTACTTCTTTTACAACTGCATAACACTTTAACAAGGTTATTATTGCAAAAGTCAAGAAAGTTTCAAAATCCACAACAGACCTTAGAGCAACAATTTCCCATGGACTTGTCTATGCCAAACTTCTTCTGAACCCACCTTTCCTACCTGGTTTGCTTTGGGAGCTGTAACAAGCATAAAGCGCTTCAGGACCTAAGTAAGAAATGGCTCTAGGGCTCTACAGCTCCTATGAGAACAAAGTTAAAACTGAAGAGCAGCAGGAATCAACAGAGGAATTGCTGGAGCCCATCAAATCAAGTATTATCTCTTGTTGCTATGGCTGCCCAAAGGCAGAGGCAGCCTTCTCTTTAAGGTCAGGAAATTTATTCACCCCTAACTATAGTATTCTACAGAGCATGCAAATTTTAAGGGAAATAAGAGTTGCATGATATTAGGCTGACTTTCTGTCTGTAGTATCAGGTTATTCTGATAGCTCTGGGTAATTAAATCTGAAACACAAAGGAGTACCTTTAAAAAAGAAAGAAAAATAAATCCCTTCCAGTCAAAAGTCATATGGCAATTCAGTTGCTGTGAAAAGCCTCCCTCATATAAATCGTAATAATTTCTCCAATTGTGTTTGCTATGTTTTCAATGAGACTGAAACATCCAAGCAGAATACCAAGCATTTTAAATTATATTTACTGCTTTAAAAATACTGAAATATGGAGGATGGTGGTCATTAAACTGTGATGCTTCTCCACACAATAAAAATAATTTCATAAAAGCGCAGACTATAATAAACCATGAGCTGAGTAAGATGCGTAGTTACATGGTTATTCATCTTCAGTGGTCATCACCTGTGTGTGACCTGTTAGCTGGCTTTATCACCACTTCATCACTTCTGTTTCAGGCAGAAAAGGACTCTAGTTTCCTTGTGCTTTCCTTGTGCTTCCTTGACCATTTGCCTCTTTGCTACTGTGTTAAGTTTCAGCACTCTGAAATGGAGGTAACTTCACAGTTTTTAGGATCCTTTCTTTGGAAGCCTGGAGAGTGAATTGCTCTGAGGAGAATCAGCTCTAGTTAAATCCTCTGTCAGTAACAGCACTGCAATATTGTGTGTGGCTTTTTCAGTTAAGCAGATTGCAGCACTGATGGAAGATAATGTGATTATCTTGGTTACATATTTCTTAGCAGTAGTGAAGCTAGAAATAAATGACAGGAGAAAACTGGATAATAAATGTAAGTAATGGAAGAGTCTTAAATATAAGGCATTCTTTAGATCAAATATTAACAATCACAAGTCTCCAACAATGAATAAATGTGCCTGTTATTAAGTCCATTTTCTAAATGAAGCTTCTTATATTCAAGAATGCAGTTCACATTCTTCAGCTTTGATCAAACTTATCTCTTAGCAATTAAATTAACAGTGTCCTACTTTTTTGATTCTAAGTACTCTGAAAAATTTTTATATTACAAAGAGGCTTGTTGACATCATAGCTCATGGGATTGTTTGTCTTACTCAATTAGAGTAAGATAGGGTAGTTCTATCAGTACAACAGAGGATTATTCTTTCTCCGCAGAAATGTACTGAGCGTACATTCATCATACCAGTATCATTAGATTTATAGTATACTTTTCAAAAGTATGTTTTTTACTATTACATTACAGTTAAACATTTCTGACTCATTTCCAAGTACACAGACTGAGCTATTTTGAACTCGTGTATCACGCCACACCTTCCTCAGCCCAATGCTTTACTTTCCCATCTTCTAGAAACTGTCTCTGTATGAGCTAGAACATTAAAATGCTGAAGGCTGACAAACTGCAGTTCCAGAGGATTTTCAAGCAAATGCCAGCTGCTATTTGTACTGGTTTTGGTCTGTCTGGATTGTGGAGTTAGGAGTAGGAAGATTTCTATTGCCTAAGCTTTAGTACTCATAAAATCTCAAAAGTGATTCCAGCCCATTCTCCCAGTATACACCTTCAGAAATGTCTGAGCAGGACTGGGTCAGAAATACAACCTTCTTGTGAGCAATTCAAAGAAGTTTAACTAATCTAAACTAACATTTTGATGAACAAGGTTTTAAGCTGTGCTGTACCAGTAGCTTAAGAGGTATGGTTACTCTTTCTTTAATAGCTGTGTCAGGTTCACTATCAGTGTGAAACACCTTATGTTTACTCTAAGATTCTAAGAGGAAAAAAACCCACATGAATAGACCTACCTCAAGTTGATATACTGTATTTTTCCAGTGAAGACTAGTTCGTATGCCTGTGTTCTGTGTCCTTCTTGCTAAACTAAAACTGCTTCCAATGAAGCCATATGCTGGCTTCTGTCCCTGCTGAAGGATTCCCATGGAATCCTGAAGGAAAAAAGGTATGCCACACATCTGTGAACCAACAGAGGCACGGGAGATCAGTAGGGGTAGTGGTTCTAGTGTAACACTAGATTACATCCCTAGTCTAATATTATATTACATCCCTAGATTTTCTATCAGAACAGAAGAAGTCAGGATGTCTATGGCCTGAGGAAAAGCTTCTGGGTCCAAAAGCGAACAAAGAATTACTATGACTTTTAAGTCATGTCATCACAAAAATCCAAAATTTGCAGTGATGTCTCTCCAGTCATTCCAGGCCTTTGAGGATTGTTTGCTCAAATTCATTTTACTTGACCATGGCTTTTTTCACCTGGAACAAAGAAAAGTCATAAAAAGACAACAACCAAGGGACCAATCCATTAACATTGGACTGAAGGGAAAACACAGAAGATAAAATGTAAGAGAAAAAAACCCAAGCTCAGTCTTACTTCTTTCATACAACTAGTGACTAGATACTTTGGGAAAATGTATGGGTTCTGAACATAAGCCCAGTCTATTTATTTCCTTATTGCTGTATTATTACTCCATTATTAGTCTATTCATTATGATGACATTCAAGGTCCTACTTGTGAAGGTCAGATCATTGTTCTGAACAACCAGCACATGTTTCTGTTGGAACCATACTTGGCTAGTTAGATTGTTTCATTACCTAAGGTTGCTCTCAATTTTAAAGAGCACCTACCTGATCTTCTATTATCCGAGGCTGAGAATGGAGAGAAATGAAATAGCAATGTCTTTAAGAGATTTCAGTTATGCAAGTATTAAGGTCAGCTTACCTTTCTTTGACAAAGCATGAAATTGCTATTTGTTAGGAAGTAAAAATCAGTAGAACTTTAAAGAAGAATGAATTTTCTTATAATTGAAAGCATCTCAATTTTTGTTATCATTCATACTTTTGTTACTTGCTTAATAAAAAAAATTGTCATTTTGAGCAACATGTCTAGTAATGCTTATCTGGATGTTTAACAGAACTCATAGCAGAATGAAAGCTAAGTGATTCAATGCAAAGACAATGTTATTTTTCAAAAGCATTAAAAAATACAAAAGAGCCATTTAGAGTAACAGCCATCTCTCATTGTGCCTTTGAAAAACTGTCCCCAAAACCCTGAAGTGCCATTTTAACAAACTGTTAGATGTAATCCAGTACAAAAAAGCAATGTGTTAAGTACTGCAGAAATCTTCACATTTCTTTTATGAAAATAATTAGCAGGGAAACACTTCTAATACCAGACTGATGCGAATTGCTTCCCAGTGGTAAATGTCAACTGTAGTCAGATAGTAGGAAGTCATAGAAGAGGAAAAGCACAAGGCTCAGAGCAATCGATTCCCAGCTCCTGTCCTTTCTGCTTTGTGGTCAATCTTTGTATGTGCGCACAGGTCAGGTTGATAATTCTACAGCTGTTAGGACAAATATTTTGGGTTTTTTTCCCCTCTTTCTTCTCAAACAGTTTTATCCATTCAGATAAATTGCTGTAATACAAGGAGGCACATAAACTCACTTTTGTTATGGATTGAGCTAAATTCTGAAGGTTTTTTTTTTAAACAGTCCTCAGCCTTCACTGTTTGAGACATGGGGCTATTATAAGAAACTCTCTTTGCTTGTCGCAGTCAAGGCTCTTTGAAAGTTTAATCATGCTTTCCTCTTTGGTCTAAACAGCAGCTGAAATGCTGCCATTTCAGAAAATAGTAAAAAATGGGAACTGCGTAAGTGTTCCCACATAGCCAAAGCCTATGAGATTTTTCTAACAAAAGACTTGTATTGACTTCAGAAAGCTCAGCCAAATCAAAGATGAATGAGAGCACAGAGAGCACATGTGAGGCCGCAATGTGCATGAGTGTATGTTCTGGGGTTTGAAATGTGGATTTAACTCACGTTGAAAAAAAAAAAATTTAAACTGCCTAAACTGATTTCTAGTTTCTAGAATATTAGCAACTGATACGACACTAGAATCGTATTTTTTAAATCTACAGTTCATTTAAGAGTCTTATGAACCTTTGGACCTAAATTATTGTTTTCGCTTATCAGTGTACTATTTTAAGAAAACAAGTTCTGTTTCTCAAAACAGATTACAGAGTTGTAAGAATATCATACAGCTTCTCCCAGAATCTTCTGTTTTTCATAATTATTGTGTATTGTGACATTCATAAATAATGGTGTGCATTTTCTTTTTGTAATAGACAATTTATTCTTAAGCAATTCTATGCTATTTGCAGATCAGTCCATGCTTTAATATCAAATTATAATATCCTTATCACTCTGAATTTTATCTACTTCAGACTGACTTCACTGGATCTTCTTTAATTTGATATACCATTCATTATCACAAAGCTAGTATATTCACAGACCCTGGCCCATCACTGTGTGGTCTTTAAAAAAAGCTAAACAAAAGAACAAATAATTTTGTTGATTTGGTGCTTCTTTCACTATAGTATTTGAACAATCAGTCTTGTAAAAGGCATTATTTGGTAAAGCCAAACAAAATAAGAATTGGTACTAAAGTGCCATGTAAGTTTACTTCTCCAACCATATCAAGAGTAAGATGAGTTTCAGGTGACTCCACATTGTTAGACCTGTAGTTCTGTGATCTGAGTATAGCTGGAAAATGTCCTGTTCTTTTGATGCTATAATATTTTACTGCTCTGTTCATACACCTAGTTCCAAAATTAGCACTGTACACCTTCATATTCATTAATGTATGAGAACATGCTACTTTATGCACTAGCATAAGCATGGAAGTGTTTCTCAAGTGATTCACAATTACCTGAGCAAAACTTGTTTTAAATGTTTTTTGGCAATCTTTCTTCCTTTCCTATATCACATCGGTCTATTTCAGCTATTCTGATGTCCAGGAATGGCTGAAAAACTTTAAAAATCTTTTACTTTCTGTGATATAATTTATTCTTTTCTCTTTTTTAAAAATAGATTAATCTATATTCATTCCTTCCTTTAAGACCTTGTTACAAAGAGACAACTTCCAAGCAATGAGTGAAGTATTTGAGTTGTAAATTAGCAGGAGAAATTAAATTTCAAAATGTAATTCAGTTACAAGTGCAATACTGAGTTTTGCATATGCTAAAGTCCTTATTAGCATTTAGGAAGAAAAAAAGTGATGCTTTGAATTTTGAGCAACATCATTTTTTTTTTTTTTAATATATTTTAAAAATCTTGAGCACTGCTCGATTGCATTGAGGATTTGAAAGCAGTTAAAGGGAAACAAAGAAAGAACACATGAGTTATTCTGTGTTTACTGATTATTTGTGAAATGATAGAAGAAGTTGTATGCACCCTATAGTAGATGGGTCTTATAATTAGATGTGTTTTACCAAATTAGCATATATGTTTATTTAATAACTTATTTTTAAAAAATTAAAATCAAAGATCTTTTCATTTCTTCATGAATTAGGTAAGGGACCTCAGAAGGTATCTAGTCCAATCTCCAGCTCAAAGGAAGGGCAGCTCTGAGCTCAGACCACACTTATCAGAACTTGATCCAGTTACATCTCAATCACATCCAATGGTGGAAAGGGTGCAACAGGACCATGAATAACAGAAGGTTGAGGTTGGAGGAGACCTCTGTAGGCCATCTGATCTAAACTCCTTGCTAAAGCAGGGCCAGGTAGATTCACTTGCCCAGGGCTATGTGTAGTACTTTTGAATATCCCCAAGGATCACAGAATCACAGAATCACAGAATTGTTATGGTTGGAAAGGACCTCCAGGGTCATCAAGTCCAACCTTCTCCTAGCATCACTCTAACCACTACACCACTACATCAAATCCTCTCTAACCACTACACCATATCCTCAAGCACTGCATCTATTCGTTCCTTACCTCCAGGGATGGTGACTCCACCACCTCTCTGGGCAGTCCATTCCAGTGCCTAACTACCCTCTCAGTGAAGAATTTTTTCCTAATATCCAATCTAAACCTCCCCTGACACAACTTGAGGCCATTTCCCCTCGTCCTATCATTTCTAATTTGAGAGAAGAGACCAACACCAGCCTCGCTACAACCACCTTTTAGGTAGTTGTAGAGGGCAATGAGGTCTCCTCCCAGTCTCCTCTTCTCTAGACTAAACAAACCCAGTTCCTTCAGTCGCTCTTCATAGGGCATGCTCTCCAGCCCTTTCACCAGC
>VZZY01003315.1:49172-155562 GCA_013400335.1 Eurystomus gularis | reverse complement strand
TTCCAACCTGAATTATTCTATTAGCTATGTAAATGACTTTACTCTCCGATATACCTATTTAATGTTTGAATTGTAGAACCCAGAAACAATACACCTTTTCAGCTACTTGTTATCAAATTGGTGAGACATTGTTAATGTTTTCAGCTAAAGAAAACATTTAGATTTACAGAAGATTTACTTTACTTAACTGTCCTCCTATTAGGGATTACAAGAGTAATTGGAATATTTGGGACTTGAGCTTGTGTATATTAATTTCAAAATGCCTGTGACTATTGCTCACATGTGAAACTTAAGAATAATGTACCCAAAGCTAGAATTTGACCATTTTAAATTTTATTAGTACCAGTGTTTCTACTGGGACTGCACTTTCACTTTGAAAGTCAAGTATGTTTCAAGAATATTAGAGCAGTTTAAGAAATGTGTTCAGTCACAGATAATTTAATCAGATCATAGATTTAATTAAATAGTATTCACCACTTTTAATGTTAATGCTATCATCACCAATTATGTCAAATTGTGGATTGAAGTAACCTTTTGACTGTTGCCGGAGACAAAATTAAAAAGATGAATTCTGTAACTTCAATCTCAGTAAGGCTAGATTCCAGTATCAGCATGAGCAAAGGACATGGCAGTGTTCAGGGTACAGTAATAGCAAGACTTTGGTCTGAAGAAAGCAGAGGCAGAAAAATTATTGCTACAGCTATCGTGGGATGACTAATTTCCAAAGACAAAGGATATGATTTTTTTTTTTAATGTAGGCATCCAGTACAGAGAGATGTCCCGCAAATGCCTGCACAGAACTGGCAGACACTGGAGACTTGTGATTTCAGAAGCAGCCATTGCAAGCTGCAGCACCTAAAATGGCATTAGACATCTGTGTTTATCAAAATATCACTGGGGATCTAGATAACTCCTATCTTTGATTTCTACAATGTAGGTAGATATCTAACATGTCTGTGTGTCACGTATGTGAGCTTCTTAAGGTATACAGATGACCAAATATTGATATCTTAGGTTAGGATTAATAGCTATCTAAACACCCTTGACTAGGTTGAACCCCTGCCTGGCAGAAGCCCTATATGCCAAGTTAAAGCTCCAGAGCCATTACTTTATCTCTGAATTGTATATAGATCCATAATGGAAGCTCTAGGCTCCATACAGCCCTAAATGTAACATCATGAACATGATGTCCTTATAAGTCAGCAGTATTTCTAAACTTTTACAAAGGGCAAACATCACACTCAAATTACTGGAACCGTTTGTATTTTCTTGCTTGACTATAATGTTAGATGTATACATTATTTATTAATGGAGGATAGATTTTTCTTTTGATTAAATGCTACTGTTACTTTAACAAACAGATATGAGATCCCCAAGCTCTCAGTGTGCAGGGAATTTTGTCCATACATGCCATGCCAATGGATTGTCAGTAATGGAAAGTGACGGAGTGTGGAGGGGAAGGGGCCTTGCTGAGATACCCTTACTTTCATGGTAATCTACCAGCTACAAATGCTTATCTCAAGGGACTGCACCTTGCTATAATTGCTACATTTTGTCTGAAACTATAAGACTTGTTCTCCTTGCCAAAGCCATTGAGAATAAGGTCCAATGTTTTAATGTTAGAAAAAAAACCCCAATATATTTAAATTTAGAATTCAGTAAAAGAGAAATTCAGCTTTGAATAAATAATCTTATAGTGTTATAGTGTATTGTCAGATCTTTGATATTCTCCCAATGGATGAGTTAACTGTGGGATATCTGCTGTTGTAGCCAGATTGCTGTAAGATAACAGGTATAGGAAAGCAAATAAACAAAAGGAATCCTAAGAGAACCCTGTCCATTCTATTTCATTGTATTCCATAATGATATTACAAGAATTTATTTTTTTTACTCCTGAGTTATACACCTGATTAATCCCAGTTTTTATGACTGTTTTCCAGCTGCAGCTTCACTGGGACACATTGCAATACCTGAAAATTGTTACCATAGGCCAGTCTTGGCACTAGGTGATTATATGATGTATGTCACTTGATTTTAGTCATCTAAACATTGAGTGTCTAAGTTTTTTCTACAGTTGCTGAAGACAGATAACTCCAGAAAGTGAATAATCTGCTAAATTATTTTCTCTGTATCAATTAACTGCTGGAACTGAGTATCTTCCTGCTATAAACTAGTTAGAGCTTATATGACTAGATGCCTAACTTTTAAATGGTTAGATTTTACAGAGATGAATTTCAATCTCAAAGTCTACTGACTGTATACGAAATCATCAAGCTCATTGCATTTTTAAAAAAATTTACTTCAAAGCATAATTCCAAAATAATCCTTTTTTTACCCATAAATCTACTACTTCCTGATTTTTATTGTTTAATATTTAAGGTATATTTAATAACTTAATAGCACAAAGCTTCATTTAATTGCAATATTGATTCATTACCTTTCACAAAAATATGAAATGTTTTGCAGCCAGGTAACTGGATAACCAACAACCTTGTTTTCTACAAACGGGTTACCTGGTTCCAAAAAACTATTGTCTTTCTTATATGAGCCTGAAGTGAAGCTCTCATGCAAAATGAAAGCATTTCTATTAGTTGACCTGAACTAAAATGTTCTGTCTATATCTAATATGTAATATGCAGATTCAGAAGTGTGAAAGGCCACAACAAAGAGGATGGATGGCAGCATTCTCATTGCTAGAGCAGGAAGGCTCATTATCATCACCAAGTTGTCATCAAGAGGCTACAAATAACAGAGTATCAGACAATGACTTTCATGATTGAAATTCTGAATATTCTGAAACAGAATAAATGACATCTTTGGGTATGTGAGGATGATAACCATTGCTGCCCTCACAGCAAGACTATTTGCATATTAAAAGTTACATGGAAAGTAGCAGATAAAAGATTCAACAAAGGAGCACATTTGTTATAAGCTGAAAGTCAGAGTTGGAGTATAGTAAAAATGCCAGTGGTAACAAAAGAAAGTTTACTGTATAACCAGTCAGATTCTTGATGGGTGGATTTTCTACAGGTAATCTAGAAATCTGAAAGCAGCCAAAAGATAAGCATGAGACTTAAAAATATATGTGGGTTTTTTAAGCCTTAGAACTGTATTAGAATTCAATAAGTAAACCTGTTCCAGCCACATTATCTCTTTTTACAGTATTAACAAGAGAGGAGAAGACTTAAATTGATCAGGCAGGTATAAAATGTATTAAAGTCCTTCCAATAAAATTTAATGAGTGAATGCACACAAGAAAAAATAAAGATCGTGAAAGCACAATAAAAAATTCTGAATACATGTATGTGTGGACTTCATACCTTATCCTCTGTTACTGCTTACCTGTTGAGTTGATTTTCTGATCTGTTTTAGCCATCTCCAGCTTTGTTCGAAGAACACACAGATGTGGTTTTGGGAATAGCTTACTCAATTCCAGCCAGCTCCAAAATAGACCTACCATAGGACACAGCTGAGGCTGTCAGCCAAGCTGGTGGTGCCTTTGGGAATATGTATTTAAGAAAGGGCAAAATGCTGAACAGCAGTTGTGAGAGGAGTGAAGAGAAAAAAAAAAGTGTGAGCGCAAACACCAGGGTCAAAGAAGAAGGAGGGGGAGGAGGTGTTCCAAGAGCTAGAGCACAGATTCCTCTGCAGCCCATCCTTCTGCAGACCATGGAGGACCATGCCAAAGCAGATATCCTCACTGCAGCCTGTGGAGGATCCCATATTAAAGCAGGACCTAAAGCATCTGTGGCTTGTGGAGTTGAGCTCATACTGGAGAAGCTCTTGAAGTACTTCAGCCTGTGTGAAGCACTCACATTAGAGTAGGCAAGAGTGTGAGGAGGAAGGAGCAGCAGAAAGAAGCTGTTATAGACTAACCACAACCCCATTCCTCATCCCCCTGCACTGCTTGGAGGTGAGGAACTAGGTGCAGGAGTTGGGAATGAAAAACCAAAGCTGAGCTGGGGAGGTTCATTGGTTTAATTTTCTTTCAGTTTCTCACTATACAAATCTATTTTAATTGGCAATAAATTAATTTTCTCCAAGTTGAGTCTGATTTGCCCATGATGCTAATTGGTAAGTGATTTCACTATCTTGGCTGATGAGCTTTTAAATCTTGTTCAAGAGAGGAAAAGAGAGAGTGGCTGGTTGGGGGACTGGCAGCCAGCTAAGGTCAACCCACCACAAGAACCCTAAGAAAATAATTACTGCTTTAGGACACTAAGGTCCAATGGATAATCACACATCTTAAGTACATATCTTCTAAAAGCATCACTACCAGTTGCTATTTCACATGACACCTGTATTTTATATTTCTGATCCTGATCTGTTGACTATGCAGGCCAGAACCTGTAAGTAAACACTTTCCAGGAAAGAAAGAAAATAAGGAATTTATGTAACAAGGATGGAAGTGAGTCTGATTTGCCTGATTTTATGTAAAAATGAGGGTTTATATTAAAATGAGTCACAGAAACTTAGAGTAAGAATTCCTTCTCCCTAACTTCAGTTGTCTACCTTGTAGATGTCTGCATCTGACATAGGATAGGCTACATGGTCAGTGAAGAGAAGCGAGAAGTTTTATGAACCTACTATTTTGAATGTAGGTATACACACACTAGAAGTATATTTTCATTACAAAGAAGCCCATATCTACTATCTGACACTTCAGGTGCCACTAGGGTCCTCAGATTTGTTGCTTCTTGACTGTGTAANTATAACTATAATGCATGATTTTATGTAAAAATGAGGGTTTATATTAAAATGAGTCACAGAAACTTAGAGTAAGAATTCCTTCTCCCTAACTTCAGTTGTCTACCTTGTAGATGTCTGCATCTGACATAGGATAGGCTACATGGTCAGTGAAGAGAAGCGAGAAGTTTTATGAACCTACTATTTTGAATGTAGGTATACACACACTAGAAGTATATTTTCATTACAAAGAAGCCCATATCTACTATCTGACACTTCAGGTGCCACTAGGGTCCTCAGATTTGTTGCTTCTTGACTGTGTAAGCATTGAAAGAACAATCAGCAGCTTCAAGACCCCTAGGTCTTGAAGGCACGATGTTGTGTGATCTTTTGCTATGGTTTATGAGTTGTCTCTGAACTGTCCTCTCTATCCTGCTTGTAGGACCTGGCCACACACCTTTCACTGAATGCAACCAGTAGATTATATTTGATATAGGAAAGACCTGGTAATAACCACATTGAGTCTGGTGGTTTATATCCCAGCTTCACAGCATTGAGGTCATTATCCTGTTGGATATAATTGTGTGGTCTCTTTCTTCCTCTCCACTCATCTCAGTTGTTAATCTTAAAGGACTGAACTGCTTTAAACCTCCAGGTCTAAAAAGGATTTTAACTATGAATACTACATGGGTGGAGGATTCTGCCCCCAGGATTCATGTGAGATACTTCCTTACTCATTTTGCTGCTTTCTGTGTTTCACTAAGTTCCCTGTGTTGTGCAGAGAACCTGGGCAAGCAGTTCTTGCTTTTGAACTCAGAAGGTGCCCAGGGGGGATGTTACTCTTGGAACTAGTACTTTCCCATACCTTGCTATCTCTCATAACTGTTTGCGTGTGCAGCTGTGTGGTAAAGCAGATTAAGCGTTCAGCAGAATTCTTCCTCCTGTCAAAGCAACAGCTAATTTATTTGTAAGTCTACAAAGAGCAAAGGGAATGCTGCTGAAGCCAGTGTGGACAGCCATTAACACGGAATCACTTTTCTAGTCAAGGCAAAGACATTAAATTTTGTGATTGAATGATTTAATGTAACATCAAACTCCTTTACTAAGTATCAGTTCTCAAGAAGTGATTAAGAACCTGCTTGAGTCATTATATGAAAGACACAGCCTTGGAAAATCATCACCAGCAGTCCAGTAATTCCACAGGATATTTTCTCTAGTGGCATAACCATCTTAGGAGACTGACAAATTCAGCAAATGCTGTTGCCGTCTTGAGGTACAGGTCAACAGTACAGCTGAGCCTACTGAACAAGTAACCTTGCCCCTGCTTTTCAGTTAGCTCTTCTTTCCTCTTTTGCTTACAGTTGGGAAGTCTAGCCCTCAAACCTGTGCTAGTTCCAGTGCTCATTGAAGTAATCTAGAAGAAATCCTCGTTTGTTTGGGTTTTTTTTGGAGAGGATGCGGAAGCAGGGAAGACTGGGCAAATTGACTATCTTCTGGCTTAAAGGGATGGAAGAGATCAACAAGGGCCCAATAAAATGCCAGAACTGACATAGGAGAAAATCCCTGGCCATGAGTCGTGAAGGAAGGCACACAGAAGAGGCATTAAGTGGGCTCAGCTGTATTTTCAAACTGTACTTTAGTTTCTATTTCACTTCTCAACCACAGGTATAAAGGTAGTGAGCTTTATGATTCCCCTAAGGACAGCTAATGGTTTGAGAATGACAGAGTTTGGCTCTGCTTACTTGCAATAAATCTCTAAGAGTTACAGGACTGCATGTTTTTTATGCCAAAGGCATTTGAAGCCAACCTTCTTAGTCACTAAATCAGTTGTTTTCTTTGAGGGAATAAATGGTTGAAGCCACCTTGAGGCTAATTTTGGGGCATTTACATCCTTGGTAATCTGTGAAGAGTCCCTTTTCTCTGTCATACCATTTTGTGCTATATATGCCTAAATTGTGCCTACTTTTTCACCTTGCATGAAAGCTGTCTGACCTAACTTTAGATGTATGTGTCTATAGCTGACCTAATCATCCTACTTTGCACTTTCAATCAGAGAAAAAGTAATTTTTAAGGCAATTTCAGGCAGTTAATCTAAACTATATCAGAGAGGGCCTCTTGCTTTTCATTGCCCACAGTGGAAGCACAGTGACAAGTTTAGATGTAGCTTTTATAGATATCTATCTGCCTTTGCTCTGCAAAGAGAGGATAAGCTGTAACGCAAGTGGTGGGGTACAATCACACAGAAGCGAGTAGTGTCATGCAATTTTTGAAGATCTGTAGGGTGAAACCCTTGCTACATTACACAGATTTTGTGGGGTTTACACCATTTTAGTTCCAGTTCAACACCCTGCCCCCTAATGTGTCTGGCTTCCTGGCTGGGAGTGATGGGATGGGCCCTGGTTGTAAGGCCCTACCTTGCCACCTCCCTGAGGATCTCCTGCAGCTCCCAACCCAAGAAACTGCATCGCAGCAATGATTGTCCAGCAGTGATTGCTCTGCATTGACCAAGCCACATCTTCTGGTTTTCTTTCATCAAATCTGAATCCAGTTTGGTGATGAGAATCAGAGCATGGTAAGCTGAGCTGACCTTGAAATCCATTTCAAAAGCAGCCTCTTGATCCAAAGGAAAAGATCAATGGAGACACAGCATGTGCTTTCAAATGTCTTTAGGTAACTGAGGCAATTTATTAATATTCAAATATATAACATTAAATGTGATTTAGGGGCTCTACCTTGGTTTACTTTGCTAACATATACCCATGCTTTTAGCCCATAGTGTGAGGGACCATAAGTGTGAGAAGATAGAGAGTTATGGATCCAAATATCAAAAAACAAGATAATTTCGCTAAGGTTTGCACTAGTACATGAACACTTCTTTTTTGTAGGATGTTTTCTTCTTGGGTACTGACATTGTTACTGCAGGTATCCTCTGTTTGGTTCTGATGTTCTTTTCAGACATACACCTGTGTGAGAACTGGAAGCGTAAGTCATTCCGGAGCCATCCCAACTATTACTAAAACATACTGGACTGCAGCAAGGCCCCAGTGAAAGTGTTAAACTTTATATAGTGACTCCATACAACTAGACCTCTTTTTAAGTTTTTTTATCATTATAACTGTCCCAAAGCATGTGGAAACACATGAACAGCACAGTTATTCTCCAGTGTTGTTTATAACCTGTTTCCCTTAAGCAACTGATTTTTTTGTTGGTCTTTTTCATGGCTGCTTATGATGGATTTCATCGTGTACAATAAGTTTCTAACTCTAGACATTCTCTGTGTGAAGAATTTATACCAGTGACATATGGTATCAAGCAACTCACAAACAAGAATAAGCGAATCTAAGCGCAAAACACAAATTGGACACTTGTCCGAAGAAATAAATAATGGGCCAAGGTATCAGCAATTCAATGGCAAGGCTCATGTGATTCCATATGAAATTTTAACAGCAGTAGAAGAGAAGATTTTCATGTGGCACCAAGGCAATTTATAATATCTCTATTTTTATTAAAGCCGTCATTATTTACTCTAGCACATACTTTTGGGTACCAGATCTTGCTCACTCTCTTTAAAAGATATAGGATATAGGAGTTTTTAATTATTCTGAACTTGATACTGATTGTCTTTGGAAAAGAAAGAGCTGTTCAAGAGCTAATCATCATTACAATCTAAGCTGGTACCACAAATACAATTCCTTGCTATTGCAGTAATAGAAACAAAGTGATCAGTTCTTAACAGATAATGTTACTTTGACAAATGTGAAAATGACTGGATGTTTCTTAGAAGTACTTAGTTTTACAAGACCTAATTTCAACAACTTGAAAAGGGAGTTGGAGAGTTTGACTACAAAATGGATTGAAAATAATGGAGGTTAGGCTGCCCATGGGAAGTTAATTTTCAAAGGAACATATTGTAAGGCTGTGGAACACAAAGTACCTGTTAGCGTGCATAAAATACATCTGTTCGCTCTGCAGTGACTAGTTCCAATATCTAAACTGTAACTAATATGTCAGTTGAGAGCAGGTAACATTTGCTTGTGTAAGTTACAAATACCCCTATTCTTCTAGGAAAGAAATAGCAGCTGGAAGACATCCATTGTTAAAAATCTTCAGATCCTGATAGGAGCTGATTTGCTAGAAGCTATTTTTTTGAAAGCTGGGGAATTTGGAATGAAAATAAACAGATTACATAGTTTTGGGGGTTTTTTTTTTGCATGGTATGTTGCATAATGTAATGCTTATGAGACCTTGAAGCATGAAATACAGTACTAAATAACAAAGAAATGCCAATATGGAGCTAGAAGATTGAAAGTTTCGAAAAAAAATGATGACATAGAGTGCTGCATAGACCCCATTACTTCCAATACCTTTCTGAAAGGCTAAATTAATGCGGATTATTTACTAACATGGTTTCTAGAGCAGTCTTAAGGCCAGTTGTTTTGGCACAAGAGCAATGAGCTGAAACATGCTGACATGGGATCTGGAAAGAACTGCCAGGGTCGCAGGGCAGGGTAATGTCCTACATTATGCACAAAGGCAGAGTATTGTGAAACTAGGGCCTGAGTCAGACCTTCAGCTTTGAGATGAAGTGGCAGCCTTGTGGAGACTGAAGCTATACATGATATAAGTTACAGCAAGTATGTTCCTGCAGAGCTCTAAGAAAGTGCCGCACCGGAATCACTAAAACTGTGAAAACTTGTCCCAAGGATTCATAATCACTTCAGCTTGTTCTTGCTTCACCATTTTGTCTTTTTCTCATTCTTTTCCCTATTATTTCCAGATACACTGGTGTATTATGGAGTTAATGAGCAATCTAGGTGATATCACAGAAATTTAAGCAGAAGACAGTAGGGAAAAGAATTCCATACAATCCTGCAGAAGGACAAAACCAAGAGTTTGAAGGCAGGCTAAAAGCTGGCAAACAGAAAAAATAAGGTTTGTTTCATTCTGTTTTGTGTCAGGAATAAATACATTCTGATATTCTCAAAGATGGTTTAGATATTCAACACTAACTGGCTGGGGTTCGTGCTACCCAGAGTGTATTCCTTCTTGCTGAAAAAATCCCTGGAAGTGATTTTTAAGTGTGTATGTCACATCAGATTGCATGGAGCTATTTAGAGGTGAACCTCTCATCCTATGACCTCACATCACTTCCCGTGCAGCACAGTGCACAAAAGTCTAATAGCAAAAAATACACTCCTGTTCACAGCACAAGGGGAAGCAGGTCAAAAAGGTGGGGGGGAAAAGGGTGTAAGTAACTCAAATTGCTCTATGGATTTTGACACTGGTTGTCCGAAGCTGTAGCCCATCTGCTTGGTGATTGCTTTTCAGTGATTTTTATACCAGTGTGTAAACTCCTCAGGGACAACACTGATATGACAGTGTCAGATTTGCTGCCTTTTATCAAGATCCTTTCCAAGTTCAGAAAGTGGGTTGGGGAGCATAGACAAGATAAAACCACTAAAAGTAGCACAACCTGGATTTCTCACTGTGCCTCCATGTACTGGGGGTAGGGGGTTCCCTATTGCCAACCATGCAGTTAAGTGCTGTAAAAGGCAAGCTAATATTCCTGTCTTTTGAAAACAACACTTGTAATCGCTTTGTGGTTCAGACGAAATTGCACTTACCATGTAGCTTTAGGCCATTGGTTTAAGTCCAAGTTGACATTTTCAGCTTATTGAGTCCCTAGTGGACAAATATCCACCACACAAAACCACTATACATAATCTTATAAAGTAGGCAATCAGTGAATTATAGGGGCCTAAAACTGATGCTGCCACAGAATAAATTAGCCAGAATGGTAAGGAAGGGTCTGAGAATGTGATGGGTCAGAGAAGAAAGAGAGATAGAAAGTTGATAATTCTTATTTGGCCACCAGCTATTACTATTGCCCTAAATCAACTTTCTTTTCCAAAACTTCTTATTCACACTTTCAAAATAAAAGATAATTAAGGGAGAAACAGCTGCTATTTCACATTTTTTAAGGAAGGTCCATTCATAAGACTTTGGACCAAAAAATGGGAATTGTGTTTTGAAGATCTAATAGGATCATCAATGAGAAATTCTTAATGCTTTCATTAAATTAGAAGGAGTGTTTTGCTACAGAAAATCCCATAATTTTTTTTTTACACAATGATGTAAGAGAGCAGCACAGGGCCAAATAAATCCTTTGCTATTAAAAATAAATATAACCACAATCATTCCTCCTTATAAAGTGAAAACACATGGAATCAGAGGTAGGATTGCTATACAGGCACACATTTACAGATCTAGACTCACCCAAATAAGGTATCATTTTGCTTCTAAAAATTAGAACACGTGAATATTAAAGAAACACTACTAACACCACAGAATAAAGGATCTATGCTCCCAAGCTTAGGTCTTACATGTAAACCTTGAGCTATTGTCAATCATCTGTCCATGTTAACAAGCAGAACATAATATAAATACAATGAGAGCTAAGGATTTAAAATGCAGTGAAGCAGTTTTCCAGTGCAGCTCAAATTCAAACGCTTTTATTCTGAATTTTCATGTAGCAGCTTTTCAGATGAGAGTTCTTATACTTACGTGTATAATCTTATCATCCCTTATTTTAGTGGAGCTACTTGTGTGAGTAAGAATATTTAGTCTTTAGAGAGGTTTGTGAAAATGAGTTCTTAAAGTGTTTGAAAACTTGGGTCTGTCCATTTATCTAAAAGAAAGAACAAGACTCAGGAATAATTAGCAGAGTCCTCCATAGAGAGACTAGTTATGCATGGGATTAGTTGTAGCCTATATCCTTCACATACAGTGCAGTATGTGTATAGATAAAAGATTTGTAGGAAGAGGATATATCATTTATTAAGAGATAAAATAACTGTCAGAAGTTTAAAAACACCCAGACAACCTATTCACTACTTGCTCAGGTGCAAGAACATACAGCTGACACTTAAAGAGAATGGTCAGGTAGGAGAAGTTTGATTAGCTAAAAAACCTCAGAATTTTGAAACCAAGAGTAAGGCGATTTCTAAGCATAAGCAACAAAATATTTAAGGTAGTGGCCAAAAAAAACCACAGAGAAACCAAGAGATTGAAAGTTTTAGTTTTACATTTTTATCAAAGATAAACTGGGTTATCTAGTCTATAACAACCTGAAATTGAGGCAATCTTGATTTATGGGATAGAGAGTAGTAGGTAGGTGAGGTAACAAATGCAGTTATTTATAGTTTTCAAACACATTTTTTCATTAATTTTCTTCTTTGCAGTATGTTCAAATAGTGTTAGACCTTCCTTGATCTCAAGAATGCCTTTCAGTCTCCTGATAACAAGGGAATCAATTAAGAAAAATGGAAAAGGAAGGATCCCCAGTGGGTTTTTTCATTCCCTTCTTAGGTCACACTCAGATTTATGGAAGGGGAGAAGTGATCTGAAAGAAGGAGAATTAAATTCTCTCACTTTTTTTCCACAAAATCTTTTAGAGGATGAATTTATAACCAATAAACTCAAATGACGTAGGACAGGTTTCTACCAACATCCTGAAAAACTCACACTTTAAATAAAAAGAACAGTTGCTTGCACTCACCAAAGGATTATCTCATTTACATTTGCAAAAGGGATTACAGTGCCTTTAAAGGACAAGCATCTTTTGGGCTAATTAATTTTCTCAGACTAACTTGCAATGTATGGTGAGCACTTGATTAAATATTAATACAGGGTACGGGGTCACACTTTTTGCAATATTCTAAATCTGTTAGTGTATTGTCAGTGGGTTAAAAATATAAGTGTATGCGCGAGTGGTTTTTGCTCGTGTGTGTATATTTATGTGTTGTGGGAGAAGGGAGAAAATGAAGAGGACTAACAGACATTTGCAATATCTGGTTCCTGCTGGGGAATACCAGGAAGCTTGCAGTAAGTGAACAGAACACGACACATTTAAACTCCATTGGTAGCATGAATTGGTTTTAGAATCCAGAATTTCTGAACATTATGCATAGATATATGCACAGATACAGGATATTGAGTGTAAACTTTCACATAAACGTTCAAAAAACATCAGGCTGAAGAGTGTGGTACCTTAGATCAAGGAAAAGCCCCACACTACCCCCTAGTGATCAAAGTTTGGTGACCTCCAAATAACAGAAAACACAGTAAGTGGACTTTAGATCACAAGAACAAAAAAATGCCCAGGAGCAATGCAAGTCACTGCTGGTGTTCTTTACTTAGGATCCTTTTTATGATGGAAGAATAAAGCAATGGCTGTCGAAAGGCTGCAACTTCCAATTCCTTGGTCTGAAGCCTCAGTCTTAGTAACCAAACAAATATAAAAATGTATATATTCAGAAGAAGAAAAACCCAAAACCTCAGGGGAGATATCTCAAGTGCTGGATCTGTGAAAATAAAATAAAATACACCAGAAGGTTTTACTGCAACCTTATAATTGCCAAAAGATGTTTTTTTCAGTTTTGTGAGCTATTTGCTTTGTTCAGATGCAGTGATTTATCAGATATCATACATACACACATGTATTTCTTAGCTTTATATAATCTTGAAATTATACTAACCAAAAGCCAGGCTTATGTGTGTACATGTAGTAAAACTGAAAGTAAGTAAGCACTGATTTATGCATCTAAGATCAGAATCTACATCTTAAAGGAAAAAGAAATCACCACCAACAATTTCAGTACAACTTTGTAGAGGTTTTTGCCATGTGTCACTAAAGTAATCAAGAAAGTATAAGCAGGGGAAGAGCATATTCTAAATGAAATCAATGGAGCAATTAATGTGTTTAAAGTTGAAAAGTAACTAAATAAGGGTTATTTTATCTAATAAAGATGTAACAAGATAAAAATGAAAAGGGTTCTGTTTTAATTTTTTCCTACCATTTTTTCTTTGAGTGATAAAGCAATCAGATCTTTTGGATTCCCTAACCAGTGGGAAATTAGAAATGTATTTGCAGAGGTTCTCTGAGACTGATTCTGCTTTTGTTGACATAGATTTTATGCCCTATCCACAGATGCACAATCTGCATAGAATGCTCCCTCTTACATATTATCTAAAATCAAAGACTTACATAATGAAGATCCTTCAATATATTTTCCAGGAGAGATATTATGTATCCTCACCAGATTTCAATATTGTTAATTGCAGTTGAGCCATCAAATTTTAAATTTTACATTAAATATATTAACACAGTATCTCAGAACCTATCAAGTCAATGCATGAAGTCCCATTTGTAAGCTATATTCCTCTCTGCTTCCCATAGGTCACTCCTTAAGGTCATCTTTTTTATTCTTTGTTTTCCTTTAGCAAGTTCTGCTGAGTGCACATCCTCTTTTCTTTTGTTGCGGTTGTGGGAAAGCTTCATCCTTGTAGCTGACAACTTCATAATATGTAGGAAAGGAAGATAACAAAAGAGCTGGCAGCTCTTAGATTAGAATCATCAGGGCCATGGGACACTCTAAATCTGATATTCCATTTCACAATGGGCCACCAGTGTAAGACAGGCCATGCAGGAAGCAATCAACATTATGATGGAAAACACCCAGAGGAAAATAATGCTAAAAAGAGGGGGAAAAAGTGAAACAAAATCAGGCATTCAGGATTTCTCAGAGCAGATGCACTTCTCATTGAGACAGAGCAATATTATGTTAACAGGAGAGCAATAGCTGAGCCAAGCAGTAAAGTCAAGAAAATAAGAAAGACTGGAGGGATGAGAAGGAAAATTCACAGCATACAAAAGGGGAAAAGGCTAAAGAAAAATATAATGCAGGATTGTGCCACACACTGAAATCACCTTTGCCCAATCTCAGATGCACAAAAAAGCCCAAAATCATGGTAAGTGTAAATATGTCACTTTTTTTTTTTAAAAAAAAAGCCAAATATTAATATACATATAAAAAAAAATCAAAGCTGTTTGAAGAAAAGAAACATACATTATAGCCGCCACTGTCTAAAGACCTTTCCAGAAGTGCATTCTAGCAAACATTATACACGACTTTTAAATTTCGATCATTTATTATGAATTCATATGAAACAAAAATGAAAAAAAATCATGCTTGTCTGATTTTTTTTGTCCTATTCTAGCACTACTATTGAGAAAAAGAGAGTAAAGAACTGAACCTTGGCTCCAAGGCCAAGTGGCACGGACTGGATCACATCTAAACTGCTTAGGGCTACGTCTTTCTAGAGAAGTTCTGTTGATGAAAAGTAGCTGAAGTAGTCTTAAAATGAGCTGGGGAATAAGTTGAAAATTAAGCATGTAGACACTCCGGATTGTAGTTCTTGACTCCTCTGACTTGTATTTAGCTGTGTACACCTGTCTAGAAGCTCTGCAATAAGCTAGAAGAGATGGCAACAATTTCACCCAAACCAAAGCAATTTAAAATGAGTAGGAATTTTTTTTTTCAAGGCACATACTGTGTATTTGTACAGAAGATACAAGTTGTAGGTTGTAGGACTGCGTGTATTTAAGTTTTGTAATAAACACAAATTGTTGGTAGGTTACTACTTCTGAGGCTGATCTACTTTGTTATTAAATTCTTTTTCAATCCTTCATGAAACTCTGACACAGCATCATAAAGTCTAAGAAATTCATACTTGTCATCCTCACAGGTACAACTCTAAGAATAAACAAGTAGTATATACATTTTAATTATTAATCCCTTTCCTTCTCACTTCCCTCGAGATTGATTTGTATCTGTTCCCATCGCCTTATATCTATATTTATTTTGTTTCTTACACACATATTTAAATTTAATCTGATTGTGTCCTTAGGCCTGTTGTTGATAATTAAACCCACGTATTTCATTCCCTACAGCATGCATTGCAAACTAAAAATGAGTCTGAAGCTTCCCCTTGATCTCAGTAAAATTAGTTCAGTTTCCCTTCTGATTCATTTTGTATTGGGCATGGTTTTAGATTTTTCAGTTGGGGTAAATATGCATACCTATCTCTAAGTGTAAAGTAGTTTTTCTGGTTGATGTCAAGTGAGTATTTGACCTGTAGTTCAAAACTCTTAGCAAAGACGGAAACAGCAATGAAATGCCAGTGGTGTCTACAGCTACAATTTTTTCCTGCTTTCTTTTATTCTTTGAGTTTTGTTGGTTTTTTTTTTTTTTTTAGTGATAAACTTATTAGTCACATACCTGCAACATGTCTTCCTGGAGCAACCAGAGGTTTAAGTTTTTCAGAAAAAAGGGTGGGGAGGAAGGAGGGAAACGATCAGCAAAATTAAGTGTCCCATCAAATACGTGCCAGAGAAAATTTTCCACTACTGTTATGATTTCATACACTGTTCTAAGCTCCACAAATTCCAGGCTCAGGGATCTTCTTGATGACAATGTGTAGACAAATCAACAGCAGATTGTAAGCCTCATTTACCTGTTTAAATTGGCTCATTGACAACACAGGAACTGTTCAAATGAACAATAATTCCAAAACACCTAGAACAAATGGCATTGTGCTTTTATGTTTAAAAGCAATTATCAGTTCGGTCTTCTCCAGGTAATGCCATATTCATCCATCATGAAAGAAGAGACTGTCGGTTCAAACCATAGTCTTTGGACCTGAACATATTTCTATGTGGTGTATGAATGTCCAGGAAAGGATCTTTCTGGATAAACACAGAATTTGAAATAAGTACACCACTGAACCTGTCAGCTTGGCAGAGAATTCAGAAAATATGTATGTACTAAGAAACATTTTTTAAATTTTATTTTGCCAGCTCTATTAAATGAAAGATAAAACCTCTTTCCACATAACTTTCTCTTCTCTTATCATTAGATCTTCACAGCTAAACTACAACGGTAGTGTGTATAAAAGCATACGAGTCAGTGAACAACATTCCAGTTTCACAATACAGAAAGTTAAACAACTTCACTCAATATCATCACTAAATGGAAACATTTTCACCAAGTCATTTTTCTTTCCTCTTCCCATGTCATGTGGCTCTGCTTTTTGATATGCTATGCAAACATGTACATCATACCCATTGAGTCTGAGCCCTTACCTTGCCATTTTTTTGATCCTTTGAATTAAATATTACAGATTCTTTAGGTCTCCCTCTTTTGGCTTTTACTTCACCTCTGTATTCAACAGACTGAAAAAAAGTCCATGAGAAACTCTAAGAAAAGTATTTGTGATGAGCCACTGCAGTAGACAGTGTAATGAGGAGAGAGTGGCTTCAAAACAGATTCTCAGCAGAGTTTAAACACACACCTTGGCTGTTGACACCTATGTGTTTTAGTGTGAGTGACTGCTATATAACCTGAGTAAATGCCATCACGTTTGTATATGCTGCATTTAACAATACCACCTGTATGTACTGCTTGTAAGAGCTCTTTCCAATGGATATGTGTACGAGTGTTAGCACTCTCAGTGAACCTTTGTGGGCCATCTAGAAAGTTCAGTATTGTGCAGGTAGCTCCAAAAAATCCTACAGGGATGAGAAGAACAGTGACGCTGTTGAACATTACCGGGGAAGTGATTTGCACAGCACGTTGTGATCAGTGTGAAGGGGCTCATCTGATGCTGCATCACCCAGGGTTCCCAGCATCAGAAAGGATGTAAGATTGCTACTAACTTTCTGCTACTTTTATTAAACCAGTTAACCAGTTTTGAGTACCCATGCCTTTTTTTATGGACAGTTCCAAACGGATCCCAAAATAACTAGCATCTCCTTGGTGCAAATTGGTATTGAAGAAGAACTAAAGGCAAGTGAGCCTCATACCGCAGAAAGTTCTGTTAGAAACATGTAGGCTTTTTTTCCTGGTACTCCCTTGAATATGAGTATCCCTGAAGCTTCCATGTTACTGTTCTTATTTGCTTCCTTTGTGATCTTTTTCATTTAACTGTTTCAAATGCTGTTGTAAACTGGACACCTCTGAGCTGATGACATTGCTTGCCAAGTTGTCACTAGTGAAAGACAACAATCCCAAAGAGTCATGGCCCTAGCACTGAATACCAGAAATTCTGGACTTTCTTTGTATTCAGTCCGTGGCTGTTATAATTCGGAACAATATCACTGGAGCAAAAGATGTTATGCTGATTTTCATAGATGTGCAAAATATGTAGGCTCTTTTCTTTTTTTTTTTCTAAATGTAAAAGGACTGAAGTTGCACAAGCTTAAAACATAGCTAAACTCAAGAAACTAAGGCCTTACTGCTTTTTAATCAATCTATGAGTAGCAAATTCTACAGTCCCTTCTTCTCGTACTAAGTTTGGATTTCTATAGCTGCAGTGGAACTCTGCAAATAAAATTCCTGCAAATAGTTTAGATGTTTGGATACATGAAAAGCCAGGAGCTCAAATTCAGGAGTGATTGGTGATTGAATCACCAATCACTAAAAAAAAAAAAAAAGCCATTAGCCTTTTTATCTAGAGAAGTTATGCATATTTCCTTGTCCATAGTTTTGAAGTGCCTGTGTCACAGAACTCTTTTGAAAATATCTCAGTCATCACAGTTCCACACTTGATTTTATGATCATCTTGAATATCATGAGTGCCTAAGTTTAGGTCACCTCAGAAAAACACCATGGCTCATCTTGAAGGCAAAATACAAATATGAACATAGAGTTCACTTGTTTGTCCCTGCTGGAAAAAAAAAGCACAGAGTTTTCCATCAAAGTTGTATTAATAGAAAGGTTTCAGAAGCCAAGCCAGAGGTTCATGTCCTTCCCAGCACAAAGCTACAACCCACAAATAGTAACTTACAGAATAAGAACAATGCCAGATAAAGCATCAGTAGAGGTGATGTGTTAAAGTTACAAATATTGCATATCCTAATTTCTAAGGAATTGGAGAGGGAATAAATATGATTCTGAAATAAGTTTCTGCCTGTCGCCTTTCCTCTGTTCCTTGTGATTGCTGTAGTGCGTGGAAGCTGGTGTGTGTCAGAGGAATGATGGTGAACATAGCTTGCGGTGGCTCAGGAAGGCTGCAGTCCTCAAACTCAGGGGAGTGCTAGCATGGTGATTAGGATTTAGGCCAGAGCTGGTCCTGGAAAGAGACCCTAGGGAGAGCCAAATTTTGAGGAGAATTTGTAATATCGTTGTTGCTGCTGTTGTTTCCAAGTTTTCAATAAAGACAAATCCCAGGAAAGTAGAAATTAGAGAACTGCTCAGGTGTTGACGTGAAGAGGTTATGGTCTCAAGCATTGTATTACCACCTGCATAGGGACATATTACCAATATATGGTTGTCTCAAGAGACACACTTCTGAATTTTAGTTGCCACTTATATGTCTGAGCTGGGGAGAGGGCAAAAGCCAGGTTTAGATAACTCAGCAACACAGCTTTAGGTCATGTCTTTGCCTGTGTTGCTTAAACTAATTTCAGTGAACAAAACCTTAGGTTATACTTATGCCTTATTTACCCAAACACTGCTGAATTGGATTTGGTGAGTATGAGCTGCATACGAGCATAACTTCATAGAGGTGCTCAGAAGGTTGACCTGTTCGTCAAAAATGTTCCAAATGTATTCTTCATTTTTCTTTTGTTTTCCTTCTTATGAAGTGTTCAGAATTAAGACATCATTTGAGATGTGGTGTGAGTTTAAACATTATACTAAAGAGCATTTATTGTAATCCAATATTTAAAGCCAAATTTTGCTCTGACTTTGCCACATGGAGCTACATTGTCTCATGGCAATAATGTGAATTAAAAAATCTAGGCATCAGCTTATTTACCTTCAAAGAAGAAAACCACTTAGCATAAACTGCATGTGAACGATTTATGAATGCTGTGTTTCCAAAGGTATCCCCTTAGTCTAGTGTTTCAGTATTTCCAAATGACTTGCAATAAATATTGTGTTCTATTTGAGAGGGTAAGATAGTAGAAAATAGATATCTCTAATGGTTCCCTGCTTTTACTCTCAAAATTCACAGGAAGACACAGTGTGTTCCTATGTCCTGATATTTTGACTTTTGTGAGGTAATGAGAAATACTGAGTCTATTGCTCTAACTGCAAGTGTGTGATCTGTTGTAAGCTTTATTGACTAAAAACAAAGCTATTTCTTGTTTCTGGCTACTGCTCTGTATACCAAACACTGACAAAGTATGCAGAAAGTACAGAGAAAAGGGCAAACCAACTTTGGTTCTAAGAATATTTTGCTCTGGATGTAGGTGATTGTGATTCAGCATAAAAAGCAGCTGTAAGCCATTCAATACTCTCTTTCATTGGAAAGGAAAAGAAATGATCATCCTGCCTTCTAAATTGCACACCTTTTCTCTAACTTCAGTGAGATTAATTTCTGCTTTGTTAAAAAAGAATAGAAAAAGAAATTTAATGATACTATTCTCATTATACAGCTATCAGTTACATAAAGTATCTTTGTTTAGAGGCCTAATAAAATTGGTCATATAAAGAGGAAATGAGATTTTTAATGTAAAACGAAGCTGACAGTGCTCTTCTATTACGATGGTCTTATTAGGGAAAAATTCTCTGACATCTGTTTATCCCCTGCAGCCAACCTTGTATTCAGAATACAGTAATTGATTCACAGCATCCACTAGGGATCTAACTGCCTCACTTTTCCACACCGCACTACACAGGTATCTCTGCAGCTAATTCTGAATGTACATCTACATCGTTATCTCCTGGTGAACTGTGACCCGAAACACTTTGGAGGCCCAGATGAAAGTGCTTCCTCACCCCTCCAGTGCTGGGGGTGCAGGCGTTTCTGCAGCGCGGCAATTCACCCAGGACACCCAATCACAACCAGCCCCTTTGAAGCCCCGCTCAGCTGGGAGACCATGAATGATTCATGGCTTCTCTCCACACACTAAAGGGGGAAGAGCAAAGCTAGTGTGTATTATTCAGGACTGCATCCTCAATAAGCCTCCGTGTTCAGCAAATTGCTACAACATTTTCTGCTTAGTCCTCACCTGTACACAACATCTCTTTTTGTGCACAACCTTCTCATTTTAACAAAGATAGGCTGATTACCTAGCAAGCCATGTTAATTAACACCAATACACATAAAGAAGTCCAGTGTGAGTGCATAAAATTGGCATTCAAAGGATTATAAGGGAATTAAGGAAGATCAGATGATCATAATTTTACAATGGTTTAACTATGAATTTTTTGTTTATCCACTTCCATTTTCACTACAGTAACTGGCATCACACAGGCCAATTTGGAAGCCAGTTTAGTTTTGGGTTTCAAACTCCACAAGTACCTTGTTTGTTTGAGGAAAGTCTATTAACTCCAGTTCAGTGCTGCAGCAACCAAATGTCACAGCAGTTGATATCTACAATTAATACTTGCAAAAGAACCTCTGAATTTGCATGCATCCAAGTAGTAGAGCTGGACAGCAGTCCTGGAAATATCTTACAGGTAAGATGTCACTTTGGTTGTATTATAGTCCCACTCACAAAAAGATTCCCAGTACAAATGTAATAATGGCTCAAATAGCAAACTCTTCTTTCAAAGACATCAATAGACAGCTGTTTTGGTCACAAGACTGCGAACTTCTACCAGATTTTCCACACCATTCACATAGGCTGCCTGAACCCTTCCGGGGTCAGAAGTTGAAAACCCTGCTACTTAAAGGTAAAACACAGAAAGTGGGAAAGGCAAAATGTAACTCAATTCTCATTTTCCACTGTTCTTGAATGCTGGCATACAGAGGAGTTAGCACAACTAAAAGTCACTCATGAGAGAATGGCAGAAGAATGACCCTGCTAAGGAATGTAGAGAGTTAAATAAACTGCTTTTATGACAACAATCATAACATTCTAAGCTCTCACGATGCTTGTCTTCAGAGATCACATAGAACTGCTCATCATCAGTTTCTCATTTTCAAGGACAATAACAGTTAGATTTATGAATTAGGTGAATACAAGTCTGAAAAAAAATTCTCTGTGAGTGATGCTTATCACTGATGCAATGGGATCTCTTGACTTCAGAAGGCATTACAGTAAGGCTTAGGATGCACCTATTATTCATAATCTCATGTCACATACTTTGGTATTTTCTCATATTTGATCCTTGCCATAAGTTACTTTTTTGGACAAAGGCAAGATTATATCGTTGTGGGTAATGTGTAACCCATTAACTTCCAGGGGACTGACTCATGCATTAAAGTGAGAAGATTGTCAAATGGCACCACTATTTCACATCCAAGTCTTTCTCTGGTTATATCTATTCAAATGGCAGACTTCTGAAATACAAGCATTACCTTACTATGTATTTAAATAACTAGCCTTGTAGTTACATTGATGTGAAGATAAGGTAACATACACAGGCAGCGCAACTAAGAAAGGAGATTACTTGGAATTCGTTGGTTGACGTTGTGGAAATACTTTATTAATATTAGTGCAAGTGTCAATACTAACAAACCATCCTTACAAAAAGATCAGAGAAAAATACTGTGATATACAGCAACAATATGATGTTGCTGCCCCTGCAGCTCAACATTTCTAGGCTCGTGTATAGAAATGTGATTTCAAAAAGTGGACTGGGACTTTCTGCAGACTCAGTATAGTAACTTTGCCACCTCTTCGTATGAAATATATTTGCTTTACTACAGTTAAGACCTGGTTTAAGGAGGTGCTTAAAACGGGATCCACAACACACATCACACACTGACAGGATTGGACTTCCTACAGAAAAGGTAGTCACAGTTACTTTTTTAAAACACTAGACAAAGAGGAAGAAGAGCCATTTATGTCTCCTCAGGGACAGCAAATTTCAAGGAAACTGTCTCCCCCATGAGATCCAGTCTCACTAGATTACAGAGACTGGCTCCTTTGCTTGTGCTCCTCCTGGCCTTGTGAACCTTGTACCATATTTTGCTGTGATCCAGCTTCAGTAGGAGCCAAGATCTCTTGGAAGACAAGAGATGTGGATGGAAAGCAAACTTAACTCATGTATTTTACAGCATTAAGAATTAACAACAGAAATGAAGCATACCACCTCTGCACTTTTAAATGTGGGAATATCCTTAATCCTCTCCTATATGAGCAAGAACCACGTTTGAGGGAAGATTTTGCAGCCAGACAACAAGCACTTGTTTTATTGTTCTGAATCCATTTTATGAACTCAGGAAATTTTTATGAACACAGGCTGCCAGAAAGACCTTATTCCTTAGTACTTTTTGTCAAATAATGGCCTCTGATTCAACATGTGGAATTTTAGCATTATTGAGGTGCTTAACTCTGCTTGTCTAAAATACAGAGAGGATAGGTTTTTAATAATGAAGTGTGTATATTTCACACAAAGGCCAGATATTAACATTTGCAATCCTGTAGGTCAAAGAAATTTTTTTCAATAATTTTGTGCAAAATTATCTAGCCTCCTTGCTCACATTTATGTAGCTCTGACTAGCATCATTATGTTCACCTATTCAAAAAGAAGTGAACTCAGATGAGAATCACACTCAAGGGATAAATAGTAAAATAAAAGAAGGAGTTTTCTACACTAATCCTTTAGAGTTTAGAAAAAGACGAGTAAAGCAGTAAGAGTGGCTAAAGGGCAATGACTAAACAGAGGAATTTGCTAAACCAAAACAAGGAATAATCAAGGCAGACTAAAATTCTGTAGGACTTTCTAAACTTATACATACATGCAAGCATATATATGGAGAGTTTATATGTGTAATAGTCTTCTTTATATCCAGAGCTAAAAGTGCCAGTGAAAAGGTAGTGGCAAGCATCTAAGACTCATTGGCTGGATGTCCTAATTGCTGGGATATACAGCTTTGCTCCTTTCGTTCTGTTTGCTCGCCTTCCTGCCTGCACAATGCCTCTGATCTAGTACAGAAAGGCAAATCTCTGGCCCCTGCTGGGCTAATCTATATTTGATGATTAGGGCACTCTAATCTCAAAATGGGCATGGAAAAATACGCCTTCAAATCCCTCTATATTAAGGACTGTCTAGGAAGATCTGTAATTAAATCAGTTTTCTTATCCAAACATTGTTATATAAAAGTCACCTCTGTGTTCAAACTTGGCTCTTCTATTTTACATACACAGTTAGATTCAAAACAAGTTCTCATAGTCTACTAAATAGTCTTAAAGTCCATTGTGAGATATTGTTCCTCTACATTGTTTAGAGAAATTGTGCCTAAATTAGGTATTTGAGTTGTATCTGAGGGCTAGACAACCGAAGATTAGATAATGCAGCACTCATCTCTGAAGTGTCACATCCCATTTTTAGATATAGTTTTAACACTTAAAGGCTTGTATCTCTGCCAAACACAAGCCTGACGTCCAAGCAGTAGCTGGGGACTAAGACTGAGCTGGGATATAAATGCATTCAGATTGATAAAATGTTAGCCACGGAAATAGATATTCTAGTGTGAATTACAACTCATTAGTTGATCATTTTATTGTAAACACTGTTTCTAAGCTTTTTCAATTTGATCCACAGTTAATTTCAGTGTATCTAGTTAGCTAAACATTCATTTTAAGAATATCTTCAGTTTAAATTTCTGCCATCTCTAGGCCTTAAATTAGAAATGAATTTTAGTCTATTATTTTACTTTGTTCTAGGTCTGTATCTTTAAAGGCACAAACTGCTAAACGTGGAGTTTAAAGAACAGGATTAGATGCAACTTTGTCAATCAGTTTAATAATGTCCTTAAGAAAATATTTTACTTAAAATCACAATTAAACTGATTTCTGAACAACACAGTTACTTTATTAATCAAGCATTGCAGAAGTTAATAGAGACTAGAATTCTGACTGAGAAGAAACCAGCTTTACTGAATTGTGAAATTAGGTCTTTCCTAAGCAATGCTACATTATCATTGTACTTTGTGGCCATCTGGATGTCTTTTTCTGTTGCCTTTTGCCTTATATAAAATTGTAAAATATTTCTACTGTGTCCAAACTTTTCTTTTCCTGGTTCTTCAGTAAGATGCAGAATACACAAAAAAATGCTGGGCTGCAATATGTCCCCAGACATTAAACCAGTAAAAATAGTAACAAGAGTAATAGAGAAGACAATAAAGATTATTGAAAATATTCAACTATTTGTGAGATTATACAACTCAGAAAACTAGTTTCAGGATTAAATTAAGTATGTGGACACAATCCACCTCTTATTTACATCAGGCTTACTCAAACCTAGCTTTTGTCACCTTTGGCTTTCAACTCAGAGAGTAAAAGCAATTTCAAGTCTCTCCAAGATAGCATAGAAAGATGAGAGACCACTTTTTGTCTTTTAATTTTTATTGTTTTACTGAGTGTTTAACAAAAAAGTGTCAGTATTCCCTTATATATAAGATCTGAAACTTAGCAAGTATAGTTATGTACTTATTCACAGGAGTACAGTAAATGAGCACTACAGTGCTTATTTAAAGTGGTAATATGGATGCTGAGTTTTTTCTTCTGTGAATTTGGCATCTATAGTATAGACAGCTATAGTAAGCTAGTGACTCTAGGCTCCCTTTTATACCATTGCAAAGAAATGGACATTGCTAGCGTGCAATTCATCTGAATTATTTCAAATGTCTCCTTTTGGTAAAATGTTCCTACTTCAAGTCACGGTGTCAGAAATATGATGATTTAGCTCAGATAGATATCCCTGTACAGTTCCAAATCTGTGATACTGTACATACATTTTCAGTTGTCATAGGGAGATGAACAATATTTTGAGAATGACTCTAAAGGAAGGAACAGTGCAAAGAAAGATGGGAAGGGTTGCAAGCAAAAAGAGAAAGTTGGAAAGAAAGTGCATACACAAGAAAAGGATACTAAACACGTGAAGTTGGAGGGAAGGTGGAAAGTTACTGCAGCAAAGCGAGAAGGAACCATATTAGAAAGAAGTGACATGAGGTAAGTACTTGGATCTAAGGAGTTCAGAGCCATCACGATGAAACCAAAAAGCTTCCATTTGATAATAAAGCTAAAGATGATCTGGTGGAAGAGCTAGAAGAGTAAAATCTCACCAGAGCACAGGCAAACAAGGATTGTGGACTGCTGCAGTTTAGTGCCACAAATGTAGAAACTCCATGGAGCAGGAACTTGCAAGCATAGGAGAAAACAATGTCAACCACGGACTCTTATGGTGTATCATAGAATCACAGAATTCATTGGGTTGGAAGGCACTTCTAAAGGTCATCTAGTCCAACCCCTCTACTGTAAGCAGGGACATCTCTAACTAGGTCAGATTGCTCAGAGCCCCATCAAGCCTGACATTGAATGTCTCAAGGGATGGGGCCTCCACCCCTTCCCTGGGCAGCCTGTTCCAGTGATTAACCACTCTTATATTAAAGAACTTTTTCCTAATGTCCAACCTAAATCTAGCCTTTTCTAGCTTAAAACCATCATCCCTTGTGCTATCACTGCAAACACTTGTACATCATATGCGTGCATCCCTTCCCAAGGTACTGTGGCTTGAGATTTGATCTTCCCTTAACTACAAACAGCTCTAGGAGATGAAAGAGAGAGATCTTCATTAGAGGCATAAGAAAAAGTTGTTCAAATATTTTTTGCTGCGTCTCTCTTTTGACCTTACTCTTCACTTTTTTCTTTAAAAATTCTGAGGCCATTTGGCATGCATGGTAGTCTCCTACCTCTAAGTAATTGAACAGCTTAACCAAACCACTGATCACTGAAATATTCTTGTCTAAGCAAAGCACAGTAGGGGATTCTGAATAAATAAACCAGTCTTTGTGACAGTAACTTGTCCTTTCAAGATAAAAAAAAGGAGAAAGAACTAATGAAAAGAAACTTAGAACAACATAGGAAAGGATAACCCTTGTCTGACACAGAAAGAGAAATTCCTTCTGTGTAAACAGGACAGAGAAAAGTGAAAGATACTTTAAAATAAGCAGAGTGTTATACAGTCTTCTTGTTTCTCAAAATTCCTGAAAACAGCTGCAAAATTTTTAGAGTACTTAGCACATCAATCACCAAGCTCTTGCAAAAAGACTCTTATGAGTGCCAACAATTGCACAGGCCATCGTGATACTTCTGTGGGTCTTTTACTGATATATTTACTCCTTCTCATGCTGTCCAATGTGCATGAATAATGAGGGTAAACTCCAGTTTTACACAAATCTAGTGTGGCTTCCTAAAACTGTAATACTGTCTCAACATTGTGAACAGAATAATTTTAAATTCACCACTCCTGTTGCATCTTTGAGAACATCGTTTATAGCCAGTAGCACCAAAAGTCATAATGTGTGTAATTTTCCAATGAATACCAATTTTCTTTTTATTGTATCAGTATTTAGGGGATGGAATATTTTGCAAGCTATAGTTATAGTTATCAAGTCATTTATATACATGAAAAATAATTTACAAATATACAAGCAAAAGGAATATTCACAGGATGATAAATGCTGCTAATGTAAAGAACAAAAAGAAACAAACTTGTTAGTTTCATGGCACATTTTATTTCATAAGATTGTATTAATATTTATAATTTCCAAATAAGAAGACATATCATCTAAGCAATTAAATTGATAGACTTGTTAAAGTGCATATTTGTCTCATTCTGACAGGTCAAAATTCTGTTAAAATGAGAGCAATAAAATGTAAATGATCAAATATTGCTCACAATCAAATAAAATGCAAAGTCAGCAGTCTGGTCAGGATGCTAAAGGAGGCTTAGTTTGGGTATGTAAGTTGTAACCATTCAGGGAAGTCAAAAGTAAAAAAAAAAAGAAAAAAAAAATTATCTAGAGTCTGCTCTTTAAAGCCAGAAAGCTATTCCAGCAACAGAACTAACATGAAGTTTACAATTCATTATTTTCTTGATTTTTCTTTCCATAAAAGCAATACCAAAATTCCAAGCTCCAGCAAAGATATCTTGGACCATGTACCAAACAACGCATTGCGCACAGAGCGTATTGGAGGTGCACATGCATGTGTTAGAGTTTAGGTGTTCAATGCCATACAAATATAGAAAGGCCACACTAGTTGTAAAAATGTCAAGTCAGGTGTTGGCAAAACTCAAATTCCTTCTTCTCTTCAAACAAGCCTTACCTTTTTGCTTACTTTTTCTCTAAACCTTTTCTGGGTGCACTTTCACATTCCAGTGGAATAAGGAATTCACACAGCACGAGGTAAAAGTTCATCTTTGGGAAAGTATGTGAAGAAAACTTCAGAACATTTTGAAGTGTGTGAATTGGTGCTCCTAACTCTGAACCCAAGGTGCTAAAGCCAAAGAAGAAAACAACCCCATAATATTGATTGTTCTTCAGAGAAAAAAGAGTAGCTGGATTTCTACTGATCCCTGTCTGCTGGGCTCTCTCTTGCTGGGGCTATGCCTGTGCCTGCAAAACCTAGATTGTGAGCTGTAACAGGTCAAGCTGTTAGGAAGAGCCAGTACACACAATGTTCAGGGACCTCTTTTGTGTACCCTTGCTAATAGCCCATCCTCTTATAGAGGACTTTCCTTGTTATTAATTAATCATAGAATCATAGAATCATCATAGAATCATAAAATCATAGAATGTATTGGGTTGGAAGGGACCTGTAAAGCCCATCTATTCCAAGTCCCCTACAACAAGCAGGGACATCTCCAACTGGGTCAGGTTGCTCAGAGCCCTATCAAGCCTGATCTTGAATGACTCTTGGGATGGGGCCTCCACTACCTCTCTGGGCAACCTGTTCCAGTGCTCAACCACCCTCATATTAAGGAACTTCTTCCTAATGTCTAACCTAAATCTACCCTTTTCTAGCTTAAAACCATTACCCCTTGTCCTTTCACTACAGAACATCAAGAACAGATCTCCTCCTGAACTCTCAGTACATAGCTTTGAAAAACATCACAATGAAGATGATTTTACTGGATGTCTATCCGTCCAAATGCACTAATTTTTGTTTAGATGTGCCTATGAACTGCAATAAAAAGATCCCTACCAAGCCGCAAGTGAGTTGACCCCAGAGCTAAGCACAGGAAAAATGCAGTGTTAGTGTATTGCTACCTGGTTGAGAGAGAGAAGGTTTGGCAATGTGATTGCACTTTGTGGCTCAACTTAGCCCCTCACACTGGTGCTTTGCTCCAGATGTACCAGCCCACTGAGAACTGGCTGCACCACAAGCTGATTATTCAGGTTCCCCTTATGAGTTAGTGGTAGTTACAGTGAGAGGAGTCAAATCAGACGCATGGCTGCAGTAGAAGGTCAGTGAGGCCACAGCCTGGAGGAGGAACCTCCTTCTGGAAGAAAGATTGAAAAAATGTAGCATTTATAAATATTAAATCTAAGTTTAATATCCCTGCCCCCTATCAATTAAAACCAAACAGAGAGTGAGGCGTAGCATTGTATTTGCAATATTGCTTACTACATGAATGCTTTGTTAATCCAAATTCAACATCAAGGGTTCGCTTCATGACCAATCAAACAAGAGTAAATTGTTCAAAACCAAGTATATTTGTGCAGAATGCTAAGACCTTCAGAAACTGCATCACTAAAAATCTCTTAAATATGTGAAAATCCTTTAGATAAAGACCATATTTAATTTTTTTCCTACATCTGAAAGTATCTCTTTAAGAGATCTACATTTAATTTTATTAATTTGGAGGCAAAAGAAAACAGGCAGATGTATAACACTGACATCTTTATAAAATATTTAACAAAGGTGTCTGTCGAGGTTTTCTTTATTTTATTTTTTTTTCACACTATAAGCTTCCATCTACTACTTGACATAGAAAAATAAGCAGGATTAGAGCCAAATGGGAAGTATATCAGATCTCCAGAAATCACATAACTAGAGAGTAAAATCATTTGCTGACTTTCAGAATTGTTAGATTATGAAGAGTATTGTTAACTTCTCACCAGATAAACAGGACAGTTTTTAAGCATTCTTGTGCCTGTTTTTTACTAGACTTAAATTTTATCTGTGTTTGATTAAACAGGGCTTAGCTGAAATTTCATTAGTGTTAAGAATGGGCTAGATTCCACTCACAGAAAGCAATTTAGAACAAGTAGGGATAATTTTAGGTAGTTTTGATGGAAAAATGGTGAGTGGGCTGAGTTGAATATCTGCTTCGAACATGCATGAATGTTTTAAAAACTGGCTATATACATACCTGGAATGAGTAACGGCCTGCAAGTCTGAATAATTAAGGGACAAAGGGAGATGGCAAAGGGGTTGAACCAGGTTAATCAATTAATCTTCTCTAGCAACATGTTCATCTGAAAGGAAAGAACTCATCTTTTAAAGAGAAAAGCTTTAGACATCAGTAATTTGAATTTATTAGACTTTTCATGTGGAAGAATTTACTATATTCAAGAATTGTCCTGATACATCAAGCCAATTTTTTTTTAAAGAAATATAAAATATGTACCTAGAAGTACACATAACTGTGCACATATATGTATGTGCAAATATACATTTTATTAACATCTATATAGGTCAATGAAAGATCAGTTATCCATTTTCTTCATAAGTTCTTATTACTGTATGTTGAATGTTTGTGATTCAGAGCCATATAATAAAAAGTAATCTGTGCCAAAAACCTGTAAAAAACAGTACCTTAGATGTGCATTCAAGTCACTGTGTCTCTACTTTATACCTGCATCAGCCTTAAAGGTTGTCAAACAAAATTTCACGTGCTATAGAAAGGAGTAAGTTTTTAACTCTCTTGACTTGATACATCACCAATGTGGTACTTAAATCTAGCATATCCTACTGTTAGAAGTTGTCCTTTGATTGAACAAATATCCTCATGATCTGAAAAGCCAAATGCAATCCTGCAGTAATGGTTCTTCAGTAAAAGAGCCATAATGGCTCCTAATCAATGGACCAGCAAAGACAAAACTGGAGTATTCATTTTAACAGAATGGAATATCTTTTTCCCTAACATCAGCAATGAATGGTCACCATGTTAGCCATTTTCCTGGGAGCCATGCTTCTACCACATATAGATTAAATTATGTGTCTTGATGACATTTCAATAGAAGCAATAAGTACAGGAATCTTAGAGCAGAAGCTGATCTTTTCTCCTCTTCACATAACATCCAATATCATCATATGTTACATTACCATAAACATCTGCCTTTGGAGTCTGTTGCATGCGTTATTTAATTATTTTGTCATTTACTGGAATTATACTGTGCACAGAGGGTTTTAATCCCAACTACCTTATATTAATTTGAAGTTGCTGGTCTTAAGTATTATTGTAGGGAGGATTTTAGGTAATAGACCATATTGAAGCAAGCAGTTCTAATAGACTATCAAATTTTCCAAAGGAAATATGGGTACATTGTGAATGTGTTGTCTTTCTGCACATACCTGTAAGAAACTTCTCCAAAAATTAACTCAGGCCAATGCAAGAATATTTCTGAATATGTATGCTGTAATAAGGTCAACTATTCCTATTACTTTAGCACTATCTATCATGCAAAACTGTTACAGAACTCTTTGATCAAACTCTAACAAATGAAATGCCTCACAGCTTTAAATAACATGTGCAACATGTTCATTCTTTATTTGATTTGTGCAAGAAAACAAGAGACCGTGGAAGGTCTGGCTGCCTTTTACACAAGTTACAAGAAGAAATTACTGTAAAAGGCATACTACCTGAAGCAGGTAATGCAACCCTACATGGCTTTAGTTCCCATCAAGCTTATCACTACCTTGAGATGAAAAAAAACCTTACTCCCAGTTTGTACTGTTGATAACTACCAAGAAGTAGTTATCACCATACCCCAAAATAATATGGCTGAGTCAGTGCGTGTCTGAGTCTCATTAAAACTAAGGCGTCATTTTTATGTAGAGTGAACAATTAACTTTATGCAAAATTCTTACTGTATGTACTTGCCTTGGGGCATTGTTTGTTATGAAAGACAAAATAAAAACTGGGGTCTTGATCTGTCAAAGTGCTGAGAAACTCAACAACCGTTGAATTCAATGCATGTTCAGTACCTTCCATTCTTGTTTAATTTAATGTCAGTTTAAGGTACTCAACCTACTCACAAGGTTCTTGGAGACCTGGGGTTTGGGCTCTGTTGTTCTTCTACTCTGCAATGTCACTTCTTATACATGTCACACAGACAAAGCTCTCCTTTAAAAAAGTAAAGTCTGCCAATGCCAGCCATGTTGGATCAGGCACTTCTAGAGTTTATTTCCCCCCGTAGTTGTCATGAATTTTGAAATACTAAGAGCATTAAACTGTTTTAATTTGTTCTCAGCCTTCATGCCAAGCCATAGGAACTTGCTGCCTTACAGTGATTCCTACCACATAACAAGATTACTGAAAGATATGAATCTTTTTCTTAAACATTGTTAATAAAATATTAAATTGTGTATTAAAATTTTCAGAGTGACATCCTTATGTCTTGAATTTATTTATAGGGGAAATAAAAGAAAACTTTCTGAACATGCAGTAATTTAACCCTGCTATATATTAATATGGAATATGTTGAATGGAAGACAAACACATTTATGTTTATACAGTTCATATTTCCATTATCTATATATCTTTACATAATTTAGAAACATGAATCACAGTAATTTTCCAGGCAATAAAAATAACACTTCTGAATCTCTTTTATGTTTATTGTATCTGCTTGCAATGTTACCTTGATTTTTTATTCTGAAATACCTTCCAATGAGTTTTTTAAATATGGTGAGGGTTTTTTTCATGTTTTACTCTACTTATCTTTGCTTTTATGTAAAAATACAGCCTGATAGCATAGGTCTAAAATCTCACTCTTTCAGCTTTTGTCAAGATAACATACTGCCATTAAATGTGACCTGTTATAAATTTTTTTTTAATTTTGTCTTTATTAAAATATTGAATAACTGTTTATCAACACAATGCATCTCTATGTGTCCACTGCATAATAGCCGTTAAAAAAATGTGTTTAACCCTACTGCTAGGGATCATCAAATACAGAAAAAAAAAAAAAAAAAAAAGGAAAAAGCAAGGGAGGATATTTTTTTAAAGAATGGAGAGTTGAACAGGAACACTATGTGTGTTTGAATTCTAATTCTTGTCTGGAAGTAAAATCTCTGCAACTAAATTGATAGATTGCCATATCAGTCACTCACTTGCAACCTGGTGATGCTTTATTAAATAACAGAATATCCACCCAATTTTATGGGTTTTGTTTTTCCCCGTTATGAAGTATCTCCTCCTTTGGTACTTTTTAATATAAGAAAGTTGGGCTTGGAGTTACAGTGAATTTGTATGAATCACTCATTTTATACATTCTTTTGTCCTTATTTATCAGACAAATATAAATGAAAAATATGTATCTGTCTGGTTTTCCTTTTATTCTATAGTTTATTTTAAATATAATTCTAAAGGACGAATTCCTATATTGTTTTCCACAGAGGTAGAAATTGCAAGATGGAAATACAATTACTATCAAAAAAGCAAAGATAATCATACAAAGGGCATTTTTGTCTGAATGAGGAAAGCAGAATCAAGCCAGTTGATTTGCTCTGGGGTTACATGTGTAGGTGTTGTCAAAGATCTTCCAAAATAACTGTAGCTCCTTTAATCTGCTTCTTTGTTTTCATTTTTTATTGTACCTCTTTTGTTTTCTTTTTCTTAGGAAAGAATAGATTTTGATATTACCATCTCTGAGATATTTTTCTCTCCCTCTTTCTCTCTCTTTTTAAATGTGAGAGAACATGTTGTATGTCCATTTCTTGTGGTTTATTTTTCCTTAGAGAATTCCCAAGACTATGCACTGACAGATCTTGGTATCCAAGGGGGAGTCTACTCACAGGATTAAAGGCGAGAACCTCAATTAGACTATCTCTGATTTCTTCAGATGTTTTTTCTAATCTTTTAATATGGGATTAAAGTCAGCTAGAACCTAGCTTGCTTTTTTCTTAGCTGAGATCTTTTTTTGCAATGCAAGCTAGATGTATTTTTTGTTTCTCTATTGAAAAAAAAAAAAGCTTATATCATTTTCCTTAATTTGGAATCATTCTAGTCCAGATGAGGATAATGAACTTTCGTCAGCTCTTATGTGATACTGCGTACGAAATAGCTTGATAAGCAATGTGAAGCATACACACGCTTCTCAATGATCTGCAGGAAAACTCCCTCAGAGACTGATTAGTCCATGCTTGTCACAAGTAGGGGAGATAATTATGGGGGCTTAACAGTCTATATGGTGGATCTTTTGAGAGGAGAAGGGTAGATCTAAGACTGTCTCATGGATCAACCATAATTTTTAATATTACAGATAACGTGTGTGGTTTTTTTAGTCTATCCCTGGAGCCTGGGTAGTGACTCTTCCCATAGAGTGACATCATATTATTTTTTGAGAAGATAAAAATTGTTCAAATTAGATTATCCCTAATTAGTATAATCTTACGAACCATTCTGAAAAGTTTATTGCACCCATGCTGGCAGTCTCTGATTCCATATTGAGAGCTCCTTATTACAATATGTGTGCTAATCCTTAACCGTGGAAATGAATATACAGTACATAAAAGTAATGTTGTATTTCTTCATTTAATAAACTCCACATTGTACTCTCATTCCAGAGCTAATTGCTGTTTTTATGGATCTCTGTATCTCAGATAACAAAATATTTCAAATCTTTTTTTTTTTTAACTAAAGAATATGTCATTCCAGTGGTAATTTACATTCATTAGACTAATGTGTTTGTTAAGCAGTGCTGGCAATATTGGGGGAAGGGAGCTTTAACAAATGCCAAGGAAAAAATTGTTCTTTACCCTTATTTATGAAAACTGGCATCCTGTGAACACTGTATCCTGTGAATATATATGAAGTTACTAAGCAGGACAGTGTGTAACATTGCCACATTAATGCTCTCCTGTCTGCTGTCATTGACTACAGTGGTGTTTGTGGATGCCTAGTCCTTCAAAAATAAAGATTTTCCCTTCAGACAGGTGTGCATATCCTGCAGCAGTGGCTTTTCTTGTTAAAAGAGCATAGACATTTTAGAGTTTTGAACTACTCCCTCACAAAACCTTTTTGCCACTTGACATGAGCTGCACAACCCAGTAATTCTGCATGCCTTCCAGTACAGCTTTCATCAAGGTGATATCCCACACCATTTTATGACCCAGTATTTCCTTTTTATCTTCTTCCTGGGTTTTCCTCACCTTTGCCCATCGTGTTTTTGTGTACGAGTCGCTAGGCTTGCCAGCTTGCGCTGTGTTGCTGTAGCTGCTGCACTGTTATGTGGCCAGAGTAAAGCAACCGCTTGCACCTTCACAATGTACAAAATCAGGACTCATAGAATGTGCGTTTTTCACTGGAGGCACTGTAGTCTTGGAGTGAGTTAGCCTGCACTGCACACCAGGCACAAGCCTTGCTCTGCACCCCTCCTGTTGAGGGAAGTGCTCAAGTGCGTACAGCCCTGCTGTCAAAATTACACTGCAAACTAGAGCAATAGGAGTATTTTTCTTCCTACACTTCACTTTCAGAACAGTATACAAGACCTAAGGTTATTGACAACAAAGCTAAAGTCTCTTAAGGTATATGGGCTTCTACAAACAGCCCCTCAGCCACAGTAAATTGTGGCTGAGTGAACTGAAGAAACTGTGTTAAATTTAGTGAAGATTTCACTGACTTTCACTAGCCAGAGGCTTGTGCCTCTATCTTGCATGTGTTTTCCTGTTTCTGGTTAAGATGACACCATTCCTAAATTTGCAAATTTTACTTGACCTCTTCTTTGCAGACAGGGCTAGAATGATACCTTGTCTTCCTCCCTCAGCAGAGGACTTGAAGGTTAAAGCCTCATTTATTTACATGGTAGTAGTGCTCTTTCTGTATCTGTCCCTGAAGTTTCTTTACCACAGAATGGCAACAGGAGTGCAAAGAGTGTTTTAAAAAAGCAGAAAGATTCTCACTTATGATTATTTCTGGGTCTAGTCTTGTAACAGAGTAAGGCCAGGATAATGCACCCAGTAGTGACCCGTGGATCAGTCAGATTTACTGAGAGACATTTCATCGATTTCTAGCTATGAGTTGCAATTGATCCTGCTGCTCTTAGCTGTCCTCGCAGACCTAGCCAGTGCCACTAATCCTCTTAAGCAACAGTCAAGAGATGCAGATAAAAGCTGGTGATTCACCCTGGCTCGAATAACGGTGCTCTTAAAAAGAAAATCGAGGGTTCATGCTTTGGATATAAAAATGTATAATCTGCATGCTGGCTATGTGTTGTGTCAGAGTGGAGTGTATTTCAAGGCTATTAATTAAGACAATAAAAGATTGAGAGCTCAGAAAGAAACTGCTACTAACAAAAGCAATAATTCTTCTATCTTTACATATGAAAATGGCTATAAAACTAAATATAAATAATTTTTTTAAATAGAATTACTGTACTTAGATGAACCTGGGAGCAGAAGCAGATATTCTTGTAAATTTAACCTTTTTATTTCAAGACAAAGTAAAGCAGCTTGCAGAGAACCACAGAATAACTAAGTGCAACATTTTGGCCTCAGTCACAGTACATGAAACAGGATACTGTGCTAGGAGGAAATACTTCAATCAGACAAGAAAGTATTAGAATGAAACCTACGCAATTGCATTAAGACAATCTAGACATGTGGGAAAAAAATTTCTGTGGTAGTATTCACAGCTTTTCCATTGTGCTTCCTATGAGGAATCATAACCAATATTGTGCTTTACTGAGAAGCTGAAAGAAAGTGAAAGCCAGACGAAGCCCTCCTGTGAGCGCATTCTCATGTGAACACTTTATTGGGCTTTATTGGAAGACTTCACCACACTATTAGGAATTCCCTTTCACCTCCAAAAAAAAGTTTTGGGCATCTCATAAAAAAGTAAAAATAAAACCACAAAAATTTGATGCTCAAAACACACACCACAAAAGGAAAATTGTGCTGAGTTACGAGCACAGTTAAAGGAAGGTTATTTGTCCAATTCGTATGGTGAGATATGTTTGTGTAGTTAACGTCAAATAGCAACCAAGCTCAATGTGTGGGATTATTGATTACTAAACGGGACTTAATACTTATCAGATAAATTATTTGCCAGGAATAGTTCACCCTGTTCTAGTCGAGAAGTCATACTGTGATTATTTTACATCTCTTCATAGCTCTAATAAAAAGTGTGTGTATTCCCTTTTTTTCTGCAGTCCTAGGAGGGAATGAAAATCACTTTTTCTCCTGTCTCCCTTCTGTTCCCTTTGCAATGGCCCAGGGAGACCCCACTACCTTCCCACCATCCAGGGCCCTTTACACAGGCTTGACTCCAAAGCCTTGTGTATTTCAGGAAGGAAGAGTCATGCTCTGCATATCACAGTCAGTCTGCGCTCCAGTGTCATGTTCCAGGATGGAACCATGGGCTCACATTTCTTCAAATGAACTTCAGGAACTTAGAGAGGTAGTGGATTTTATCAGCCTAGGCTCCCTGATGGTCACTGTGGACAAACAGGCACCTCCAAATGGCAGTTCACATCTCAAGTTGGACCCAGTCTGCAGATGGCAGTTCCCAACTCTGATTTGTGACTAATCTTCCTCAGTTCAGGTGGTGTGATTTTCTCCAGCAGTTCTCTATGTTAATGGCCAAAATATCTACTTATCCCATTAAGAGGCAGAGATGCACCCTTTTCTGCCTGTGCACTGTTAGTTTTGGCAATAAAAAGTTTTCTTCAACTTACCAGGCTGAGCAAACAGAACTAGAAGGAAAGAATAGAAGTCTTTTAGTTATGATTTCTGAAAAATCAGGCCTTACTATTTAGAACTGTCCACAGATAGCATGTTTAGTTCTTGATTTGACAATTGCATACTCAAATTTTCACCAGCTCTGAGCATTCATGGAACCAAAGGAAACTCTAAGGAACTGCCAGCACTCACTACCTCAAGGAACTGTAAACTCTCTCAAGTTTAATATGATGGTTTTAATAGTTTTTTTTAAGAAGTTCTGAACATTTAGACCTTTCTATTTCTTCCAGGCTTCTTGCCTCATTATGATCTGTAAGACAACACAAAGACAGAAGGGATTAACTGAAAAATAAGTGGAGAAATATCCAAATCATTTTGTTGCTACATACCAAATTCCAGTTTTGTAATTTTACTATGAACATAACTCCACTGAGCTCCCTGAATTAACATTTGTGTAAGAGATTGCCTTCTGATTTCTATTGCTTGGAAGATATTTCTGTAAGTTATTATTGGCTCCTAAATCAGAATTTTCATTTGCAATTACTTTTCTTTCAGATTTTTTGTTGTAGCCACCACAAACGGAACTGATACACATTGTTATATGAATGAGATGTCAGTCTTTTGGTACTGTAATCCATTTCAAAAGTTCAGTATTTTACTTTTACCCCTATGGTTTGAACATTTAATGTTGAATTTCTATAGCTGCAATGTACTATTTGCACTATCATACTACCCTAAAAATGCATACTTGGACTTAGATTTGGGTAGATAAGGAAAAATGTTTGCTTGGTGCTATTTGTTCCTCCTGAAAAACAAAAATATTATGGCAAATCTGCACAAAATAATTTAAAAATCACAGAAAAATGTGACTATAGCGAAAACTTGTGAGGAAATTACAAAAGGAAAAGAAAACAGTTTAGGTATTGCTGTCAAATCTCGTTGACTATGTCTGTGCTGTTAAGGAGAAGAAATGTGTAGCTGTGCACTAAAGCCAAGTGACATGAACTAATATACACCTCCTCTGTCTTAGGGACAGTCCCCTTTCGAGCAGGTTTCGCTTTGAGATAGGCCTAAAGGGAGGAAGCTAACAAGAAAGATTTGTGAGCGATCAAGGATATGGTGCTTGAATTTGTTAGTACTGTATCCTAAGTAACCTAAGTTTTAGTATCCCTACTCCCTGAGGATGTGGCTTGAAAACATTCTGGCCTCTATCCAGAATATCTACTGGTCTGTCTGCCCATGGAAATGAAAGTATGGGAAAGGGCTACTGTGTACCTGGGATTTGACCCAGAAAATAGGAGGTTTCTGGCATGAATATATGGTATTCAGAAGTATACTTGAGTGTACCAGTGTAAACATAGTGCAATCAGTCTGATTTCCTTTGTTGAGACAGTAATAAATGCTTATTCATGGTTTGTTTTTTTTTTTTAAATGAAGATTTAGCACCTTAGTAGGATATAATTTACATATTGCCCGAGTTTAAAGTACTCCTGTCTAGTCACCAATAAAACGCCTCATAATGTTCAAACACAATAAAGTAGCAGTGGGATGCAACTGAAATCCAACTTTTGACAGACAGCTCCTGCAGGTAAAATGATCAAACTAAGTGTGACTTAAAGACGTCCCCACGCCAGATTTTGGAAGCACCAAGATGATCTTTTAACACATGGCATTGTATTGACTCCTGCGAGTTAAAGAGAAGTAAAGCTACAAAGAGTTGATTAACATCAGGCCAAAGAAACATCTTTTTCAGTAAGCTTTTTTCCCCACGGGTGGGAAAGCATTTCATGAGCTTAGAAACGATAATTAAGAGCTTTACCTAGAGAAAAACACCACGTTAATTCTCAGATTCCTCTATGGACAGCACTGGAGGTGAACAGCAAATGTGCCCAATAGGCTGTTAAATAGGACTGGCTGTCAAACAAGAATTTGCCATGCTTCACTGTTTTTCCCTTCTCATGAAATAAAAAATAGAATTTTAGAGTATGCTGGGGGAAAAAATGTGTGAGAAGGATGCTCTCTACAAAGCAGCCAGAAGTGCAATTGAAAGAATTGCAGAAAAGGTGTAGAAATAGCTTCAAAATTCCATTTTGCCTTTTCTGGAGCAGAGGATTTTAAATTTAAGCAAATCTTTTGGCCACTGACATATACAGCATCAGGCTTGCTAATTACATGTAGAAGGATGAACAAGACCAACAGAAAACCTTGAGATACTTCCTCTGAACTGAGTGATTTCAATAACTAACATTTTCTGATACACAAAGCATTTTATGAAAATAACTCAAACAAAATGGTTCTAGTATTAAGTTAAAAACAGTTTTGGAACATTAAATACGTTAATCTGTTCTATTCTGAGCTCATCGATCACTGCTGGCTTTTTAGGATCTGATGATGTCACTGAAAAACCCCTCTGAACAGAGCCAAGAAAACATTACAAGTGAAATTCATTTTAGTTATTATTGATAGGTTACAATTAGATACTGAGCTCTCAGCTAGTTTGGTTTTAGGTACCTGTTGTTTGTGCAGACCACAAAAGAAGCATCTGATATTGTTTTATTTTATTGTATTTTAGATATTTTGAACATGGCTTTTGAACATTAGTATCGGCTGCTACTAGTAAGCATCCTTACTTAGAACTGTCAGGTCTCTGCAGTAATGTGATGCTACAGTAATTTCCAGGCAGAAGGAAGAAACTGTGGAGGTCTCTTTTTTTAGGTAACATTGCTTTGCTTTATTTTTTAAAAGAAGTCATTAATCTTATTGTATAGGTGGGATTTACTTCTCTTTTGTCAGTATTTTGATTTCAAATATTGGTTAGAAAAAATACTTTTTAAGCATCACTTTTTAGAAAAAAATTCTGTAGTAATTACCATGGATTAGACGAAACTAAGCAGAATCCTATACAAAAATACTTTGGAAATCTTCAGAAATATTTTCCATAGCATTGTGTTGAATTCCACAGCAGAGCTATTAAACTGCATCTACCACACATCTAGTATCTGAACAAAGAGACAAAGCATTTCAAAAAGCTCCTATTTTGTTAAATTTTATTGCATTGCTTCATAATAGACAAAGCAACAATTCTTTGTTGTCGCAGAAATTGATGAATTTTTATTATTTCTGTTGATCTTTAAAAAGTCCATTTTAGCCAGTGTTCTTGCACTTAGAGATCAACTATTTACAACAGCCGGTTACAGAGCTAGAACATGTGGATATTTGGGTATAATCTCTGCATGTTTTTATTTTTAAAGCCATCTATTGTGTTGTCCCCCTTTTGACCAACCAAAATTCAGTATATTCTTATTCCAGAAGTGAATTTAAATCAATAATGGGATCAGTTTTCTTTGCTATATGTCTCTAAGCATATAAAGAGTCCTGTTTTACAGAGCACAGAAGAAATCAAGCAGGGACTGTTTCATTGCTTGCCACTCTAAATCTCTTTCAGCCAGCACTTTAACTTAGCCTACCACTTCATGATTGTCTCCCAGATTCATAGCCAAGGTCAGAGTGGGCTTTCTTTAAGCTTTGCATTTGCCTTTGGGCTGCAACATGAACTCAGCTGCCTTTTATAGCAAGCTACTTGAAACAAAGCAGTCCGTTTCAACAAGTTTTCCTCTTGCAGTGTTATTGCTACAATTGTCATTTGTAAAGGGAGTTTGTATTATGAGATTGCCTGTGAGCTATCACAGAATGACTTGTGCAAAAGAGCTCACATTCAAAGTGTAAAATGAGAGACAACAGGTGGAAGAAGCCATCAGCTGGAAGGGAGCACAAGGGAACAATGAAGCAATTAGGAACAGTTGACAAAGCAGCACTCCGAGAACACCAGCTGCTTAACTATTGTGGGAGCTCTAATTACAATTCTTCTTAGGAGAGTGAATTACTCTTGGAGTGCTCTGCCCAGAACCCTCCCTCAGGAAGCAGTACGTGATTTTAGGAAGAAGGAAAACGCAGCAGGGAGGAATGCAACGTCCCTTTCCTCCTTTCTTGACAAGGTAAAGCAAACCAGTTCATGTGTGCAATGCGCTCCTTTTTACGTATTCAAAGCAATACAGCATGCACTGCAGTGGAGGTCCTTGAGCTGTTAACATATGGCCCTCTAACGTGATAAAAATGTGTTATTTCAGTATAGATATTGAGCTATTAAAATAGATCATGTCAAAAATCTTAGTGTTAATGGCTCCATGCTACACATTGACATGATCCATCTTAATGGTTTCTTTTCTTCACAGCTGCTATGATGTACTATGTCAAAGCATAATATTGAGCCTTTCATTTGAAGCGCTACATCATATCAAACCTTCTTTTGCAGTTATTCAAATGTATAGTGTCAGTGCATAGTATGGAGCTGTTAAGTGGATCTTTGACAAGATGTATCATGTCAATGCATAATAATGACGGTTAGACACCAAGCAGTGCTTAACAAGTGTGGAAAAGTTACTGTAAGCACAGTAAATTAAATTTAAAAGGTTTGGATTTTGTTCTGCATTTAATATAGAGAGAATGAATTCAAACTGAACATGGCCTAACCCAGAAGGATCTTGCATACTAATGGAACATATTTCTCTTCTTTATAAAGCTGTAAGCTTTCTGATTAGAAGCATATAATTTCAAGATAGGTTAAAAGGAATGTGAACAGCTTATTCCTATGTGCACTGCGCAGGAAAGATAAGGAAACCTTTCAATGGGTCATTGTTGAAGTATTTTTTGTTCTCTCAAAAGTTTCTGGGATTTTTTGAAACTAAAACTGCAGTGAGCCAGGTTTGACACTACTTCTATCAGAGGAGTCTTCCAAGTGGTACAAAGCAAAATGGCATGAAAAATTTGGTTCAAATCACTTTCATCTTTTGTGGAACTGAGAAGACCTGTTTAGGCAACTGTCTTAATACCACATCCACTATCACTACTGAAATCACAAAACTCCGTTTTACCTTGTGTTTTCTCAGTATATATTTGCACTGACACGTGTAGCTGCACATATCCAGAACTATTCTAATAGCAGAGGCAGAGTTCACTCTGTGGTACTGGAGGAAGGGCATTTGCTTTTCCAGGATTTCCAGATTTGCTACAACAAATAGCAAATTGCTCATATGAAGCACAACAGTTTTACCTGGAGACATGAACGAGCAGCAGTAGTATGCAGAGTCTCCTCACAAATGGCAGCAGCAATTTGTTGCACACTTCCATGTACAGTTCAGAATGATCGTAAGTTACAGTCGTCCTTGAAGAAAGTGAGAAGAATCCACTCCCTGAACCTTCTGTTCCCTTAATAGCCTAAACAATGTAACAGTGGAACAGAGAAGGGAAGAGATAGAGCACTACGTGTGCACGCTTAGGCAGCCAAATTTGCATTTTTGCAAAAGCAGTGTGCTCACCATTTTCATTCCTATGAATAGATAATTTTTCATATATTCAGTGTCTAAGGAATGTAGTAATATTTGTACACCCTACCTTTTCCTTAATTACCTTAATTTCCTTAATATGTATTAGTAATTGGACTAAAGATTAAAAGGCACTGTCTTCTGAGGTGAGAATAATCCATACGGTACAGGGGATTTGAGCCTTTTAATGTCATTATTTTACCTTTATACCTGGTCAGATATCCTACAGCATACGAAACAGCATTGGGCACCCATTTGTGTGGTGTGAGCAACTGAACTCAGTCCTAGGGGTCCAAATTTTGATCATAAGAAGCTTTTAATGCCCTTTTTACTTGCCATGGATATTGGATTCAATTACCTAAAACAATAATCACCTATAATCTCTGTATCAGGTCTCAGGGACTGGAAATAGGTACATCTACCAGCTGTCCTCCTGTAAACTGACTGAACTCCTATTTAAACATTGCCCATACATAATTAATCAAGGAGAAGTCAGTATACACGAAAATTGTACAATATATTGCATATGGTAATAATACAAGGTTGTAAATTTAGGTTCATAAATCATTACACAGAGTTGAAAAAAACCAAAATAATTAGCATTTTCTTATTCCCAGTCATATAGTAGCTTATGAACACAAAAGGTTAGTCATGATTAAGAATTTAAAAAAAAGCAATGAAAAATCATATATATGCCCATGAGATTGTGTCTCTAAAACTGGAATGATATCAGTCAAGAAGATAACATACTCAGTTAATCTGTATGTCTAAGTTGAGAACAATTTGGTTAGAAGCTCATAATTTTGATTGACTAAATATGGTCTCATACCAATCTATTTTGACAGCAAAATAACTGGAACATTTAAACCTTTATCCAAAATGCCCAAATATAAATTAATCTTCTTCAGAGGTTTTTTTTTCAGCTTTGAGAAGGTATTTCTTTGTTTTTTTTTTTAAAAAGTCAGGTGTATATTTACAAACTACTCCTACATAGACACATGAAACATTCATTCCCTTTTATGTATTTTGTATCATTGCAACAGAAAAAGACAGGACCACCTAGATGTCCAAAAGCTCAGGGTGTTTGTTTCTGACAAGGCAACGACACACCTGCCTTCCTCAAATTCAAAGAGTGCATCTGGAAGGAAAGTTTCTGTGTAAAGTGTGAATGAAAGCAGAAGGGACAACCTCAAGAGCCTCATACCTGCTGTGGGCCATGATACCACCCTATGCCAGTTTAGTGACACAAGGCCGACAGCGTCATGCTTCAGCTACCAGACATGAGGAGTCAATAACCAGAAAGAATGCATAGGAGGGAGGAGAATGGAAACATCCCTTTTGACATTGGTTTGGTGCATTGCCAATAAATGAGTGTTTGTGTTTTGGCATGGAAAGACAGCAATATCAGTCAGCATTGTTATTTTTAACCTATATTGTACATTATTAATTTCAGGTGTACCTAATGGATTGTATCAGGCTTTCCACCTGAGCTGTATTTAAGATATGTATTAAAAAGGACCCTAATTCTAATCAAAAAAGTCCACTGTTATTAAAGTGTTCCTGGAGGATGCACAGCAACCTGTATCCCTGAGCGTGTGTTCTCAGTCTCCTGGGCTACCTTTGTGTGGTCCCAGAGAGCCCTGCCCTTGGCACAGAAATGAGAAATTCCTTTTTTTTGACTAGAGTTTTGCCTGGCAAGTGAAGCACACACTACAGACTAACGAGATAAGTTCTTAGTGTAGTGATTTCTCCTATGTACATGTCTAAATGTACTTTCTTATGAATGTCCCAAATTCCTGGGCCTTTGGGAGAGATCTTTTCTTTTTCTTATTGGCTTTTGGCTTTCAGCTGTTACATCAAGAAGGCAATTGACTTGCGGCAAGTAGAAGAAAGTCCCCAGTGTTTAAGGCACTACAAAAAAACCTCTACATTTTGAAACAAATTTCATTGTAGTATTATATTCTAGGGCTTTAACAATAAAAAAGTTATAAGAATGAATTTTTTAGTATCACTTTTGAAATGTCTAAATGCTGATATAAAAAGTGTGAATACACAGGCACTGCAAGTTTATTTTAAGAAGGTACAAGCATCCCAACGTGACAAATAATTTGTATCACAAGAGAACCTCTTTAGGGAATCTATTCAGTGAATGTAGGAGTAAGTTTAGCATAACATGCCACAAGAAACATGATAGCTTAGTTAAATACCATAGCTGAGTTTTCTTTAATTTTCATTGATAAGAGAACAATGTCTTAGCAGACATTTTTCTAAAAAGAGCTACATCAGAAAACTCTTGTGCCTGCATTGCATCTTATGTTGCAGCCCCCATAGTTGTAATACACAGTACATACCTTGTTACTTGTTGCCTTGAGAGAAGAACCAGAGATTCAGGAAGACACTTGATGAAGAGGATAGGAAGAAATTCATAGAAAGGGAATATGTTGTGGTGAATGAAGTGAATGATCATATACCTTAAGATTAGTTTTTATGGAGTACTAAAGCAAGTAGGATGCAATAAAGTGACGGGGGCAGCTAATAGAGGAGTGAGTTCTGCAAGATATTGAAGACAAGAAGAGATAGTATGAAATCAATATAATAAACATGACATGCTTCTGATGGACCTGAGGAAGAATTCTCAAAAAAATGCTTTCCATCGCTCTGTGAACAAATAAGTACATGTAGGCTGTATTTTATATACAACTTTATGTTTTTATGATAGTGTTTCTTGTTCAAACTATCACATTTTATATTTTTTTAAAAAGCAGCAATTAAAAAAATTCCTGTGTATTTGCCTTTCATTCTCCATTTTTAAAATTTCCACTCCTCTTCTTACATACATGGAAAACCAGCATAGCTACAGTACTGACTCATAATCAAAGCCATTAATGCTTTTGTTAGCCTGCAGTACAAGCAGAAGCATTTCTTCAGAGTACAGTAGAGCAAGTAACAAACACATCAGTGAGAAATTCTGACAGATAACCCATTTCTGTTTTGGATGTTTCTTTTCAAAGTATAAAACACTGGAACATATAAATTATTTTCCTGAACCTCTACAGATATGCAGCCATTATTGAACTTTAAGGCTAAATAGATTTTTACATATTTTAAGCTTCCATCTATGCTGAGACTTCAGCAAAAGAATAGGTTTACAAGTGGATTTGGAGATCACGGTCCAGTTACTTAATTTCCAACTGCAGCCACCTTGCTCAAGAGAAAGATCAAAATATCAAAATGAACAAAATTGCATTTTACTAATCTTTAAATATTTAATTACCAGTTCAGTTCCACACAGCTATTTAAGCCGGAACCTAGGTACAAAAGCTGGCATCTAAATATTAGCATTGCAATTTTTCCCTCAGAAACAAGTCAGGGGAAGTTTTTCAAAGAATATGGTGAGATCTGGAGTTATGGGATATGCACACATGGTTGTTGACATTCCATGTTTAAATGACTGTCTAAATAATATTGAGTCAAAATTACTGTGAGATGATTAAATAAAATAAAAGTGAAGAGAAGTATTATGTGACAGTTTCTTTGAAAACTATCACCAGTCGGACAAACCTATCATAGGTTTACTTCAAGGATTTATTTTAAAATTCAAAAAGTTGTGTGTCAAAGTCTAGATGAGTCTTACATAATTATAATTTCTCAGAGCACAACACCTTTCATGAGAGATCAGATGAAGTGGATATTAATTTCTGGTTTCCTTTGGATTCTGTTTTTGACATATGTATTTGATTTGCAGATCCATTAACTAAAAGTCTCTGGACTAATCTTTGCCTTATTTGGCATATTAAGTGCACAGCTAAGTGTGAGATAAAATGCCTGACAGCATTGCTGTTTGGAAAAGGAAAGTAATAATGCTGAAGAAAAGTAGACTGTTGAAAAATATGGAAACATGTTTCTTAAAAAAGAAAAAGAGCTAGTACATTTTCACATTTTCAGGGAAATTTCTTACGCAGGCAATCTCAATTTAAGGGCAATCTGAGTAGTCATACAAACTTTCTTATATGCAGTTATATACTTTCTTATATACCAACAAAGTTTTGGAGTGGCGCCATCATATTTCCCCAACTTGCTCTTCTACTGTATGGGTGCTCTTATTAGCACACCAGATGAAGCAGAGAGCTAGTGTTTTATCAGTGCGTAGTTATGCACTGATAAAATCAGTGTATACTTTATCTTATATATAAGACAAATATATTTACTACTTTTACCAGTATGTACTTTGCCATATTTTCAACAGAGGAAAAAGGGTATAAACAACAAGGAGGAAATATACTAGGAATGATGATACTTTGTTGTTTACAAAGGTTGGACCCTTTCTGATACATGTAAAGATTTCAGACAGCATTTACCTGGCCTTGTTGTAAGTACTTAATAATTTGGAAGCCAGTGTATGTTGGGTAATGAGGGTTCTTGACCTGCTCATACAGAGATGCAGGTGTCTGACAAGGGCAGTTCAACTTACCTAAAAATTTACATCAGGCTTCTCATTCTAAATCAGCCAGGGTGAGATTCAGCTCCAGATTCAGACACCCACATTTAAACATCTCCATCTCCTCACTTAACTATGAGGTCAGCATCTAAGCTCCCATGTTAGGCACTGGAGTGCTGTGCTGGGATAGAGATGCTTAACCATAGGCACCTTGTGATATCTGGGGTGCTCTAGGGTGTGGCTCCTGTTGGAAGATTTTAGACTGTCTCACTGATATGACACTCATATTTCTAAGCAACTGAACTGAACCATTAGTGACAGGTTAGTTGAAAGACCCTAAAGGCTCCCATGACAGTACTGACTAGATCTCAGCTGACTATGGTAGGAGCTAGACATTTAGCTCTGAACCAGAAGCTAAATTCTACTCTAAATTTACAAAAGATAAATCCAGGCCTTAAAAAATGACCTAACCTTAAACTAGTCACAATACTTCCAAAACCTCATACCTGGTGATACTTGACTATTGGGGTAGCATTTTAGCACCATCATTTTCAATTCTGTGGAGCATCTATTTGGCCTCAAGCTGCTCCTGGTGCAAGCGTGCAATAATACCTGTATGATACCAAGTCAGCCTGTGCCCAGCACTTTAACTGGCAGTAGCTGTCTATGCTTACGCACATTGACTGTAATAGAAACTTACATGCTTAGCTCAGAGTAGATACATAGACACTGGTCTTCAGCTGGAAAGGTATCTGTCTAACACCGTGCTTTACATCTACCTATAGAAATCCCTGTAGACTCCATTCAAGTCCTTCCAGCTAATCTTTTATTGCTAGATCCTACGCGTGCCAATTAAACAAGTAAATCTACCATTGTGGAGTTGACAGGACCACCTCACTTTATTAAGTTTATGCACAACCTTGAATATTTTTTTGTGCTGAGTTCTATCAGAGTGCCATAGCTAAGAAACTACTGGGTTTAGAAGAAGAGGTCAGTCCAAGTAATTAGCATTTCTTTCTATATCTAGTTCACTGTGTCCTTATCTCAATATACGGACATGGAACTAAATAAATCTTTTGCAGACAGCTTATAACACTGAGCAGAAATGCTCTAGAGGTCAATGAGTAAATATGAAACTAAATTAATTTGATTTAGCAATTCTAAGGTGCATCACATTTTTCATTGTCCTGCAAATAACACTGTTTTTGAAAAATCAGACCATTTTCTCCTTCATAAATATAAAACATAGCCATGCTAACCAGCAGATTTAGAAGCAGATTTCTAATTGTATAATATGGTGGCATGCTCATATTACCTCACGGTATTATGACACCTAACTTCACCAAAGTGTATTTCAATCCCTCAGTGCCTTAGGGTATAGGACATATATTCTACAAAGAAGTATTTGCATGATTCCACGAGCGTGTATCAAAGTTCTGACAGTGCACTGAAAATAATTAAAATGCATTCTAAAGGTCTGGCCCTGGGCACTACCTCCCTTTTTATAACATACATCTTGCTGCAAAATGCAAAATCTCTGGTTTCCCAGACCACATTATTGGAAGGATAGTGAGCAGAAGTATTACTAACCTCCGCCAAGTAATATTCTTAACTGGAATACTGAGCTGTGGTAACCACATTTTTTCAGTAAACTACCATATTTGGTAGTTTACCAAATTATTCATACAAAATGAATGACTTGTATGATAAATATTCAGTCATAATTATTCCTTAATCTGTGTTTGAGACAAATATTTTACCCTTCAGCTACACTTGTATAATCCATGAAATGTTAAAGGTTTTTTTAATATACAAATATAAAATTATTCTTATATTTGGCATGGCTGGGGAGAAATTCCATGACAATATTTTGGTCCAGTAAACATGTGGAGTGGACTTTTTTCCTTTGCCATTTTGATTAATAACAATAATTTTCATTTAATAAAATATCCACTGTATTACAGTTTTTATAATTTTCTAACTGCTCTTCTGGAGGAACAGTAGACTTTATTTTCAGCTCTAATTAGCAGTACTACTCCATTTCCATTCCTTCTTGCACATCTGCTGCTGAATTTATGTCCTATTGTTGTCTTTTTCCTCTCTCAGCATCCACTTTTTTGTACACCCAAAAGAAACAATTGATATTGTATTATGGTTGTTTTTCCTGGAGAGAAATGTGCCTGCAAATGAGTCTATTGACTGCTCCACTTTCAGGCAAGTTATCTTATAAAAAATTATGTGTGAGAACTGGTGCATTCATTATGGCTGACCTGCTGGGATATCAGCAATGTGGTAATGCAGGTTTTTTTGCTTATTTTAAGCTCTGTATAAAGATTGTAACATATTTTGTTTATATTATTGATAATAACCAGGATTCATCTGGCATCATTCCAAGGGAAGCACACTGACATAAGTTTATTTTATTTCTCAGAACATATGCCATGGTTTTTTTATACTCTTTCTTCAATACAATTTCAGGAGATCATTGGATCACACATACAGAATTTACAAGTTTGAAAAGACTGTGATAAGAGAAAATTTCCAATGCCTTCTCATTCAATTACTGCTTATTGTTATTGTATCCTGTTAGTCTATGTGAAGCCGTGGTACCATAGTGAGATAGAAAATGCCATTTTACACATGAAACTAATTTTTGAAATGCAGAAACATTTAAGAACAAATAAGAAGAGATTTGGTACTGTGTAAGGGGAAGCATTTTGTGTGTAAGGTAATTTTGTTTGGGCATTAACCAGACGAGTCCAGACCCTGTGGGTTCATGCCTTACAGACCATATCCGTGACTGAGGCACCTGCCTCCCAGTAGCACTTGTCTTGAAGGTGATGTATTCTCATCTTCCTCTTCATAGCTCTGAAAATGAACCCCTTAGTTCAATGGGATCAGATGGTAATAAATTCACATAATTATATACTTGTTAAGGAGGTTAAGGTTATTTTGTTTGGATAACGTGACTATAATTTATTTTGTCTGTAAGGTTTGAGGTTAAACAATATTAATGGTTAGTTAATGGCCTAATGAGTCAGCTACAAGCCATTTAGGCATGCAATGAACCTTTGCTTTTCAGTGACTCCTGTAATGAAAGATCTATATGAGCGCCTGTCTACTGTCACAATAGAGATAACAGGAGAGTCACCTAATCGATTGTGATGGTAAATCAATTGATCTGTAACCCTGTTTTCATACAGTGAAAAAGATATAGAGGAAACATTTTACTGTTCCCTTATTTCCAGTTGAATACCTATAAATAAAAGAGACAGTTGCCTATTTGAAAATATTCCCTTTATTACTGTGATTCAAAAGCAGGGAGAATCTGATTGATGTCCTATTTTATAGATGTGTCGGTTACTTTTGTCATTTCCAGGAGATTTAAAGTTCTTAGAAATTAAATATATGATGCAGAACATCAGAGAGGCTTGCTCTTCACTGTCATGTGTAAGGTTAAGGATTAAGATAAAGCTGATGTGTGCTCTACTTGCTCCTACCTCTGAACAGCATCCAAAAATGCAGAGGGATGATTTAGAAAGAAATTTGGAAATGCCATTTATAAAGAAAGTCTTTGAAGCTTCTTTTAAATAGAAACTATATTAAACAATGTTTTAAGACAGCAGCCTATGATATTGATACTGCTTTTATATCCTGATTTCATGCTGTCCTATGGGTTTCTTACATACTTTTCCTTTTCCGTTTTGTCCTTTCCATGGATTGTTTTGTTCTTATAATCACAAACCATCAGAACACTATTGTGAAGGCCCTGTTACATCTTGTATTGATTTTTTCTATCCACCCAATAGGATTTCATGGCTTTTTTCTTTTTCAGTTAACTTCTTATTCTGCTAGTCTCACTCTTCTCCCAACCTGAGATACCTCAGAAAAGACCAGTTTTCAGAAATGTTGATCAACTTGCCTCTTCCCCCTTCAGAAAAAGTAGACGTCTTCATTTAAAGCACCCCAGAAGGGACGAAAAAACAGAGATACACTTAAGTAATGTTTTTAAATTTGAACCTATCATCTTCTAAGCAATTCAGTTTAAGGATTTCTAATACTGTGGCTGACATGAAGTAGTGTTAATTCTGTTGTTGCTGCATACAACCTTGCAGACCAGCAGTTGCTGCCACAATTTTTGCTTCAGCGTTGCATTATCCTATACATGAAAGGGCGACTATGATCCCATACTGAAAACATCCAAAAAGAAGGAAACTAAATTCAAATTCCTTTTTCCAGAGGTCAGGAAACCTTGCTTTGTTAAATAGCTGACATTTGATGGCAAGCTGTTACATGCATCATAGATGGGCAAATGATGAATATACAGAACAGAGCAAAATTATGGCATGAGTTTGTAACCCGAGGCAACGTCTGTTCTACAGAAGGTGCCTGCAACTAGCCAGCTGACACGGAGCTACCTCAGTGCATATACATACAACACATTCGGACATGCAAAACAATGTGTTGATGCTCAACTTGCCTGCTAGGAATGGTCCCTGATCCATACTAACTGTCAAGGTGAGAACTGTTTGGAAAAAATGATACATGGTCCAAGTAAAAGCTATCCTGGGATCACTCCAATGACTCAACAGTACTGATGGTAAACCTCCAGGCCCAGGAATGCTCCTTGACACTGTTTAATTTGCTGTGGGCAGGCAAAGCCTGAATATCTAAAATCAGACACTAGATGAACACATATTTGTTTGCCACACATCACTTTTATAACTGCATTTAATAGCCAGATTTTCAGTTTTCAAAAGTCCAAAACCAATCCTACTTATAGGTGTCTGGAAATGCCAAACCACATTCTCCTCCTCTGCAAATGAATATCCTGTCTGGCCACGTGACAATTCACTGACAAACCACAGTAATAGCCTGATCCTGCAGAACACATTAAGTATCAGCAGCTTATGGCTCTGAAACCTCATCCAAAAGCCTGCGATGCCATTCCCCTGTCTCCTCTATTTCAAATCGTGATATCCTGATATTCAGCAATTCCTTTCATAATGATAGCATTGTATAACCACTTAAATGACTACAAGAAAGATTTAGATATCCAAAACCAAATTCAAGTTTGTAGCTGTGCCCGAGATGAGCCATTATCTGTTTGTCTGCCAGTCGAACTGACTACAGCTTAAATACAATCACAACACAAGCATCAGCTTGGTAATAGAAAGCCAAATTCTTCAGCCCACAGAACTATCACCCAAGGTTTTCGGTTCAGTATTTCTGCTGATGCAGTCATTGCTATAGATCACACAAACAGATGTACAATCCCATTTCAAATATTCATCCCTCTATATTGTGGTGATATGGAGACTGTTAGGAAAGAATGAGCACCAAATTTTTTCTCAGATTAAAGTGGTGGAAAGAAATGTAAACAATTCTCATACCTTTTTTTTTTTCCTAAAAGCTCTCCCACTGTTCTGCTGAGGCTAAAAATAATTTATGTCAGACTATTTGGTGTAACATTCAGCACAGCAAACCCCAAGATTTATAGTTCCCTTTCCTTGGTTTTTAAAATGTGCTTTAGCTGTTTTCCATATGGTCTTATCTCCCACATAGGATAAATTTGAAGAGTATGATAAATTATATCCACTGATGTAGCATGGAAAATGTTTCTTCATGGATGAAAAGGGCACTTTTTTAATCAAGGAAAACACAGGCACAAGTAATCTTTTTTTCAAAGGCATCATCTTCCTACTGATAGTAAAGAACTTGGAGAGGACTTGAGCCTGTACTTTAGGTGCAAGTCCAGGCAGCAGTGTTACACATTAGCCTAGGTCAGGCTCTTAGGATCAAATCTGAACTGAAGCCTCAGTAGTATAAGCATGGATGTCTACTGCATGAAATGGTATCTAATGGCATCTTAAGGTTTCCAAGACATAGGATCTGTAGATGGTTCCAGTGAATAAAGCTAGAGAGCTATACAGATATGGAATTTCTCCCAGTTACAGTTGGTACGCATCTAAAATTAGATATCTACATATGTGTGCCCGACATGAGTCAGCTGTTGAGGCTTCCACATAATGAAGATCAGAAGTGCATGTCAGGTGCCTCACATTGCCTTTTAAAATTACCTAAATCTGCAGCTCCAGACGACCTGGGTTTCTTACTATGTATAGGTCTTCCAGGCCCTTCTGATACTCTTGGACTACACAAGGATGACAGCATGAAGTGTAATGATGAGAAGAGCAAGGAATAGAGGCAGAACTCAGATATGAAATAAACATCTAGTGTCACCTTAGACACCGTATAATCACAACACTTTGGACATTCTAGTTAGTGTCCAGGTGCTCTTCCAGAAAGACATAGGTCTCCCATGGGTCACATGTCATATCACTAAACCCCATACATCTCCCCTAGAACCTCTCAGATAGTGGTACGCAATTCAAGACCTTAATTTCTACATATGAACTAGTCATCCAGGGTTATCTTATAGTCAAAATAAAGATAAAAACACTTGTAGAGGTGGTATGGTTTAATCTCATGCCTAAAATAAAACATTTCTAATGATCCAAGGCCAAGTGCAAGGTCCTGCACCTTAGGCAGGGCAATCCCAAGCACAAATACAGGCTGGGCAGAGTATGGATTGAGGGCAGTCCTGAGAAGAAAGACTTGGAGGTGCTGGTTGATGAAAAGCTCAACGTGAGCCAACAATGTGCAAGTACAGCCCAAAAAGCCAATTGAATCCTGGGCTACATCAAAAGAAGTGTGCCCAGCAGGTCAAGGGAGGTCCCCTCTACTCAGCTCTTGTGAGACCCCCACATGGAGTACTACATCCAGCTCTGGAGCCCTCAACATAAGAAGGACATGAACCTGTTGGAGCTCATCCACAGGAGGGCTGTGAAGATGATTAGAGGGCTGGAACACCTCTCTTACGAGGACAGGATGAGATAGTTGGGCTTGTTCAGCCTGAAGAAGAGAAGCCTCCGGGGAGACCTTATTGCAGCCTTCCAGTATCTGAAGGAGGCCTACAAGAAAGCTAGGGAGGGACTGTTTACAAGGGCATGTAGCAATAGGAGGAGGGGCAATGATTTTAAACTAGAGAAGGGGAGATTTAGATTAGAGATTATGAAGAAATTCTTTACTATGAGGGCAGTGAGACACTGTAACAGTTTTACCAGGGAAGCTGTGAATACTCAATCACTGCATGTGTTCAAGACCAGGTTGGATGGAGCTTTGAGCAACCTGATCTAGTGGGAGGTGTCCCTGCCTATGACAGGAGGGTTGGAACTAAATGATCTTTAAGGTTGCTTCCATCACAAACTGTTTCATGATTCTATTCTATGATGATCTCTAAAAGATATACCTCTCTCCATTGTTTACAAAGGCAGTAAAGGCTGAGTAGCTCAAATATAAATATCCTCAGTGTTAAATGAGGGCACTTCTACCAAAAAAACTTGTGATATTTATCTGTGCTTTGGCTCAGGTCATCTCTGTTCTAAAAGGCCAGTGGAGTCAAAGTTGGAGTCTTGCCAATGAATTAATTGAAATGTTACTAAGACCTTAACTTCAGTAATCACTAAGACAAGAGAAACTTGACCAACTTGAGGTTCTGGAGAGAGTGCAGAGAAGGGCAACAAAGCTGGTGAAGGGTCTCAAGGATAAGTCTTATGAGGAGCAGCTGAAGGAAGTGGGGTTGTTTAGCCTAAAAAAGAGGAGGCTAAGGGGAGACCTTCTTGCTCTCTACAACTACCTAAAAGGAGGTCATAGGGAGATGGGTGTTGGTCTCTTCTTACAAGCCACATCTGACAGGACAAGAGGAAAAGGCATTAAGTTATGCCAGGGAAGGTTTAGGTTAGACATTAGGAAAAATTTCTACACTGAAAGGGTTGTCAAGGACTGGAACAGGCTGCCAAGGGAAGTGGTTGAATCACCATCCCTGGATGTATTTAAAAACCATCTAGACAGGGTGCTCAAGGATATGGTATAGAAGTGGGCCTGGTAGAGATAGATAATGATTGGACTCGGTGATCTTACAAGTCCTTTCCAACCATAGCAATTCTGTGATACTGTGATTCTGTGATTCTGTGAACTTCCTGGGGTACAGCAGCACTTGAAATACCAAATAAAATTTTCTGTGACAAAAACATTACATAACTTTTGACCAGAGTTCAGAAGAATTTGCCTTCTGCTATGTATTTGTACATTATTTGTTTAGATTTATATATTTACTTGAAGAATGCTCAAAACCTAGAAGCTTCATGGAGAGCAGGAGCACTTGAAAAACAAGTCGATCATTGTGAGTCACAGGGCTTTGATCTTTTCCAAGAATCTGCTCAATTCAGATAGATCTACATAGAAAGTGTCAATGCCAAGGAAGCCACAGCAGTTTGGAAAGATAATCATAATAGTGTGTACGCCAAAATTACCTCAGATTTTGAAAAAAATATAGTCTACATTGTTAGTCCCTCCCTTATATCAAATCAAAATAAAAGTAACAGAAAAGAGTGAGCATACAATATAAAATCACTGTATTATTTTTAGTTTTCATGGAAAACATAGTACAAGAACCAAGATCCCTGAATATATTTGTGTGTATGCACATTATTGATTGCAGGGCATTCACCTCATCTAATCACCTACATGTTTCAGAGGGAAGTTGTTGCTGAAGAACTTTTGATGGGTCTTGGCTACAGTAATACTCTTTGTAGTAGTCTACATTTCAGCCAACAAATCAAATGATGTGCTTTTATATTACATGGGAGACTGCAGCTACAGGCACAGTCTACAGAAAACAGTATTATAATATCTCCTTCCTTTTCCACAGATGTACATAATTTAGGGGACAGTGACTATTTTGATGCCTAATCCAATAGGCCATCAGCTTCCAAATATAAATCTTTCTGTTTTCTGGATGCCATAAGTGTATATTTGAAAATCTTAAATTTATGTTATTGCTTTTCAGACATTTCAGTTATACCAGTGTGTGCATTAAAAAGCTGTGGACTTGGCTATCAGAAATATCAGTTGATATATTTACCTTTTCTTAAGGCATTAGGTCAAACACTTATGAATATTCAGCCTACTGTCACATCAGATGTGCACAGTCTCTCCAGAAAACCCATCTTTGGTACTCACAGCAATCACAGGGCAAAGTGACTCATCCAAACATCTGACTATGAATTGCTTTTTCTGTCCTTTCAGCTCTTACATGGATGGTAGATAGAAAAATATGACGTCCCATTTCTTGGTACACTCAAAGTTCGGCTATAATCAGTGATATACAGTTATATCTGTATGAATAGATAAAGACTTGTTTAATGGCAAATACATTGTGGAAAGAGAACATCATCAACTTAACCCCCAGAGGGTTACATGAAATAGTCTTAACTCATAAATATTAGCAGGTTTTCCTTGTATTTAATAATTCTATGAATTAAGTCTTTTGAATTTAGAATTTTCTAGTTAGTGAACTTAGCCAATGAAATTTCTAGCCAAAGAATGTATTCTTCTTACTCATATCAGAAAAGACTAGACTTAGCTAATTCACCAACCTTGTTTATGTAACTGTAGTTCAAAAAACGAATCCAATTATTCCCACTCATGGATCTCTCCCTCACCTTTTTCTCACTGCAGTGCTCCACTTCATCCTTTTGTTTTTGAGGAAAGGGCAATGACATGTAAGAAGAAATAGTAGCTCATCTGTTATTGATGAAGAAGCAGCACGTAAAGATAACCTGTGATCTCCCAGAAGACCACATTGCAGTCAGATGGCACTCTCTGATCTGTATTCTCATTTTGTACGTATCCTCAAGGAGTCAAGACTTCATCTCACACAGAAAAGTTCTTCACATTTATTAAGTTTTATTCAAGTGGTTCTAGACTTTTTTTTTTTTTTCAGAATTTCACTACCATCTACCAGCATAGACTTCCTTCTGTAGGGCAAAGCTGCATTATCTCTTTGAAAATAGATGTTGATTGGAAATATCACTACCTAAGATATTACAGAAGAAAAACCCATCACTTCAGTCTCACTAGTTAATTCAGCATGGCTTTTGTCAGTGTGGTGGGTTGACCTTAGCTAGCCACTGGGTGCCCACCAAGCCACTCTATCACTCCTCCTCAGGACAGGGCAAGGGAAAAAAAAAGACAAGAAGCCTATGGGTCAAGGTAAGGACAGGGAGATCACTCCACTGTTACTGATATAATTTATTGCCAATCAAAGAGTAGCATCATGAGAAATGAGAACAAATCTAAATAGCTTCCTACCACCCTCCCTTCCTCCCAGGCCCAACTTTACTCCTGACTCCTCTACCTGCTCCCCCTGAGCAGCACAGAGGGATGGGGAATGGGATTTGCAGTCAGTTCATTACATATTCTCACTGCCACTCCTTCCTCCTCACACTCTTCTTCTGTTTCAGCATGAGGTACCACCCACAGAACACAGCCCACCATGAACTTCTCCAAAGTGAGTCCTTCTCACAGGCTGCAGTTCTTCAATAACTGCTCCACCATGGTCCTTTCCACGAGTTGTAGTCCTTCAGGAATAGACTGCTCCATCATGGGTACCCCATGGCTCCTTCACGAGTCCTGCCAGAAGATTTGCTCTAGCATAGGCTCCTCTCCATGGGCTGCAGTTCCTGCCAGGAACCTGCTCTGACATGGACTCTCCACTGGCTGCAGCTTCTTTCAGAGCACGTCCATGTGTTCTTGTGTGAGGTCCTCTATGATCTAAGGGTGGATATCTGCTTCAGCGTGGTCCTGCATGTGTTGCAGGGAGACAACCTGCCTCCATGGTTTTCACCTCAGGCTGCAGGAGAATCTCTGCTCCAGCAACTGGAGCACGTCCTCCTCTACCCTGGTGCCTGCATAATTGTTTCTTTCACATATTCTCACTCCTTTTTTCCAGCTGCTGTTGTACAGCAGGTTTTTTTCCCTTCTTAAATAAGATATGACAGAGGCATTGTTATGGATTTAGACACACTGGCCACCACAACAGGGTCTGACCATAGGATCCTCTGCTAACTAATGAAGGTTTCCAATTCCTCTTTTACTAGTTCTGAGGTTACAGCTTGATCTGAGTACCTCTTCAGTGGGACCTCTTCCCCAGATTACACTCTTCAATTATACCTGTACCACCCATTACCCAGTCCCCAACTCTAATAACTTAATTCTGGTTGGTATTGTACACTCGCTGAGGGTTGTAAAGGTTCTGATTCAAGTATTTCTAAGTTTCTCACTGTATAGCCTGTGTATCATTTTCCATTCACATAGTATGAAGATCCATTGGTGAAAAGGATTAGATCCAAGTTCTCTAGAGGTTGATCCTGCAGATCTTCTCATAAGTGGCTGGACTGAAACACTACCTTGGCATAATTATCATGCAGCTCACCATCGAAGGAAGCAGGCAGTAAAGTTGCTGGATTCCAAATTATTTTAGATTACATATTTTTAAAATAATATATTATCCACATTTAAAATAATTAATTCATAATGATGCGTTCTTTGTGGGGACAATGCTTGTGTAGCAGGTTGCTTACGAATAAGTTCTCCTTCATGCAGGATATACATAGTTGTTGGGTGAGCTGGGATTAATGGGCTGGTTCTTTCTGTTCTTGTTGCTTCCATGGCTTCAACACAGAAGTTGTTCCCTGCCACCACAGGAGCCAGCTGAGTGGAGTCCAGGCCACATGGTGGCGGTGTGCATCTCGCTTTTGAGTGACAACTCCCGCCGGCTTCGCCTTTGCTCCCACATACAAATGCTTCAAAGTGTTTGGAGTATCTGGCAATCCCAATGTCGGAGCAGAAGCTAAAGCTCCATTTACAGCTTGGAAAGCCTTTTATTCTCTGGACCCCAGCATATAGGTTTCCAATTCCTCTGCCTTAGTAGCTTCTGTCAATGGCTGACTTAACTCCCCTAGTCCCAGTGTCCATGGTCTGTGGCGTAGTATCCTACTGCACCTGAAAGTCCTCATAATTGTTTTCTTTGTTGTCAGTTAAGGTACTTCTACATTAACCTGGACCCATTCTGGGTCTACTATTCTTTGTCTGTCTCTTAATTTGAATCCTAAATATTTTACTTCCTGATGACACAGCTGAAGCTTAGAAAGAGATGCACAGTGACCTTTTTCCACTATAGCAATACATAGACAAATAGTATCTTTCAAGCAATCTTCATGTGTCTTACTGGCAAGTAACAAATCACCTACATATTGTACAAGTGTGGAATCTCTAGGTAATGTATCTTTCAAATTTTCTCCTTGCCACCCTGGTGTCTTGTCCTTAAAATAGTTGTGGGTGTCGAGAGTGGTTTGGTCCAGAAACACACTTGCTGCCAATTCATTATTAAAAATCTGGAGACTCATTCCCCCATACGTCAGCAAAGCCTGTCACAATATTCCCTAGTAGTCACTGTGGTGTTCCCCTGGCCTCTGTCTACACTCCTGTACTTCAGTTCAATTTACTCTTATCTCCTTGCAAGCTCTAAATGCATTTATCAAATTTCTAACACACACACACCCCCTCTCATCCCATTAGGCAATTATGTCTATCTGATAACTGAAACTGTTCAGAGAAGAATACAGTTAATAAATTTTTTTCAATAACAGACACTACCACCATTGCTGATGGGCTCAGTTTTGGCCAGTGCCAAGTTCATCTTAGACCCAGCTAGTATTGGCTCTATCAGACATAGGGGCAGCTTCTGCTGTCTTCTCAGAGGAGCCATCCTTGCAGTCTTCTGCCACCAAAACCTTGCCATGGAAACCCAGTACAGTCAGATCCTAAATCATAAGTTTATTATAATGTCTTTTTTCCAGCTGAGAGGTAAAGTATTATTCATCAGTTTACATATATAGGTGAAAGAATAATCTAAAAACTTTAGTTTCCAAAACCAAAAATTTTCTGAATTCTATATTCAGAAACACTGACAAATTTTCTTAGGTAGTTAAGACAACACCAAACAGTGATGTATCTCCATGCCTAAAGTTATTCATAACAACCCACATTCAAAATGCCTGGCTGACTTAAAAAATCCTGTAAGACTACACCTCAAAACAGCTTAAATACCCTGAAAATCAACCTACATTTCAGATATCTAAATATTAAGACTATTTTTAATATATTAACATAGTACGGATTATAAAGCAGGATATCCTGTTTTGCTAAGCTGTACTTTCTTTAGTTATTCACTTGTTCAGAATTAAGCTTTCTAGCAAAAGTTCTGGGTAGACTGAGAGATTATAAATACAGATTCCAAAACAAGGGTGCTGCTTTAGCAAACACAAACACAGTATTTAGTCACGCAAAGCACAACTGCAAATGAAAAAGCTTTCTGAACTGCAGTGTGTTGGTTTAATAAGAGCTGCGGGGTAGCCAAGCCACACGGCCAGCCGCTTCTCCCCGCCCTCTCCCCTCTGCCGCGGGCCGCAGACAGGGAAGAAAAAAAAAAAAGGTTTAAAAGTGCCTTTTTAAGTTGAGATAAGGAAGGTTTAATATATATACATATATAAAAGAAAATAACATATAATGGGCACTTTGCAGTTAACAATAACAAATATTAAGCAGTAAGAGAAGAGCAATACAAAAAAAAACAATACCAGAGAACAACAGCGAGGGACCGAACCCGAGTGAAGTTCAAGGCGAACTGAACTCCAACTGAACCGCCCCCAACGGAACTGGCCCCTCCCCGGAGCTGGCCCTGGGGCATGACGTCAGCATGGAATAGAATTACCTGGCTCCACACAAAATTAACCCTGTCCTGGCCAACCCAGGACATGCAGTCACATGCTTTTCACTAGCCTCACTGGAGAACTAATATTGAATTCTACACAATATTGTTTACACGATGCTGAAATTGTCCTAGGGTCTTCAGAAATTAAGTTGATGTTAAAAGGGTCACCACACAGAAAACCCTCACAAATAATTATTCCTGCTCTATCTGAATCAATGCTAGCATAGTAAAACTGTTTCCTCCTGCAGTTTTAAGAGCAATCAATCCATCAAAACAGACAAATCACGATCACTACACAAGAAGGGAAGACACACTACTAGTCTGGATGAGTCCTAAATCAAATGGGGAATCATAATCCCAAAGGAAAACCCTAAGTCTTGCTGCAAGAGGGAGAAGTCTTTCCCCACTTCCCAGGGCTATGGGGGGCAGATGTGAGAGGTTTTGCACCATTCAGGGTAGATGATTGAATCTTGGTAACTGTTCTTGCCATTTGTCAGAAATCATATACCGATCTCTTCTGCAGGAGCAATTGTTGTTCTAAATAGGAAAGTAACTATTAATTGTACAAGAGAAGAATGACTGAAGAGCAGATCCTGCACTGCTAAATGGAAGCATCTTTTGGGGGAGTCTCCCCAGGTGCCCTCTGCCAGAGGCTCCAGGTAGGACCATTCTTCCCAGCTGCGGTGTAGAGCATATTCTTTATATCTTGTCTTGCCTGGGCTGGCCCAAGGGCTACTGCCTGCACAGTCTCCTGTTTAATTTGTTCAAAGGCCTGTTGTTGCTCAGGGCCCCACTCAAAATCATTCTTCTTTTGGGTCATGTGGTAGAGCGGGCTCACAATTTGACTTTAGTCTGGGATGTGCATCCTCCAGAACCCCACAGCACCCAAGAAAGTCTAAGTGTCCTGTTTACTGGTTGGTGGGGACATGGCTGCTATTTGGTTGATCACATCCATTGGGATGTGACGACGTCCATCTTGCCATTTCAATCCTGAGAATTGAATCTCCCATGCTGGTCCCTTAACCTTACTTCGCTTTCTGGCAAAGCCAGCCCTCAGGAGAATCTCAATTATCTTACTTCCTTTCTCAAAAACTTCTTTTGCTGTGTCCCCCCACACAATGATGTCATCAATATACTGCAGGTGTTCTGCATGTAACTGTGGCCTGAACTGTGGTTCAGTTCTGCATGCAACTGTGAAAACTGGCTCGAATTCATAAAAGTTGTATTATGGACAGCACAATGCAAGTGGTAGGTGATGGTATTAGCATAAATTTGCCAGAAATGTATTGTTTGGTCATAATCAACCATGAAAACAAAAAGCCTCGTGATATAAAGGAGAATCACATCCAGTAATGAATAAAAGATCCCTTCAGAGACTTTCTTAAAGAAAATGATTCAGCTATCAACCTGAATACCAAGGCACAGTATTCAAGATCCTATACATACACATTGTCAGTGTAACTTCCAGGTATCTTAGATATCGCAGTTATCACTGCTACAGCTTGCTGGCACCCAGCATCCCCCAGGTAACAATTAGTACACTTGTGGTGTTAATATATGCTAACGTTGGAAACATGAAGTGTATGACAGGATATCTGCTACACTGGATGATAACCCACTTGGTTACCCCTTCTAATAAAAGGGTAAGAAAGCACTTGTTATACAGAAGAATGGACTTTGGCCACACTGTTTTGGGGATGAACTTGTCTGTGTGTCCTAAATAGAGACAAAAATATGACCGAGTGCCACAGAACTGCTATACATCTTTGTGTCCAACATCTTCAATCTTCACATACTCTCACTGTGTTGAGCTTAATTGCTTGCTTTGTAAAAATACAATTCAGTAAGGTTTTGTCAACCCTTACCTGTTCACAGTGAAGGGAGTGTAAAAGTACAAACAAATTCTGGATGCATTTATATAGAGAGAACTCCAGAATAAATCCACTGAAATCAATAGAGTTTCTCAAAATTTGGATCAGAAATAAAACTCTTAACCTGAGAAATACTATACAGCTGTGATTTTTTTTTAAAAAGACCTTTTATTACATTCACTAGCAATGAAATTATAATGTCTATCTGTATGGTTGGGTAATACCAGTGTCTCTAGGCTGAGGCATTCCATAAAATTCACAGGAATTTTAAGCAGTACAAAATTAGCTAAAGGTTCTTTTCTTAGAGTCAATGCTTATCTAGATGTATTTTATGTTGAAGGTCAGTAAAAGTCTCTCACTGTCTCTACTTCTTTAATGTTACGTGCTGTTGTAATTTGAATAATTAGATTTTATCTATAAAAAACATTTCAACATGTATTAAAGCACAAATAACTATGAAATCCCTTTGAATATTTAGATAAACTAAAGGATGGATATACCATTCAAATGAAAGTGAATGCTTAAAAAACTATTTGTTCTTTACACAGCTTTACATTTACCAACTTTGAAATTTTATTTTAATGTCAGTAATGCCCCTTAAAAATACACTTGTCAGGGAATATTGCAGGTAGTGTCTAAAAGGTATTTTAAATTTGAAACTATGACGATTCATACCAACACTAATTCTAAAGTCAGTTCAATTCATCAGCCCAGAGAAAGATATATCCGTGTGGGTCAAATCAACACAGCTTACTTTTTTAGTGTCGTATATAAGCATTCTGAAACAATGAACTGAACTGAGTAGTCCTATGCTGTCCTTAGGCTGCAAAATATTGAGAGCAGAAAGCATTACTCTAAATAGTTCAACAAGAAAAAAAATTACTGACACTTGTAACCTTCTATGGAGCTGAATAGAAGCAGAAATTGGTAAGAGTACTGAGAATAGCATAGGCAAGACTTACCATATGAAAAAAAATGGGTGAAGCCTTCCAGGGCTCCACTCTTGGGGACTCAAAAATACTGAAATTACTGTTAACTCATTTCAGGTTTGTCTATAAGAACACCACACATCAAGAAGGAAATGAAAATGGAGGAGGTAGGTTTTAACCATTGATACAAACATCTACTGGATATCTTTTCTCACTGCATTTTTAGAGACTCCCTGGACATTCACTGTTCAAGGGAAGCAGCCCATTATCATACATACAGAGTGCCAGTCAAAAAGACTTCTCCGTTGAAAGTGATTCTAATGTGTTTATACATCATAGTTTGTCTGTTACATTAGACTAGTAGACATGTTTGTAAGAAAAGTAAGGTTTCTCACAACAGATGCTCATTGTTGGCATCTATGTTGATTGACTAGAAACCTAGCAGGAAATATAATTAAGTGAAGAACTAGGATCCTACACACTGAAGAAGTCATGGTGTTTTAGAGTACATCTTTAGAAATTCATTGTGTACTGTCTCACTGTGTATAGCACGTAATAGAGAGAATATTGTCAAAGTAAGCTTTAAAAATAAATTATCTTCTTTATAGCAAAGCACTTCTTTATGGTTATAAAAACAAAACACACAAAACCACAGAGAAAGGATAAATAGGTCCATTCCTGAGTTATTAAAAACTGCTAGGAATGAGAGCTGTGAAGAAAGAATTTAAAGTGGTAACAGAATTCGCTAGGAAGATCGTTCCACTCTCACACTTGTAAAATTTGTAGTGTTGCTGTCATTCACACCAAAGCAAATATCTAGAGATATCAAATACATTAAAGCTAAATAAATAAGTGGTTTTCTAGCTATTCATCTTATTGCTTATTTCAGCTTAAAATTTAGGCCTAGAAGATTTGGTTAAATCATTTATCCACGGAAGTGAAAATAAGACCATTGTATAGTCAAATGAAAAACAAATTGTACAAAACCGCTTGTACAATTTGATACAACCATTTGTATCACACTTATTTGCTACCATTTAATTTTAATACCTTTTTTACATTTCATTACTAAGAATTTTTCAGCTAATTATTTGCCCCTCCACTCTTTCTTAACATAAATGCACGTAGAATCCTGATTAGTATATTCTACAAATCTAAGTGTTTTCGTCACCTTTAAAAGATAAGTCGTTGGTGGATCGTTCCCCTCATAATCTACATACGTGTAGCAAAACAGATACAGATTTCACCCAGTTCTTACCCAAAGAGGTGACGAAATACTGTAATCCTCGTTGCAAGACCTTAGACTGTGTGTGGGATTCACCTGACCAAAAGTTGAGCCTGGCAATTTGCATCCCATCTAAGCTCCTCCATCCCCCAGGCTCCTTTTATAGTCACTGGAGAGAAATAGTCACTTCTAGAGCAGATGCATCCTAAAGCAGACATCTAAAATAGATAGGATGAATTGCCTCTAGAAGTGACTGTTGCTTTCCACTGGCTATAAAGAGATCCCAGGCGACAAGTTCAGAAGTAGATACTTAATGTTAGGAGGTTCAAATCCAAATATCCTAGAAAAGAAGAAACAAATTTAAGTCAATTGTGAAATACAGACCAGTTTATTAATCACAATTTGTACGCAGGTCTTGGCGAAGAAAACAAAACAAAACAAACAAACAAACAAAGCCAGACAAAAAAAAAGGAAGAGAAAGATAACAAACATCGGACTTGAAATTTTAGAAGAAAGAGATTAGTATGCCAGTTTGAATCCTATGAGAAAGAGCTGAAATCTTTTGGAGCTAATCACATATAAGGATGTAATATATTTGAACATCTATATGAACAACCAGTTAGAGGCATACCTGTCAATATTATTTCTGCACACAAAATTGACAATTCTAGCTATAGATGATCTAAATTCTATTTAAGTTCCTTTTTCTAGTTTTCCTTAGTGTGAACTAGCCAATATGAGATACTGTCTTTAGGCACTAAGGAAGAATATAAAATATCTTAATCTGGAGCTAGAGGTGTATATAGTTTGGGAACAGCAATTAGACTACAGGGAATTTTAATAGGAAGAAGAATATTAGGAAGGCTAATGCTGAAATAATTTACTGGAGTCAGCAGGTTGATTAAGAAAACCATGTTTTTATTCTCACAAAAGGGGAAGAGGTAATGAAATTATGTTAGTTTGGGGGTTGTTTGCTTTCACAGTATTGTGCTTCTTTATGTGAAGAAATGGTAGTTACATGGGAGAAGATTGGCTAAAATTTTAGAAATCACCTCCCACAGAATTCAGCTGCTGGTAATGAGCTGCTAATGGTAAGTTATTTAATGAAGTTCCCTGGTGCCCAAAGAAACTAACTGCAGTTCAAAACTGGCTGAGCAGATTCACTTCAGAACAGACACCTCTCAAGGCAATGGTATTTAGGGAAATACACAAGTGCATCGTACCTGTGCTATTGCCAAAGATGTATAGCTAGACAGCATCATGATGGTCAATATTTACACAGGTACAGGTCTTCAAAGGCACACGCCTAGAAAAGATCTAACAATGCTCATTGATTGATGCTTTGATCCCTAGTCCCCCAAGTGCTGCTTCTGGAAATGATATACAAATATTGTGGTGTCTGTTAGCTCAAAGTGCCTGCAGGTAGGCCAGGTACAGTATTTCGGGATTATATACAAGCACCAGCTGCTACTTGGTATCTATTCTTTAGAACATCTGGTTTTGTGCATACACTACGCAGCACTAAAACTGGGTTATTGCTTGATCAATTCTGCCATCTAATGGCTGGATTCAGACAGCTTTTTCCACAACTCTTAGATACTAGTTCTTAACCGAATCAGGTTTTTTGCTATCTGGCAGATACTTCTATTCCATATCGGGTTCTGAAGCAGGGATTGTTGTGCTCCCATAAGAGATATAGCCATCCTGCAAAAGTATAATATTTCCTGTGGCTTCTTTACTCCAGAAAGCGAAGCAGACAGGTTCCCTGCTGTGCTGGGCGACTTCAGCTTAGAGGAGACACTGCTATGAGTTAAGACCACCTGGTAAGCAAAAATCCAAAAAACTTCAAAGACCTTCCAACGCCAAAACCCCAGGAGGGGACTCCCTCTGGACCTAGCATGGCTTTGAAGGCAGACCCCCCCCCTTAATCCTGGCCCCTTCCTTATTGGAAAGCTGAAGCAATACCTCTCACTGAGCCTCAGGCTGATTAAAAAAATACACAGAGAAAAAATGAAGTGATTGCTTGTACTCACACAAAAACTACATCAAATGCACTCCATTATCCTATTTTTTTTATATGTATATTTTTGTACACACATTCATCTCACACCACATATACTTTCATTCTAATTGCATCAAACATCTTTGTTAATGGGCTGCTTGCAGTCAGAACGTGATGTGCTGGTGGATTAGAAGTAATAAAATAAAATTACACTGCTGCAAATACCATCCTTCTCTTCCCACACCCCTTCTTTTCACAGCTGCATGCTTATGGGGAAGGATGAAACTGCACCTTGAGTACTGTGTCCAGTTCTGGGCACCACAGTACAAGAAGGACATTGAGGTGCTAGAGTGAGTCCAGAGAACGGCAACAAAGCTGGTGAGGGGTCTGGAAGGCATGTCTTATGAGGAGCGACTGAGGGAACTGAGGTTCTTTAGTCTGGAGAAGAGGAAACTTAGAGGAGACCTTATTGCTCTCTACAACTACCTAAAAGGAGGTTGTAGCAAGGCTGGTGTTGGTCTCTTCTCCCAAAATGCTAATGATAGAACGAGAGGAAATGGCCTCAAGTTGTGTCAGGGGAGGTTTAGATTAGATATGAGGAAGAAATTCTTTACTGAGAGAGTGGTTGGGCCCTGGAACAGACTGCCCAGGGAGGTGGTGGAATCACTATCCCTGGAGGTGTTTAAAAAATGAGTGGATGTAGCACTTGAGGCTATAGTCCAGTGGCCAGAGAGATGTTAGGATGAAGGTTGGACTTGATGATCCTGGTGGTCCTTTCCAACCATGATGATTCTGTGATTCTATGATTCTATGACTCTATGATGTGCTGGAAACAGTGGAAATCAGTTGATGTACAAGTTTCCTAAGAATGAGACATGTAAACACTTTTTTGTAAAAATTAGGAGATAAAACTCATTCCTCAATGAAATTTTACTTCTGCTTGGAGGATTCATCTCCAGAAAAGATAGCTTTCTATGTTGCTTTGAGGAGTCACCTCCAACAAAAGAGAGCTTTCTATGTTTGTGTGGTTGGTTATAGTTGTTTTCATAGGACCTTTAAGATCAAACAAAAGAAGAAAAATCAACGTGTGATATTTTCTATGAAAATAAGCATTAGAATAAGGCATTATTTACCATATTATATTTTAATTTTTTTTTTTCCCAAGAGACATCATTCCTCCCAAGAAAGCTAAGAGTTGTATAAACACTGTGAAGGAAACTAACAGGTAATGGTGCACTGTTTGTTCACCTTTAATCATGCTTACTGACCTCTACTGTAGTAATATATCAGTGATTAGAGAAGCAGCAGAATCTGGCCAAGGTACTACAGTATTTCATGTATCTTAATCTGCTAGCCCAATATAGTTTCTCAAATCAGAGACCTGAAAGATCTGGAAATCTCCCACAAGAGCAATATAAAGCAAATAGAAAGAGGGAATCTACAAAGACTCCAAAGAACGAATGCTCTGAGCTCATTGGACTTAGTGTCCACACCTGGAGGTGCAGGATAAGCAGAAACTGAGCAGCTGTTTTTAAAATGTTGGTGACATCAGAACTGGTGGACATAGAAATCCAAACAGGGTTTATAACACCTCAGTCTTTCTTGTATAGCTCCTGAGACATGTATGTTACTGGTGAATCAAGGCTTTTTATTAGAAAATTGCCTTCCTTTGTCTTGTGTTCCTCTGTGCAAAATAGAGTCCTAACAAGCGGAGTTTCTTAACTTAGAAGGAAAAACCTACCTGCCAAGAGGTGAGCTAAAGAAATACTGAGGAAAAGGACAGGTCTTTAGTGAAAAAAACAACAAAATATCCTGATTTACTTCTCATATCAGACTATTTACCGGATATAGTATTAGTTTGTTGACAGAGTTAGTCTTTCATGATTTTCATGAGTTCTACAATGCAGCATATTCAACATAATCAGTTGCTATATCTAACCAACACACTTTTTATGCACATACTAAGCTGACTCCAAAAATTACTATCATACATGACCAAGCCAAATTTTTAAAAGTTAATGAATTTGAACCAGTTCAGTCATTGAAGATCCCTGATGTGGTAAAACCTCTCATTTCTTTATCCCAGGTAAAAAGTTGTCCAATTGCCTTGTAAGGGAAAAAAAAAAAAAAACAAACCAAGAAGAAATAACATCTGTGAAAAAAAAATGGCAAAGCTCTCTGTGCTGTGCCTAACATACTATTACGTAGCAGAGGAACATCATGGATCCATCATGGAGCCCAGTCATGTCCAGAGCCCAGTCACAGCTTTACAGGGGACATTGTGGCCCAAAGTCCAGAGGCCCACAACCCATAACCTTACTCACTGCATGTTCACCCATTGCTTGCTGGAATACAACACCTCCTTTGCCCTTGGGTCTTGTAGGAAAAAGCTGAGGAGACTGGGTATCAATGGATATTCCTAATCACAGACAACTGAAAGATTCAGTACATTGCTTCACCAGTGCTTATGAAATAAACTAAACAATATTCAAGAAAAGACCAGGAACAAAGATAAGAATATGAGATTTGACCAGGCCAACAAATCAGAGAAACAGGCAAGCTTGTGCTAAAAAGTTTCTTTCCACCTTGTATATTTATTCCAAACCTGTAATTATAGTGATTGCTGTGGTTTACAGTTAATTCAGATATGACACAGCAGAAAGCCTTGCAGAATCATCCCCCTCAGGGTGCATAGAATCATAGAATCATAGAATCATAGGGGTTGGAAGGGACCTCTGGAGACCATCTAGTCCAACCCCCCTGCCAGAGCAGGATGGCCTAGAGCAGGTCGCACAGGAACACGTCCAGACAGGTTCATGATCATGCTAAAGTTTCAGAATGACAAAAACCAAGGTTTTCAGTGTCAGTGATTGGCCCCCACCTTGTACTGTATTTTTCTACTCCAGCTTCGCTGACAAAGCTGATCTGTGGTGCACTTAGCAGGATATATAGCTGTAACCTGGTTTAAAAGGAACACCTCTCAATGAAGGGATTTTTTTACTGTAGAATAGGTGGAATCACAGTCTACTGCATGCACTCTAGTAATTTATGATGTGATATTACACCTTATTTCAGTAGTGACCCATTTAGTCTAGTAGGCTAATAGTGATTTGCATCAACCTTTCCACCATCATCAGTCCACTGTCTAATTTTGCAGTCTTACCCACAGCTGACATTTTACTTTCTTATCCAGGCTGGTGATTATTTCATGTTATATAAGGGACATTCATGGAAGGTTTAAATTCAGTGTAGTCCCAGGGAATAATTGAAAACAGAAGAATATGTTATTTATATATATTAATCCATGCAAATAGAATTTTCAAAAATGGTCTCTAGATAGAAGTAAAGTTTGGTCTGTTTTTTTTATAAGCTGGGATTCGAGGGTTTGGTTTTGTGGTTTGTTGTTTTGTTTTTTCTTTTTTCAAAATAAGAATGTGGTCTTTTTTATTTAGAAACATTAATATTATTTTATCATATCAGTTCTGCTTTTGACAAGATTGGAAAAGTTATCAGCTGAAACACTAAATAGATCATATGAAAATATAATCTTACAATGCATGATAGAATATTTAAAAAACCAGACTAAATTATGAAGCTGAAATAATTTCTCTGTATCAAAATGAAATATCTAACCAACAGCAAAGTAAAATATTTTTACACCCTTGAAATAAAGTGAGAGAGGAAAAAAATCATTTATTGCTTATCCTTTAGAAATGTCATCAAGAAACATTTTTCCTGCAGTATTTTGACTGCAGAAAAAAAGGTATTCCAAAGGAAAAATTGTGGTTTGGTCTTTGGGGTTTTTTTTTGCAATTCTCCTCTAAAGAACATACCCTTTGACCAATCTTTTTTGTTATCAGTATCCATTATTTGGGAAGCATTCATATGTAAGGATTCTGCATGTAAGACATGTGAGCACGATCTTGTTGCATTGAGAACACACAGACTGAAATGGCCCCTAAAAATTCATGTCTACATATTTTCCAGGTAGAACACACAAGAAAGGATGCAGAAGTCCAGAGCAGTAAAGATGAAGATCATATGGCACTTCAGTGGTGCAGTCAGAAGGAAGATTCACTATAGGGTACAGGAGACGTGATTTTTCCCCCACATATCACCCTTAACTTGAGTGCAAATTGATTCTCTTACACAGGAGCCTTTTTTGATATTTCGGAGAAACATGCTGATTTTTTTTGCTCTTGCATGTTTCACGATAGATAAACTTTCATTTTTCACAGTGGTCTCACTGATTTTATAAGCACTGTAGAGGCAGAGGCTGATGCTTGAACAGTCTAGGGCTCTTGACAGGCTTTGCAATGTCCTACCTAGCTACTGCCTACTATCTGTTAGCCCCCTGCGTTTCTGTTTGTTCCCTTCACTTTATTATCCTCTTTGATGTTCCCTTAGTCTTTGTTGACCTCTCGAATACTCCCCTGAGGGCTGGTGACATCCTGTGATTCATCTTAGGACCTTATCATTACTTTCTGATGGCTCTCCAGCATTCTTAAATGTTCCCTAACTGCTACCAGATCAAGCATGCACACTTTAAAGCTCATCTCCATTCCTTCTTCACAGAGTAGTGTCCCTGCTTATCTTTTCCCTTCCATCTGTCTATATATATATACATGGGAGAAGATGGCTATAAAGAGGTGGAGAGCCTGGGGGGATTTTTGGTAACTTGGCTAGTATTCAGGAGTCAAGGTTTTGGCAGGCAGTAGCCCATGAGAAAGGACAGGCAGGACAGCCAGCTGGAGAACATAATTTATTTATATAACAAACAATTTAAAAATGTAATTAGATATATTTCTACAAAAACTAGATCAAGATGGGGGAACAGGGAGGAAAATATAACAAAGAATGAAATCTCCTTACTGCTAAGCCATGTCAAACCATATTAAAAAAATACAAGCTAATATAGTACAAGTTAAATAACACTGTTGAACTACTTTCTACAGGACAGCACACACCGGTCCTTGGCAAAGGCTGTTTGTGTCTTCTTCCACGATTCTATAAATACCTTCCAAAGATCAACAATCTGTGGGACACACTGGGCATTTAGCTTTTCTCTGCAGAATTTAATTCAGGTATAAAATAGAAACAGAGATCAAAACCAGAACAAACAAACAAAAGCAATAAGTTGAATACAGGAGCTTCCACATATGAAGAGGTTGAAGCAAGTTGCACAGAAAACAGAACTGATAATCAAGAAAGAAAAGACAAAACACAGAAAGGTGAATTGCACCCAGTAAAATATGATCACAAGAGATCCCACTTCCACAAGGAAAAGTACGGATCTTATGCTTAAGCCCCATCCTGCGACATGACAGATCTCCAGCAGCACATGCTGTGTAGAAATAAAGCAATATATCTCTTGAAATGCATTTCCCTTTGTCTTGATACAGCTGTGCATTTAGGATAGGGTTTTTGTAAGAAACCTAATTGTAGTTTACCTAATATTGCCATCTAGTGGTATAAAGATCAACTGTGAAACAATTCTCTTTGAACGGAAGATACCATTCCATGATTTATACACTAATGCAAAAAAGAGTTTGCCAAAACATAGTGTTAACAGCAGCACACAAGAAAATGGAGCTCAACTTGCAGGACAATCCATGCCTCAATTATTCAGTTAACTGTAAGTGCAAGAACACAAGCCAGCAGGACACTGATGTACTGAGAAAAGTCACAGACGGGACATACCAGTGCTATGAAAGTAAAATGCAAGAAACAGCTTACAGCTGATTTAAAACACGGAAAATAATAAACAGCCTACCAATTACAGTGTGATCTATGACATAATAGGAGGTTTAGGTTGGATATTGGGAAAAAATTATTCACAGAAAGGGTTGTAAAGCACTGGACCAGGCTGCCCAGGGAAGTGGTGGAGCCACCATCCCTAGAAGTATTTAAAAGATGTGTAGATGTGGTGCTTAGGGATATGGTTTAGTGGTGATCCTGCAGTGTTGGGTTAACAGTTGGACTTGGTGATCTCAAAGGTCTTTTCCAACCAAAACTATTCTATGGTTCTATTAAATACCACCTCCCCTAAGTGTGCTGCAAAACACACAACACCCTTCATGGTGAAGAAGCTCCATCAGAAACATCTGTCCCTCAGCACAATAACCTGATAAATAAAAGCTTAAGCAGGGAAAGCTTAAAAGCAACATAAAGGTTCCTCAGATCTAGCTTAGGTATCTCATGGTTAGTCTGACTTTATTGTCGTCCATTCCCTTTTCAGTTATCAAGGAAAAATAAATACTGCCATATGTGATTTATTGTACCTTACACTGGCAGCCAAAACAAGTCGGAAGATGCTTATTTGTCTTCAGTGACTATGAAGGGAGACTAAGGAGATCAGCTTATATTAACACCAACCTAAGTTGATTATCACTGCAGGCAGTCATGGGCCAACTCCGGAAAAGCTCAAGAGCAAAATGTACTGACACAAATTTCTGAAGTTAGTTGCCTAACTACACAGCCTGAATTCACAAGCACTAAACAGGATGATTCAGGTGGAATGGTACCTCAGGAGGTCTCTAGTCAAATCTCCTTCTTAAAGCAGGGGCAACTATAAGGTTGCTCAGGGCTTTATCAAGCTGAAAACTTCCAAGAATGGGGACACCACAACCTCCCTGGGTAACCTCCTCTACTGCCCGACTGTCCTTTTGGGGAAAAGGTTTCTCATTACACTCAGTCTGAAACTCTCCTTTACCAACTTACGTCCACTGCCTCTCATCCTCTGTGGTCTACAGAGTGTTCAGTAAAGCGGGGGAAAATCCCTTCCCTGAACCTGCTATCTGTGCTTCTCTTGATTAACCCTTGGACTCTGCTGGCTGTCTTTGCTGCCAGGGCACACTGCTGACTCATATTCAACTCGCTGTCCTACAAAGCCCCTAGTGCATTTTCTGCAGAGCTGCTCCCTAAACTATCAGTCCCCACCTTGTATTGCTGCCATGGGGTCTTGTACCACCAGCCGTGATTTGGTTGCCTAAGGGTAGACATCTTTGAGATCTCCAATTGAATCTGAGAAATATGACACAGTCTACAGTATATCTGCACTCTTCTGATTACAGAAGGCATACAGGAGGGATACAAAGATACAGAAGGGCTACAAGAGGACACCTCAAGTGGCTCTAGATATTTGTGTTCCGGCCAGAAGTATGTAAAGTTTGGAGCTGAATCCTCTCCCTGACCAACTTTCAAGCACTTCATTGTGTCCCATCCTAAACATTTACCAGTGAGAGTCAGAGAAGCACATTGTGACGAATGGGCTGTATTAAGCATTCAAAGGAATAGTCAATGCATTCATGCCAGGAGGACTATGAAAGACAAATTTAAATGATGAGCTATACAGAAACATTAAAAGATGCAACCTTTAGCCACCAGAAAAATTCAGTGATAAGATAATACACTGAGGGAACTTAGACCTTAAAAAGAAATGTGATTAGTGGGTATATTGGAAGATAGGAAGAATGAAAAGTCTAAGATTAGCTCAGTAAGGAAAAGAAGTCTGTGATGTGGCTTCAATAAGGGGAACAAGGAGAAAATGTAATATTTACACACTTTCAAAATCTGTTGCTTAGCTTTAGGTTATGAGTCAATATGCATTATATAATTTAAATTATCAGCTAGTAACACTTATTGTAAATTGATTATTAGCCACTATTTTCTATTTCAAGTCTGTTTTCAATCAAAAGCTGTCAGACTTATTTTCAAACCATAATATGATCCTAAGAGATTTTTATCAGCCCTGGAAGGAAGTCTGTGGGTAGAAAAGGTGCGTGACATACCACAAACTGCATGGAATATGGCAGGAGGACTATAAAATCCCTCATATATCCACTTCAGAAGATCATAAGAGAAGATAAATGTTTTTAATAGCTCTTGCCAAAGGTCCCTCTAGACCAGTATCCTGTCTTCAGCAATGGGAAAAAGGATGGATATATGGCAAAGAGTTAATGAGGGAGCAGCAATACATCTCCCAGAGTACTCTGCCATCTCATATTTCTCTTCCACAAAGAACAGGACGAAGAAGCGTCAGCCTGATGTTACAGCAGAACTTGTGATACAGAACTCCAACCACAAGCTCAAATCCACCTACTTGTAACCCTTGAGGTTTAGGATTTAGCCTTTGGGATTAAGGAAAGGCTTCAGGTGAAAGTTCTGGGTCCACTTAATAGTTGCTGGTAAGGTGATAGGCTATGGGTTAGCTTTTTGCGTGGTAGTATGTGTTAGAAAAATTACCTTTCTCAGTCAGCCTTATTTTGGCTATCTTATACAGAATAATTGTTTGATTTTCTATTTGTCATACACTTCCAAGGAAGGTTATTACCAAATTGTGTTTTGGTTTGATCTTAATTTCATTTAGTATATTTATACTATATTAATTTATTTTCTTGTTTCTTTTTATGCTCTATCTATACTTTACCTTGGATTTAGTAAACTATCGAAAAGGTCTACTGTACCATAAGTGAAAGCAGGACTCAGGACATATTGCCTGTGAAGCTAATTAAAACCTGATATGGCAAACAGAACTAGCAATCGTGCACAGAAATTGCACTTCTTGTTTGTTACCAGCGAAGGGAGCTGTTAGGCTCTCCAAACTGCTACATCTCAGTTACTAAAGGGAAACGGGAACATAAACTTCAGTACTATCACTATGATGACTTAGTCCAATTAAATTCTTTAATTTTTTAATACATAAAATAGCTTGCTTTTCCTCCTTTTTTTTTCCATAACAGTTTATTCCACAATTCTTTGCATGCATTGTTGATAAAGTCACAGCCACCTTGTGAAAATCATCTTTCAATCACATAGTAGCAATGACTGCATAAAAGGAAGTCTAAGAACCTCTTGGCAAGGTTCTTTCACAATCTGACCAGGTGTCTGTCATCATCCTTTTGTGATACCTTTGTTTTGTGACTGAGTGATAAACTGATCTTTTGCTCTGCAGTAATAACATCATATTTGTGCTGTCTTTTATCTCCCTAAGGTAGCCATGAAATCTTTCTGCTTACAAACGATAACTAAAAGCCCACACTGTGACATACTAGTCGCATGAGGGTTAGAGTTGATAGACCATGAAATGTTCTTTATGGTCTTTCATCAACTCACTGTACACTTAAATAGTAAAGAGCACAAAGTTCCTTTTTAACCTCTCAAAGATAATCCAAAAGACAGGAAAATAGAGGCGGGTGGCTATGAAAAGTGAAGGTGTTACTTTCCTCCATTCACTCATCAATTAAACTTAAACCATTTGTCTCACCATTGCCAAGCTTAAGGAAAAATAAACTTTGCTGTGTAATGCTATCTGCTGGGAGGTATTAATAGCATTCCAGATGATTTAGTATTTATTCAGCATTTGCTCTAAGGGTAACTGAGCATTATAAACATACACTGAAAATCTTTGTTCATTATGTGAAATAGTTATGATAAAGGGACTACATTTGTATGATAGAAACAAAAATGTGAAAAGTTATTTGGAATTATAAAGCAGCATAGTTCATGTTATCAAACGGCAACAGAGCAGCAAGAGAAGAACCACACAGTCTGAAACACAAGTGAAGTTAACATGGTTGAAGCTGTGGTGCAAGCTGGATGCTAGGGGCTGGAAGGCAAAGCAGTGATTACTTCTTCAGAATTGTTTCATAAAAACATGTCAAAAATCTATGTAGGATTTTTGTTCTTGCTGGTAGGATCTGCTGTTAAAAGAGTGATTAGATACCATGACAGAAACATTTGAAGTCATCTTGACTGAAAGAGTATATGCTGCTACTCGATTGAATCTAATTAGATTAACTCAGAATTTAAGACATTCTTCTCCTTCAGATCATTAGTAGACTGTCCTCTCATCTTTCAGCTGCAGCAACCTGAGCTTCTGACTTTTATATGGTTTGAATGGCTTTCTATGGTTTACAGTTGTATTCGATCATCTTAAGGGTCTTTTCCAATACAAATGATTCTATGAATGTTGCCTTTAAGTGTGTCTTTCTCACAATTTCTAAATTTTTCCTCTTTTCTTACATGTTTATACTCCTATACAACCTGCTTGCACATCTCAATATGCCTGCGACAGTATCAATGTGGAAACAGTGTACATGAATTTAGAAAGCCCACAACTAACCCATTTGCGTCTTGTTTCAGTCATAACTGCAGCAAAGAGAAAAGGCATGGTCTGCTTTCTGCATGGCAATACCTCAGTTAGTTCACGGCTACTCTTACTGAAAAAAAAATATGTCCTTACTCATGTCACAAATGCTTCAAAACAGCTTTTTTTTTTCCTTTTTCAAGTTGCTAGATATATGCACCTCTTCTTAGTTCTCACAATATTTCATCAAGAGAAAAGGCACAGTGTGACTCTGGGGCACCACAATCTGAAAAAAACAGGAACCTGGACATCATGAAACCAGAACGGCAATGGTTGGAGGGACAATTTTCCAAAAACAAACATCCTTTCAATCACAAAATGATCTAGGGGTTAGTGGCCTCTGTTGATATGAAAACCTTTAAGAGGAAGAAACAGCCCTTTTTAAGTGACAGAAGTCTTTGAGAAAGGTCCCCCACCTAAGTAAGCAGATAGGGCTTTTATCAGTTTTCCAGAAAATCTCTGCATTTATAAGTTAGCCAAGTAAAAATTGTATTCACAAATGTGATGTCTGAGCTCAAGTTCAACAGTAATAATAAAATACAAAGCAGTACACAAAACACTTTTGATTATCAATTCTGAGCTACATATGTATCATTGAAATAAGTGAATACATTTCACCTTCAGTGGAGGTGAACTTCAAAAGCATCTTGGTAAGACCTTGGCCACCTTTAAATCAAATGAAGATGAAGTTGTCTTCAGTAGAAACAGGATTTTATGCATAGAGCTGAAGGTAAATTTTTAGATTCTGTTTTTCCTTCCCTTACATGAGGGAAAAATTAAAGCACCAAAGATAATACACCACAATGAAACATCACAGGTTGTTACTTAACTATGGCCGTGAATGTGATAACCGTATTCTTACTATCCAATTTCAGTGAACAGACATACTCAGAGAACAGAGTACTATGGATCATGAATAAAATTATGCAAAACTCAGTCCCATGACTTGCTAAGCTGTGGAAAAATCTGTCCAGTGAGTTACTGAGGGATTTTGAACCATTAAAAAGGATAATGAAAAATAGCGATGGGAACATGAGAGTGAAAGATATTCTTAGATCAACAAGTTTTTTCCCTCTTCTACCATGGGAAGCAAGATTGTTATTTATTTTCTATAAATGCAGTATCTTCCATCTTCAAACCACTTGGGTTTCCTATTTCTTCTTCTTTTTTTTTTTTTTTTTTTCCAAATAGTCTCGTCCCTGCTTGGAGGAAAACCTTCTAATTTCTAGTCTTAATTTACTCACTGACAGTTTATATTCATTTACTGAACTTACATGCCAGGCATGTAAATATTTGTTCCCCCCACCTCACTTTTACTATCAGAATTTTATCTCCTCTCAGTTCTCATTTCATTAGGCAAAAGGAACCATGTCTTGTTGGTTTCCCTCTGCCTGGAAGGTTCTCTGCCTTCCATCCTGAACTTACCTATGATTTTTGCACTTCTTCTGGCTTGATTTCATTTTTCTTGAATACAGGTGACCCAAATGATATGCAATATTCTAGTCGCTGATAATAATTTAAAGCAGTGTTACCTCCTCTATGTTCCTCACTTGGGTGTTGCAGTACTTAATAAAACTGGCAGAGTAATCCAGATTCCCCAAGGCTGGCAGAGTGGTTCAGAAGATTTACACTAGGTATACAGGCTATGAACAATTAAGAAAGAAGAGTTATTTTGAAAGCCTAAGTGAAATATTTGTGTCTCTCACTGTCAGCAGTGTGGTAGCTTGGTCCATCACAGATGAGAACAGAGAGCTCCCCCACACACAAAGAACCCACAGAGTCTCCCAGTGCTCTCATTTCTTTTTGGATGCTAAAATTTTTTCACCTTTTACTGAAGTTTTCTGTGAGCAGAATAGGCATGAACCTTCCTGGAGTACTGTGTCCAGTTCAAGGCTCCCCAGTACAAGAAAGACGTGGAAATATTGGAAAGGATCCAACAAAGGGTGCCAAGAACATGGACTGGACCATCTCTCCTGTGAGGACAGCCTGAGAGAGCTGGGACTGTTCAGCCTGGAGCAGAGAAGGCTTGAGGGGGGTTGTCTCATCAATGTATATAATTACCTGAAGCAAGGGTGCAAAGAGGATGGAGCCAGGCTCTTTTCAGTTCTGCCCAGTAACAGGAAAAGAGGCAATGTGCACAAACTGAAACACAGGAGTGTCTGGCAGTACATCAGGAAACACTTTTTTACTGTGAGAGCGCCTGAGCACTGACACAGGTCACCCACAGAGGTTGTGGAGTCTCCAGTCCTTAGATACATTCAAAAGCCATCTGGACATGGTCCAGCTGGGCAGCTGGCTCTAGGTGGCCCTGTTGAGCAGAGGTGTTGGGCCAAAACCTGCAGAAGACCTTTCCAAACTCAACTCACAGAATTCTGTGATTCTGTGCCCAAGGGAGGCCAAACCACCTCTTTGCACGGTATTCCAAACGCTGGAACTCAGGCCCAAAAATGAGAAGAGGTTTCTGGGCCAGCATAGGAGTCCCACTCCATATCCAATTTGCAAGACTACCTCTACTATCAGGCTACAGTGTTTTGTCTTTTCGTGTGAACCACTTCTTTGAGGGCATTTCTAAAGTAGCTAGCCTGTGGAGGTGCTGGTTTTTACTAAAGCATCAACATATTTGATCCATGACTCCATTGTTGTTTTCTGTACAGGCATGTGTCTTTCCTTCTTTCCAGAAGTTTAGATCTAGGTAACTGTTTTCTGTTCTTATTCTTAGAAACAAATTAAAATGTTTTCAGCTTATGATTTGCTTTTTGTTGCTGTTTTCACTAGAAACCATTTCTGATTGCTTATTCTGTTGAAAAGCACTTTTCTCCCTCATTTTGTTTAGAAATGCATTACCTTTTACTTGAATTCTGGTGAGTGTCACAGTCTTCATGTTTTGAAATGAGCAGTCCTCTGTGGGTGCTATACAAGACCTCAGAGAATAGAACTGGGCCAATATTACTCCCTGGAGCTATACCAGTTTACACCAGCTGATTTCTCCAGCCTCAGACATTTTAATGCTGTACTTTCATACTAAATATGTGAAGCATAGGTAATTTTATTTAATTTTTAAATTAAATAAAAGCAACAGCTTTGGGTACCAGCCAGCCATATATCTGAATTTTCTCCTCTCATTTCGTCCCAGATGACAGATGAAAAAAACAGCAATTATGCTTCAATCTGATGTTAAGAGTCAGTTTCCTCATAATTGTTCATATCAATCCATCTAGATTTGGTGGCAGGAGTATATGAGAATTTATTTTTATGTTTCTTGGGCATTGGGACCTAGAGTAATACCATTAGCTATTATATTTCTCCCTCACTGGGGTACATTTCTTCCCATTCTAAAAGGCAACTGCTCACTAGTGCGTAGTGAAGGAGCTGAGCAATGAAGCTAGGTTTCTAAACCTGAGATCAAAAAACTCGGTGGAGGAAATAATCCTTTAACAAACAACAACCATAACAAAAGAAACAACTGGACATAAAACATCCAGGTTTCTCTGAAACTCAGCCAGGCTTGTTCTGTCTTTTCATCTCCCACTTTTACAGCAATTGGAATGCTTGTTCCTGAATTTAACATTGAGATAAATATCACTGTCACCACACGTTGCATATTTGCAGGTTGTTTAAATGGCTTTTGCAATTGGAGATGGATTTAAATGCACTTCAGCACAAGTACAGAGACCATGCTTACCCTTTAGAAATACAGTTGCTGTTAGAATTTTCAGGATTCAAGTGAGCTGGAGTTTTAGTCTTCAATGTACTCCAAATATCCCACCCTACTTCCTCTAAAGGCATGTTAAAGAAGACAGGGAACATTTTCATTGTCAGTCACTTCCTTCAGAAATACAGTAGATTAGCCATATACAGGCAGTTGTGTATACAGCCATTTCTGTTGTGAAAATATTGCACTGATAATAAGATTCACTGGTTTAGTGATAACAGAGAAGTCTGGTCACAGTAACTCCCTGCTTGCCGCCATGGTAGACCATGTTGACTTCCCAACAAGGCATGTTCCCATCCCGCAAAAATCAATGAACAAGAAAAACATGGCCAGATGAATCATTCTCTAATCTCTCTAATTTTATGGATTAGTTCTCCTACAGTGTAAACCAGTGTTACTTTACATCTAGGCCCTGAAGCTTTCATATTTATAGTGTGGTAAGATTAATATCACCTACAGATATCCAATGGATTACTTTAGCTTTGCCAATACATTTTCATGGCAAAGAGCTGCATTGAAATACAGCCTAAATAGAAAGTCAGATCTTTAACATTATGGCTACCCAGATTACAGGAGAATCAAAACTATTTCAAGGGGAAGAATTACAGCAAGAAAACTTTAAATAGAAGTCAGAATGATACACAACTCGGTTACATCCTAAATTAAGCTACTGACTGAACTTGTGTCTCAAGAAACTTGAAAAGTATATTGTTTATAAAATTCACAGAATATTGTTCCAAGGAGGAAAATTAAGTCTACTACCAACAATAAAAAAAATACATAATTCCAGTAAGAAAAAAAAAAGTGTTTTTTAAATAAGTACCTGAGATTCTTTTCAAACATACCATGTACTCTTAGTGTTTAGTCTTCTTCTGTATTCAGAAAACACAGTGAACAATGTACTTTGTTCAGAAAATCGGTAGGGAAATAATCAGACCACATTAAAAATGTGTTGATCAAGTTTGCAGTGGTATTGGGAACCCTTTATTTTTTCAATTACATTAAAATAGAGCCACTCAAAAATGAGGAAAAACTGTACCATTTTGGCAATATTTTTCCCCATTTCTGTTTAAGAAATCCATTTCAGTATAACTTCTTTTTTCTTATAACATGCTAGTTTTTATTTGATTTGCCAGCCTGAGAAGGCTTTGCCTGTGGTTTACAGGCCAGGAAGCTCCACCAAAAGATTATAGAAAACGGGCCAATATCATCGCATAGGATATAAAATATGGAACACTTTGTAAAACCCACTTGAGATACAATAGATGACTCAGGTTTAGGATAAGTGGTAGCAGAGATAAGGATAATAATGGATGGTAGAGCATTGTTCAGAATAATTACTCAAGCAGTTACGGGAAGAATCTTCCCAAAATACATAGCACATGGGCCAGGGTGCTTCATGCTCTTATCAGCTCAAACTCAGACCTAATTCCCAGGTTTTACATTTATATTAACTCTCCAGAACAGCATCACTATTCATATAACCCATAAATTATAACAACTTTAATACGAAGTATCCTGGCTCTGATGCAGGCTTCGTGTAGGACCCTGGGCATGCTGCCCAAAAGCCTGCTTTCAAGTTCCTGACTAGCAATATGAGGATTGTCATTTCTCTGCGTCAAGGAGCTGTGCTGAAAATAACCTTGCTGCTCTATGGAGAACACATATACTGTTTGGTGCGCAGGGTATGGTCAAGAAAGTTCATTCAGTTATCTCCAATTTAAACTTCATCTAGTATAAAAACAAGGGGCCATGACCATTAGGATTAGTCAGAGAAGAAAGTTAGGAGCTCCCTGCACAGCTGACGGGGATAGCTAATAACATCTATACATCCAATCAGGATCTTAGTTTGACTGTAAGGAAATCTGAGCAAGCGGCTAAGCTCCTGGGCTGAGCTGCCTGAAACACTGTCGGGTTCCCCAGATACTTCTGTCAGCCTACAATTATCTTCAGAGCATAGGCACCTGAGTGAACAGGATATACATACTTTGAAAATACACCTGCTGGTTGCAGTAGGACCCACAGTTGTACAATAGTACTCATCCAGAGGACAGTTTTAGGAAGGCCATGGTCTGTAATGGCTTAGACTAAAATTTAATCTATCCCAATTGTCAGCAGCAATTTCTGGCTCACTATTTTTAAGCCAGAGGTGCTGTCCGTGATGTATTTTTCTTTCAGCCATTCAGGCAATTGCTTTTACAAAACTTCCAAATTTTTAACATCTACAGCATCCTCAGGAAAGGATTGTGAAGAAGTCCATGTGATGAAGCAGCTCCTATTTTCCTTTTCCTATTTTCGATTTTAAATCGGCTGCTTGCTGGTTTCATTCAATGCTGTCTATTCCATAGATATAGTATAATGACATAAATGGTGCTAGGGTAGGGGAAGAAAATGCTCATGTTGAAAGCGAAGGAGGCAAGAGAGAAGGCCAGTTTTGATCTGTGTTAACCTCAAAAGTTTTTGAGAGTAATAGCAAGATAGCTGAGCTTACAGCAGCCTTGCTGTGACACGAGCGAGCAATTAGGACTGCCATAGAGATATGAACATGAATTAGTAAGTTCTCATTATTATTTTTTTCTCACTTTAAGATCCTTTAGTTGTAAAGAAGATAAAGAAAAATACTAGGAGACAACCACTGTTTTGTATTTGCAATATTTCAAAATATTTAAAGAAACAACAATATCTGGAAGGTTTTGCAGTATCAGTAGATGCAGTTCCTAGTAAACTAATCTCTGTGTAGATACTCAAAATGAAAGGTACACCGCCTCCAAACAATTTACCGCTGAATCAAGATATGCAAGTACACAAGATATTGAATACACTTTTTTCTGTATATGTTAATTTAAACATTTGCTTCATTTTTCTTAAGCATCCTCCTATACAGAAAGCTGATAACACAGCCAGTTACCTCTGAGTTGAAATTTTTCTTAGATTACTTGCGACAACAGCAGCATGGAATAAGACACACAGTTTTATCCAGCTGCTTCTCATATACATAATTATTCAGATTTTAAATATAGCCATTTTAGTATCTTAGCTATGAGAAAATGTGAATACATCTGCTCTGAAAAAAAAAAAAACAAACAAACAAGCCAACACCAAAATCTTAATGAAAAGGCATCTTTGTTACTTCTTTAGAAAGCTGCAATTCTCAACATTACAAGAAGGCTGACAAAAAAGAGGACCCAGTACTGATTAATTTTAAATTAACAGCACAATCTCTGTGCTTATTCTTCTCAAACTTCTCAGGAATTCCTAACAATGTATGATAAAAGGAATGTATGCTATTTCCACACAAAGCAAACAACAATAAGTTTCTGGTTTGGGCCACTCAGTAATTAGATGATCGCTATAGGCAACTGTAGCTAAATTTAACCTAAGAAAAGATACATAGATAAAATATCTCTTTTGGGGTCTTTCAGTGTGGCTGTGTATAAAAATGAAAACGGCTTTATTTTTGAAGTAAAACAGATTAACCAGAAAGTAGATAAAATTATGCTGTGGCCGTTCTACTCAGAAGTTGATAGTGATTGCAGTAACTACAGAAGTTTCACTCAATATGATAAGAAGGATGAAGGATATATATGAAGTTATTTGCTTTATATATTTTAATATACTAAAATAAAGATTTTACATTATGATGGAATGCAAGATTAACCCAAATTCTGGGACGTGATACACCCTTTAAGCTTTGAAAAAAAAATTTATAAGGATACAGAACAATGTGTATTTACATACTGTAGACATTCAGATTTGTCTGTGCTGCTTGCAAATACTGTATTAAGGCTGCACCAATACTATATTAAAGGTGAAAGCTGCATTCACAAGTTTCCTATTAACACAGTATTCCTGCACGTACTTTTCAGCATGGAGATGCTATCACCAGGACTGATTCTCACACACAGTCATCCTGACGTGTCTGAGATCCCACATGGCCCTCATCTGCCAATAGAGAAAGGCACGTGTTCCCATAAGCTTCACGTCATATTTGCCAGCCCTGTGGTGATAGTTCTAGCACCTCAGGAGATTTCAAACAGCACTTGATGACTGTGTTTTGGCAAGCAAATCAAGCTCTAAGTGTTAGATGTCTACATCTTAGGCTAAGCTTTCCTCAGCTATAGTCTGTGGAAACCATCCAGTGGGCCTCTAAACTGACTTTATATAGCACAATCAAAAACTTGAGTATTTATTTTACTCTTCATAACACTCCAAAGACCAGCTCAAACTTAGAATATAACTTCCTTGTTAGGGCAGACACTCAAGTCTCCCCCATCACCCTAATACCCCAATCTCACTCTTTTAATGTGAGTATAAGGCTTCCTAATCATAGAATCATTATGGTTGAAAAGGGCCACCAGGATCATCAAGTCCAACCTTCATCCTAAGATCTCTCTAGCCACTAGACCTTAGCCTCAAGAGCTACATCTACTTGTTTATTATACACCTCCAGGGACGGTGACTCCACCACCTCCCTGGGCAATCTGTTCCAGTGCCCAATCACTCTCTCAGTAAAGAATTTCTCCCTAATATCTAATCTAAACCTCCCCTGATGCAACTTGAGGCCATTTCCTCTCATTCTATCATTAGTATTTTGGGAGAAGAGACCAACACCATCCTCGCTACAACCTCCTTTTAGGTAGTTGCAGAGAGCAATAAGGTCTCCTCTGTTTTGCTTAACGCTCTGATAAAGAGTGCTCCTTTGGCAACTTGCAGCCTCACACAGCAAGCAAAAGAAGAAAAAATTTAAAACTACAAAAAGTTCTACGTCTCACTTTTCCCTTCTAAATCACGGTGGCACACACAGGAACTCTTAGGGTAAATAAAATCAGGACCGTTGTTTGAGTTTCAGAGGAACAATTAACAAAATTAAGCAATCACAAAGAGACAGTTGCAGCAGTTTGACTGCCAGAAGGTGTAGCCAGAGTACCTTTGGTTGAGACAGCCAGTAAAGAACAATTCTGTATAACTAATTCTATTGAGAAATTCAAACATGATGGGGATTGCTAATCCTTTAATAGCCTCATGCAACAGTGTAGATCGCATTACATGTTTATCTTCTTGTGGTATTCTGGCAACTATGAAAATAGATTATATTTTGTTAAACCACTGAATAAACAGCACCATAGCTCCAAATTTGTTGCTTCACTTGGTGAGTGAGACAGCACACACCTAAATAGTGCAAGGATATCTCACGACAATAATTCTCCCATTTAACAACAAAAAAAACAGAAAAGCTCTGTTAGAAAAGAGTCAAAAGGTGTTGAAATAAGTACTATAAAGAGAAAGAGAAGTCTTGCTGTGGGCTGCCCAATTAATTTTGGTCAGTAAACTGTGCAAAAATTCTGTTCTCCTGTCCAATTTAGTATTGTTTGGTTGTCAGCTTAGATCAATTCTAATTAGATTTTGCTACTTTTCCTGAAGTTGTTTGTGATCAGTCATGCTAAAAATATTCCAGGAAGTTGAAGTTTTATTCAGGCAAAAATCAGAAGTGGAAAGTTGCTCTGCTTTATTGCTAGACCTGGAGACGCATTCTTACGAGACAAAACCTTATCAAGAGTTTGTTATCCTTGTTCTACTTAACACCTCTTGGCTTGTAAGGTTATGGTAACTTGTTGATTAGTGTCGTGTCTTTCAGAATGGTTCCAAAAGTATTCTTCAGATTTGTCTTGTTAGAAACTAAACTATTTAACTTCCATATTATTTTAAATGTGACACAGTCATAAATCCCACAATATATTTGGGATACTTTTCCGCACTGCTTAAATACTGTTTTGTTTATGTTTACATTATATACTATTGACAATATCATTAGTGTCCTTGTCAATACCTTATCAAAGCGACCAGTCCAACAAGCCAAAGATCCTGTTAGAGCATGTCCCTCGCCCAGAATAAGAACATTCTTTATTAAAAAAAAATTCTCATGAATGAAACACCTTCCACACTGTCAAAGGTAATTTATTTCTAATTTCACATTTCTACTATAGCGATTACCAAACTTACAAATTTGGCAAGCTTCTAGAATACAATTGTTTTCTAATTAGGCCACTATAATTATTTTTGAGTAGTCAGCGCTGACATTCCACATACTACAATTGCTTCACTAAAATGCATTCCATATCCATGCACAAATAATAGTTCCAACTTATATATTCTTTAGAAATGCTCTACCATAGTTGTCACCTCCTCTGAATTCATGGTTCTGCACAGCTTGAAAGTTTTCTGGGTCTGTGCATCCTTAGTGCTTAGAATAAAGAAACAGTGGGCTCTGATATGACTATGACTCATTCAATCACTTGGCAGGCAGGTATATTAGAAATCTCATAAAACATTAGCTCAAGGCAGGCAAAAACTCTCTCAAGAGGAAATAAGAAATCAGACAGAGTCAGTCAGGAAGGTGATCAAGAAGCAATCGTAGAATTATTTAGGTTGGAAAAGACCCTCAAGATCATCGAGTCCAATCATTAACCTAACATTACCCATGGGAGTAGCATGGGAGTAACATTTACAGCATGAATCATTTCCAGACCCAATTGAAAGGATGAACAGGTCAAGAGAATTGTTTCCAAAGGTTTTTATGGTATGGCCAACCTGAGGGGGGGGGGGAATTCTGCCTTATGCAAAGCCTCAAATACTTATATCATTGAGTTACATGTTTAAAATACTGCTTTATTGTGTATTGCTGTTTGTATTTTGTATTGCTGCTAACATGCAAAATAGATTAAAATCTACTAAAGTAATTTTATTTCTAAGAAATAATATGAACATTTCAAGAAAATAAATATAATAAATCTAATCTCCAAGACAATCGTACTGAAGAAAATGCTAATTTTTAGGGTATCAGAGAGGTCTTATTTTTTTCTTATCAAAACATAGTTACACTACTACTTAGGCTATAAATAAACCTTATCTTTATAAATTAGTAACAAGTTACATTACCAAATACAAGGAACATATATAATATCAATGCTTCACAGAAGAGATCTGGGAGATCTGGTTCAGATCTCCTACTGATATATATTGGTACAGCTATATTTATTTTATAGATATGACTTATTTCCAATATTCTGCTATGGCTTGTTGTATTGCTTAATGATATTCAACAATTAAATATATTTTCAAGTATAGAGCTCTGAAAAGAAGGATTCAAAATGTATAGTTTCATAAAATCCACCAAAATCTTTGATCTTTTCATGTCTCATACTGCTTTTCTCACTGAGATGATTTTTAATGTCATAGGAAACAGAAAAAGTAGGAATAATTCCTTGTAGCCATTGATTAAAATACTCCCACTTTCAATGGAGTAAATTTGCTTATGATCCAGTGCATAATTTTTTCAGTGATGAAGATAGGATCACCATAGGTTCACAGTTTCACAGGAGAATTCAGGTTGGAAGGGACCTTAGGAGGTCTGTGTTCCAACTTCTTGCTCAAAGCAGGGGTACCTCTGATGTCAGACCAGTTTGCTCAGAGCTGTGTCCAGTCAGGTCTCAAAAACCTCCAAGGACAGAGGCAGCACAGCCTCACTTGGCATCCTGCTTCACCACCAGAGTGTCCTCAATGGGGAAAAAGTTCCTCATAACATCCAGCCTGTACCTCCTATGATTCAAGGTATCTCCACTGCCTTTCATCCTCACCCCATGTGAAGGGCCTGGCTCCATCACCTTCTGACTTCTCTATAGGTACCAGGGCTGCCATAGGTTCTCTCCAGGTGTCTCTTCTCCAGGCTGAACAAGCCCTGATCCCTCAACCTCTTTCCACAGGGCAAACATGCCAGCCCCCAACATCTGCTGTCCCTCCACAGAACTCACTTCTGTTTATTAATGTCTTCCCACACTTCAGAGAACCAAACTGGATCCAGTGCTATAGATGTGGTCTTACAAGTGCTGAGTAGAGAGGGATAATCACTTGCCTCTTTGGCACTTATTTGCCCTTATCTCTCGGTGGGTGAGAGAGGGAGTGAATGGGTGGGCGTGGTGTTCTTTAATATTGTAATATTTCCATAGAGTAAATAAGGTTTTATTTGAATATATTTAGTAATAAACTTGTTAGATACTCTTTCGGTCTCCGTGTCTGCTTGCGAGCCTGTTGGGGAGATGTCCCAATTTACCCTCAACCCTTCTCCCTTTGGGAGGTGGTCGGACCTCTGCGCGCCCGACCGCGACAAAGTGCTATCCAAAACCTCAACATGACTACAGAAAGTTCAGTTTCACTTCAAATTCACTATGTAGCCCTTTCTGATGTGTTTCTTATAAAACCATAGTATTTTTCTCAAAACCCAAGAAAGATTAATAATTTAGTGAAAATTCTTTCAAAGGGCTATTTTTTACAACTTTACCTCTAGTTTTCACATGTGACAGTGCAGGTTATTGGCCTTCCCTGCAAATTTCCTCTGTCTGGCTTTCAGCCCTGACTGTATACAGTGATAAAAGAATGTTAGATTCCCATAGCCAGCTGTGTATCTCTTATCCTCTGTTATTTCCTCAGATGGGCCTTATAAACCAAGCTAAAGCAGCACTACACTTGTTTCATGGAAGGTATGCCTACTATTTGCCAAAACCAACAAAAAAGTCCTGATCACAGTTTGCTACAGATTTTATGATTTCAGACTAAAAAAACCCAACCCAAGCCACCCAAAACCCCACAAACACATTACAATAAAAATAATAAAAGAAGTTTAAAAAAAAGACACAAAAGAAGCGTACAAGGCAGAATACGACTTCTCTACTAGTATATCAAGCGTGTGATTTTTTTTTCAGTGATAAGGAAAGGGTTTTTTTTGGATGATAGATTTTGTCCCAGTTCTTATCTTGTCAAATGATTGTAAAATAGCTAGTAGGAAATGCTTCTAGGGCACAAACATTACTTATCATCTTAATTCATTAACTGTCTTTAAATATGCGTGTACAAGCAACTAGAACTATGTATGTCAGTTGGCTCCATTCATAGACCTGAGGTCTGCAGACTGATAAAATCCTAAGCAATGCTGATGAGGAGTTTAAATAAATACCTTGTGAGAATTGCTTGGTTATTTTTTCTCATATCTGTCCAAAAGATGTTTTTTTATCTCCATGTGAAAATATTTCAGTAACCTTGTCATAGTTTTCATTCCTTTGCAATACTCATAAATTCAGGTGGAAAAAAATTCTGAATAATTACCTCATGATCACCTCCTGCAAAACACAGATTTTCACCTTTACAAAGAAATAACTGCATCCAAGTTATCTCTAGACATCTAGTTGCCTTATTTAGAAATTTGCAATTATGTTAATAATACATAACAACAATATGGAAGAGAAGACCATCAAGTGTTTTTTCAAAGGTCTGTTTTATTTTTAATGTAGTTAGTTCCAATCTAGCTTTACTGTTAAATGTGGACCACACTTGAACCCACTATAATTGTGGAAAGAAATCAGAACCAAAATTTAAAGTGTACTGATATCTCTTCTTAAACTCTAGGAACTACAGCTTCCTAATTAGTGTTAGGGCTAGTGGTTCCTAAACTCTAGGGAACAAAACCAAAATTAGCATAGCTTCAACATGAACAGCCAATGTTATATACTATCGCAGCAAGCAAGCATACTACAATTTTAGTTAGCATCCACCCAAAAACACTGTCCTTAAAATAAAATATCCTCACAAGTTATATTTTAGTGATGTAAACCCATTTGTTTAGATAATGAATATGCACAACTCGAGTCACTTTCAGTCTTGTTTTGAAGGCTTGATTCTAAAAGATGATTTTTCAAAGCAAGAACCAAGACCTTTCTTTCATTAACCAATTAAGTTACTCTCAATACTCCAAACTCTACACATTAAGCACATCATTCAGAAAGCAATAGAATAACACATGATGCTTCTTCATTGCTCTTAAGTATCCTGCATATAGTCTCTTTGTGGAGAAGTGAAGCATATCATCTCAGCCCTGCATGAGGAAAGACAAGATGCATAAATCAGCATTTAAGTAACCTGCAATTTTATTAATCCACTTAGAAATACTGGGCAGCATATCAGGCAAAATTTATCACTGCTCTTTCTGTTACTGTTCACCGTTGCTGCTTTACTGCATCCCCGTTCTACCTTGGTCCCAGGCTGTTCCCAGCACCCAGTCACCCTTTCCCTTTGATGATCTGGTGACATTCTGTGACAGATTTCTGTCATCACAGATTTCCAGTTTGGCCACAGTACTGGTAGAAAAGCTCAGTGTCCAGTAATCAGGATTCATAGCTGCTGTCTTCCACCATCCTAAAATTGCTTTTCTTTAACTCATTCCCAACTCCAGACTGATGGACAAGGAAACTCTATGCACTTGACTACATTATTTGTGACTTCTAAATTGACAGAACATTAAACTCCGTCCTTGCGAAATGGACATTCAAGTGGGAAGAGAAAACATCCTTTCTGCCTCAGCTAATCTGTCACAGAGGCAAAACTCCATCTTGGTCTCAGAGGAAAGAAGGCAACTAATGCAAAACTCGAGCAAATGTAGTCTCCCTCTAATAGATGGCTGGGATAGTGAAAGCTGCCAACCAGGGCCACAGTAATGGAACAGAAAGATAACCTCTCCCCAGTCATCTTTCCTCCTTTTACCTACTCTTCCCACTTCAATTTATCTCCTGACTACATGTTAACCCTCCTTCTACTTCTCCCCATGCATCCTCGCCACTAAAGAATCTCTTTATTTTCATTGTTAGACTTGGAATAGAAGTAGACTAACACAACTAATATCTCCCCATTTGTCTGCTGCTCTGCTCCTTATGAGTCTCCCATCTCATTATGGTTCCCCATTCTCACCCTCAGAATTCTGCTCAAGTTTTGCTATTCCTCTTGATCATGAGCTATTATCTATGCAAAATTTTGCAAAGACTATGTAAATAAAGCAAGTTACGACAAATTGTTCTGCCAGGATTTTTTTGCATGAGATGAAGATGTGGTAGGAAAAATAGAAGCAACCCCTACTATATTTTAAGTTAAAGCCCATTAAATAACAATTGGCATTTTAATTGGAGCTGCTTATGTTCTGCATTGTGTCATGTAATGCAAGAATTAAACTTCATTTTTCCTAAAGATATTATATCTTCTAGAATTTCAACATAAGTTTATGCAGAATGATAACATAGGAAAGAGAATCTTTCACTGAAATGAAGCATGTCCCAGTGGTTGTTGAACTGTATTTTCCAGTATTTCTAGAAGCACACTGCATTTCAAACAGACGTCTGGCATATCTAAAATTCCACCATTGTTTATGACTAATTATTTAAATTAACACGTATTGCCAAGTGCTTATTTTCCAGAAGTCAGGGACTGCTGAAAATGGAACTGAATTCCAATGGAACCTGCCTGTCTGATAAAAATTAACCCCTTAAACTGAAACACTTTAACAGTGGGAAGGAAATACACTAGTTAGTTAGATGGTGAGGGAACAAGAAAACAATCACAATTTGATTTGAATAGTGGGCTATCCTAGGAACATGTGCATGTTCATAAACTTAAGATTTAATTGACCACCATACATTATATGGCTGTTATATAATATAATGCTGACATGGCAATTGCTTTAGATTTCTTAGCTAGTTTTGTGTTGTTGAGATTTTGTGGTTGAAATTTTCACATTAGAAGGACCTATATAAGCTTTTCTTTTGATTCTAGTTAGATTCTGACTTGTATGCCCCAAATTCTGCTAGTAAAAATCCAGAGCAAAGTTTAGCCAAGATTGTCAAGGAGTCAGAACCAAATTCTTAATGGGCTTGGCCTAAAACATGAGCTATATTTGAAATCTGGCCTGATGTTTTGCATCAAGTGAAAGGCCAGCCATAAAAGCAGTTCCACAGCTTGTTATAAAAGGTGCCCTTTGGTCTACATGGTTAATCAAAAGTCTATCACAACATCAGTCCTCACTAAAGTATTATTCTTTCTGTGCAGATGCTTGTAAAGTCCAGTTAGAGGGATGTTATTAATTCTGGTGGGAGACACCTGTGTTGTGCAATTTGCAGGGGAAGAGTACAGGGGTGCTTTATAATTCACACATACTTAAGAAGTGTAAAACGTTCTGTCAGAATGTTAAAGTTAGATTAGATTATTTCTTTTGAATATAAATAGGAACTCAGGGGATTAATGGTTAGTTAAACCACTTTGATTCTCTTTGGGGAATATTATTGTGCTAATAAGATGTCTTCTCTTTGCATCCTCAGCATAACAAAGCAAGATCTTCCTAAACACTCACATCTCTTCAAATTCATCTTCTATTTCCTTGAGCCTTGTTTCCTTTAACCCCACACAATCTGCATGTCATTACCTTGTCTGTCTCTTTTGTAGGTGACTGAATAATCTATTCCTCTAAGGTTCACCTATTAAACATACTCTCTTCGATTTAGGAGGACTGTTTTCCCTTGCCTTTCACACCGAGGGACTCCTTGGCTCCAAGCTTCCCGTGCCATTAGCTACTATTTACTCCTCTCTTTTCTTGCTGCCCCTTGAAGCCCACAGAAGTGATTCATTAAACTAACGACCCTCAGCTTCCTCTTATCAATGAAACCAAACAATTCGAAGTGGTGCACCGAGGTTGCTTTGCATAATGGTATCCATGCATCTTTGCTAATTTAAGAAGCGTTTAGCTTTAAGAGCTTTAAGAGCTTTAAGCATTAAGAGCTTTTATTATCCAAATCCACCAGGTAAACACTGATCCTAGGACCCGGACTCCAAAACAAGTCTTACTTTATTTTGCATAGCAACTTCTGTAAAACAGATGGATTTTTGTTTTGTTTTTAGCAGACCAGAAGGAGAGGAATATTAAAAACTTGTTTTCACTACAGACCTAGGAATCCCACTGAAGAGTTATTTTAAAAAACGTTTTTGCCAGAATGAAATTTAATAAGATCATGTTGATTTCCCTTATATTTTGAAAAGGAAAATGCCTTTAAACTGCTAAAAACATTCCAGTTCAAAGAGGTAAAAATGTTTTAATGCCACGATTTCATACCATTTGATTAAGGCATAGTAAGTACCCTGGAAATTCTAGTAGTGCATTTGGATGATTGCATTACTAGCACAGTCAAAGCATCTAAAATATTGCTTTCCACTCAGGCTACTCACTGCTAGGATAAATGTAGCCATACACATTCTGCAGCTGAGTATTTTCTTACATACATACTCAAGGGAAAAAAAAAGTAATGAAAATAGCAAAAGTGACAGAATTAACACTAGACAACGGAGGAAGGAAGCTGAAGGATCTCTGAAAGTTAGGAAAGAATTAGCCAAACTGCATTAAACACTGCTATACTTCTTCTGTGCCAGCCTCTAACAGATGTGTTACTTACTGAAGTAGCATGAACCATCTGCTTACTATCTTATTCATAAATGAAGCCACTAAAAAAACAATGCTCCCAAACCATAAGATACACAGACCTGCTTGGTTGTTTTTCAAGAGACACATTAGTTCATAACAGGAGTTCCAAGGCTGAAGTCAGAGACAATCCCAGGAAATTATTTTATTTAAACACTAGGTTGCCATTAATTCACAAGAAACAAGGAATATTGAACTACCTTCAGATCTCTATGGATAGAACTGATGTGTAATGTTTTGTCAAAAGGGCAAAATATAAACCTAAACGAGATTCTATTAGTAGCAATATAAAATGGAATAAACATTAAGCATTTTTTTTTAATTGTTTGATCATTGTCCATAAGCAAAAATTATTCTTCCTTTTTTGAATATGCACATAAAGGAAGCTTTGTGGTGTTTTACAATTGTAAAGCCACAAAACAGAATTTATGGGAATTTGCAAATCAGGAAAACTTCTAATCGAAGTAAAAATTACTAGTAATCTTTGAACTAAAGCAGTTGGTTAAGGAAGGACAGAGGAGTCAGATCTTTAGAATGGAAATGGAAAGCTACTTTAAAATGACATAAGGGTGTTGCTTTAATGAGACTCATGCATGTGTGCCTGAAAGGTTATTTTAATTCTCTTACTGTTTGCATGACATTGCTAAGCCAAATGTTTTTCACAGGTTCACCCTAAATTGTCAAATCTTAAGGCCTCTAGATTTCTGAATTCCAGAAATTAGTTCGCTAATGTTAAATCTGCAGTCTCTCAGAAAAAGAAAAACAAAACTTTGAAAATAATAAAATCTGCTACAGGAGAAAAAAATGGAGACTAGATATGGGCTGAGAACCTTTATATTCATGTGCTAGAGGAAATCTTAAACATGAAGTGGAATGATTGAACAGAGAGCTTCCAGTATAAATTACCTGGCAAGCAATTTTAAACAGTAAACACTAGAAAATTATCCTTAAGGTGTGTTTCCACAGAATACTGAGAACTTAAAAAGGGGAATTTAAAATTGTATTTGCATGAGGACAGAAACTTTATTTTTAAAATCATGGAATATACTTATAATTGGGAGCGGTCTTGTAATAAGTGTTTGGATCACCCTGCTGAACAACAAATACCTTCTCAGCCTGCAGTCCCATAAGCAAGGCTAGATTCAGAAGTTCTGACTTGAGACCTGTATTCCCACGTGATCATAGAGTGACCTGGACTAAAAAACTGAGGATGGTGAAAAAAAAACCAAAAGACCAAAAGACTGGTTTTATGCAGGTATGCAAGATTATTTTGCAGCCATTCCTTAAGTCCAGTTGAGCTTATGTGTCCCAGGGCAGGGGGCTGCCTTTGCTACTGCAGTGGCACTGCTGATGAATGCCTGTTGACTCAGAGTGAAGAGTACAAACTTTTCTGAAAGGTGTGTAAACGTACCACTCTCTTTTTAGTTGCAGACATGTCACAGGAAGAGGTTAAAGGAGGGTCATCTCCTTCTGCTTGTCTTACTGAATGCTATCACTTCTTCCAATCTGCCATTTAAACTGCTTGTGCCAGCTCTCACTAGTCCATTTAAATCGAAATACACTAGATTAGTTTGCAGTCTTAATGGTAGGACTCATTTTGACTGAAAAGAGTTAGAAATTTCTTACAAATTCAAATTAGTTGGCAGATCCCAAGGGACAGAAACCTCCAAAGAAATGGCAGTGACTTGTTGGCACTGTGCTGCAAATCACTTTAGTTAGCATCACTGCAGGACAAAGAATCCTCCTCTGTGTACATTTATATGTATATATCTCTAATTATACTCTTAAGAAGGGTACATTTACACAAGACAGAGAAAACCTATACTGGAGCAATCTGTCTTTCTTTTCCATCTCTCCCTCTCTGTTTTTGGATGTCCCTCTCTTGTCCTCGTTGTTGTCCAGTGTCTGTGATCTGATCCCTAAAAAGCTGATGGCAAAAAGCTTTTTCTACTTCCTTTTTGGTTAAGCTGGTTTCCTGCTAGTTCACTGAGAGGAATCAGCTCCCTGAGTTATAGCAATGATAATATATTAAACAGTACCAGGAAACACTCCAAGGCACTGGAACTGGATTGTTTATGCTGTCTACAGTAAATTGTTATAATGACCCCAGTATGGTTTTGGCCCAGGTTAACTACCTCCCTTCCAACAATTCCTAGGAACAGCTGCAAAATCATTGTGGACCAGAAACCATTCCCCATAGGCAGCTCGTGTATGGCCATCAAGTACTGGAAGTTTCAGGAGTGTGATGGATGGGAAGGGTGACATTCCTTGCCAGCTGGTCTCAGTGCCAGAGTAAAGTCCTGGGCAAATATCACTTGGTAGAAAACATGTAGCCCATGGGACAGAGATGCCTGAAAGCTGGTGCTAGATGATGGAAGGAGTGAACAGATGAAGATGAGAAACAAGTAAAAAGCTGTTGAAGAGGAAAAAAAGAGTATTCCTCTCAGTGGTAGTAAGCTGTTACACAGGCTCAGACTCATATAACTGCAATCCTGTAGATTTACAGTTTTGCTTCTCAGCTAATATTAGTACCAGTTGCTGCTGACTGCAACAAGTAGTCCAGTCAGCTGAAGAGCTACTGCATGAAGATGAAAAAAGCTGATTTTGTCTCCTTCCTTCCAAGGCTGTGGCATTGTGTTGTCACAAAGTGACCTGAGGTTTGACATTAGGCATACAACTGCCGTGTAGAATGTTGTTAAGTGATATGAAAATTGCCATTAAAAGTGTTGAAAGTTGAAAGTATCTTGGATCCATCAGTCTCCCCTGAAACAGGGAAGAGGCAACCTGTATGTAGTATTCATTAGGAGGACCAGGCTACATGTTAACTATTTAAGTATGGTTTTACAAGTTGTGGTTTTACAAGTAGTTAGAAGCATAATACAGATTTTAAAAAAAAAGAAAAGAAAAGAAACTGAGAAAGCAAAGGAATTTGCCAGAGTAGCTGTCATTAACCAGATACTCAGCCTACTTGATGCACTAATGTAGCTCAATGGCTTAAGTTTGTACCTGGAGGAATTAGAAGGTGAATCCTGTAAGAACCCCCAAGGCCTTTCTTGCATCCATTCTCTTGCAAAACCCAAGTGAAACTGCTGTTTGTTAATTGGATCAAGGCCAAAAAGAACAACACTGATTCCTGGAAAGGGGCTTTTTTTCCTAGTTGTTGCTCTTAACTTCAATTACCACACTGATATAGTATACGAACTCTCTCTCCTCAAAAAGGTTTCAACCCAGCTGGTGGTGAAAGGGCTTAAAGTGGAGTAGACTTAAACAAAAGTGCTGTCAGATATATTATTTGATACTTGCCTTTGGCTGGTAGATGATACAAGAAAAGATCGTGTCCTGTGTTTCTGTTATGACTTATTTATCTTAATCATCCTTCTCTGGGTGAATCTTGATCCCGCAGGTTATAACCACACTGTGATAAACAGTTCTAAATAACTTTCAGGGACCAACCCCTTGCTTCGATGCTAAGTGGCATCAATTGACGCACATCCCACTGCTTAGGAGCAGACCCTGGTAGAACAGATTCTTTGGAAAGTTGGCAAGATCTGTCTTGTTTTGTGCTGAGCAGGGTGCAGCCTAGCAGATGCACAGTGGAGTAACTGCTTGAACTAACTTCCTGGCCCTCTTTTACTTAGTAGTGCAGATACAGTCAGAGCAAACGTGACAGAACATCTGGAAAGAAAAGATGAGGTCAAGGAAACTTAACAAGACGAGAACTTCCATGGCAGTTTCTCAGCTAATTGCTCAAGGAAATATTTTCCAAAGTTACATTCTCTTGTCTAGGCTCTCAGTACTGCAATTCTGTTTGACAATTAGGATTAGCTCAGGACTTCCTGACAGGGAAATTACCTCAGAAGGACCTTGGCTTGAGCATTTGATTCTAGAATGGAAGTTGAAAAAAATCCAGCTAAATAAATAACAAGTATTTAAACTAGGAGGCTTGCATTAGTTATTCAATAAAACAACAAAACCAGGTATTTCTAAAGGACAATTACTTGAATTACTTCCTTCTAAGTGCTCCACACTCCATACACTCTGCTGATAGTTCTGTAGATAAAATCTTGCCTAAAGCTGCCCTTTATTTGATTGTTTTATACAATAACACATCTTTAATTGTTCACTTTCCCTTCTCCTCCTTTCCCACTTGAGGTCTGTGGTCATTCAGTGTAAGACAATTTAAAAAATGAAACAAAAAATATTCAGTCAAGCATTAACAGGTTATAATCTTAAGAAGTTATTTTTGGTCCTGTCATGAACAGTAACATAAGCTTGGATGGTTTCTGTTGTCCCCAAAAGTCATGAGGGAGAAGGAGAAGCCAAGAGTTGATCTGCACTAGTGACACAAAGGTGCTCCAAACCTGTCATAATCAGCTGTTGCAAATAAAGGTCCATCTGCTTTGCATCAATGATGTGGTGAGAAGTAGCTGGAGGATCTCTGTGGATCTGTCCCTAATTATCCGTAAGGGGCCTATTTCCTCTTTACACTGTTATACTGTATGAAGTTCAATTTGCACAATTCCCACCTGTCCTGGGCACCTTTGAAGTGCTGTCAGTTTTATTCATTCTCCTCTGAAATCACTATTGTCTTTCTTTTCCTTGTACTTTCACCACTCTTTATCTCCCTTCTTCTAACCCCATCTTTCTTTTTCCTGGGGTAAGTCTCAATTCTTTCCGCTTGTCCACATGAAGCAAAAAGTACTTCTTGTGAGCTCTGAGTGGTTATCTCTGGTAGCCACAGGACTAACTGGCTTTCCGATATTCTGTGTGGCTCGGATGTGCCTGTGGTTTGCTCTTCTACAACATTAATACTCTTCTGGTGAGGCACCCTAGGAAAGGAAAGTCAATATGAACAGTAGAATCAAGAAGAATCTAGTCCTTCATTAACATCTCGTATTTTGCTTCTTGATTTTGTCTTGTACAAGATAAGAATCCTACACATCAGTTCTAGATGCAGATGAGTGGCATCAGTAGCAAAGTGAATTTGGCCTGACTTACATCACTATACAGCTAGTGAAGAGAGATCACTTAGGAATCATACTCCTGCTTATTCTCCATAAAGATACATGATTCCAGCACTGAAAGTGGGGATGGTAGTTATCTTGGAGAAAGGAATGCCTGAGTATCAGCGTTATCTTGCGGAAATCAATATTTGCATACCATGACTACTTCCAGGGTCATGGCTTCACCATCTTCTGTACTGCCATAGGACAAAGGAGATGTAATTGAACTATAAACATACTGGTGTGATGTGACTGTAATGCAAGGATGCTTATTTTGCTGCTATTTTATGGAGAAGTGTCTACTTTTGATAGTTATATTGCTAATAAACAAGCAGAAATTATGGAGTTCTTCCTGTATTTATCTACAAATTATCTCATAATCCATAAAAATGAGGTACCAACCTTACCTCAAAAACTGAGGCTGTACTCAAAATTCACTGATGACAGATGTGAGAGGCATCACAAATAGGTTTTTAAAAAATTTTTTTGTATGAAGAAATTAATGATATAGGGAACCACTGCAATAGTAATGGGATGGAACACCAAAAGGAATTAAAGTTCCTGCACCTAGAGATTAAAAAGAAGAATTTCTACCAATAAACTGGACTATTAATTTAGGAGACTTGGTTTAGCCAGCAGTGAAAAGAACAAACATAGATGCAGCTGAAACATCTTTTCCAGAAGTGATAGGATGTTCAAAATGATGGCAAAGCTTAATTGGAAGGATTCTGTATAATACTGGCAATTCCTCTGTTCTGAAATGCGAGTTCAACCTGAAAGATGAAAAGAAGGGCTGCAAACATGATTATGGGAAAGTAAGGGGAATTTGGACTTGCGTTTTAGCCTTTTTAAAATGGAGGCTGATAGACAATACATTTGCTTTCTGTTAATACACAGCAGATGTAAACTTGATGGAGGAGTATAAAAATTATCTATACTGAAGACCAATGCTGATGTAAAAACAAATATATACAACCAGGTGTGAATAAACTTCTAAAGGAAATCAAGAGTTTTCTGAACATTAGAGGAATTAGGTACTGAAGCAGCATCTCAGGAAGAACTACATGGGCATAATGAAATAATCTTGTTATAAAATGAAGTTTAATAAATTCAAGAAAGGGATTACACAGCACAAGAGCACATAGCAAGAAAATAATGGAATTTTCCACTATTGCTGTTCCACTGAACTTCTGATCTCTAAGCCAGAGCCAGTCTCTGAGCCCACATGATGTATTGGTACATAATCAGAGTATCTCCTTGGATCCCACAAGCAAAGTATACAAACTACAACATAGGCAATTAATGTGAGCCTAAGAGTCTGATCCCACAATCAGAGACTCATTTATTGACATCAACAGGAGTTATGCAGATTTATTTGCAGAATTAGCAGAGAATTATCAAAACATATTGGTGAACACAATATATTCTGCGTTATTTTATGTATTATTGTGATACTATAACACTTGAAGTGATTTTAACTGAGAATAGAGAAAGTTGATTCCTAGATTCCCTGAGAGGACTATTTTGGGTCAGGTTCCTCTCAATCAGCTCAAAATACCTAATAGTTAGACTGAACAGCCTTTCAATTCATTAAAGAGAAACCTTATGAGAGCAACTAATCATATCCCAAATTAAACATCCAAGATAGATCAGATGAAACATTTTGTGCTGATTTTCCAGATCTACTAAAAAAAAAAGTTCATGGTGTCTAATTAATGGTTGAACATCCAATGCCAGTGGGTTCCACACTTCCAGTTTTCCATTAGTTTTCTAATAGAAAGAAAGAGCTGAATGAGGGTCTTTCCTTCTACATGTAGTTGTGGCTGATGCAAATGGTTTAGTGATATTTCAAAGGACAAGCCATTTACAAGGATCTCAATAGCGTTTGAAGCTGAATAAACTCGCAAAATTGCAGATGCTAGTAATCCTGATAATTTACATTATTTATAGAGAGTTTTCAAACCCCATCTACCCACAAGGTTAAGTATTATAAATATATTATTAGGATTTTTTCACCTTGGAGACTTCTAAGAATAGCAGCTTGTTGCCAGACTAGAAGGAGAAACATTCCCTTCTGCTACATTTATTTCTAAAAGTTGTTATTCCTCCATTCATGTTTATATTTCAAATGACTGATCAGATATTAAGTGCAGGAAATAACTTTCCATGCTTGAGTGTATCCTCTCTTCACAACACGAACAGCAGCAGATTCTAACAAGGACTTGGCTACTTTCACAGACTTCGTATCACTCCTAATTACCCCTCTCACCCAACCAGCAACTCGGGCAAAAACAGTGTAAGTGAAAGACAGGAAAAGAGCCTGACAACTCTCAAAGCAAATAGTGTCCAGTTCCTTTCTTGTTTCAGACTTCCAGAAGTGTTTTTCCTACAATCTTTAAACAAGCAGATAGTGCCTGGTCTCCACTTCTTAGCAGAAATCATTAGTTCATCTTGTTTGCTTCATATGTTGACAGTGTTACCACACAAACCAAAGCACTGGTCCTACTACAGAAACCCAGGCTCTGTCTCCTCTGAAGAGATTTGAAGAATTCCTCTATAAGTTAAATGCTACCAGAAGCAAACCAAGAGTTCTTAAAAATGGCATTATGTTTGCCTTTTCATGACTTCATTTTTCTGATGCACCATGTTGACTTATTTGCATGGGTTTCACTACACTATGTACAACACACTTCACTGCAAGCTAGGGGTCATATCTGTTTTCCCTGAGGGACCACACAATCCACATGGCCGTTAGAACCACTGCGCTAAAGGAAATTCATACTGAGGGCTTCAGTTGGTACTGCAAGATATTCTCATTTACTAGGCTGTACCTAATATATAAGGAAAAATAAAATAAATGGGATGGACCTAGAGAAAATGATAGGCTAGGCAACACCTATTCATAAGACATACTTAAAAGGTCTGAAGAATAGCTGAGGCTTTGTTTTCAAGGGCAGTTGAATAAGTTTACAAAAGCAGTCTCCTCAGTCTTTTCTCTCTTTCCCTTTTGTCTTCCTTTTTCCCACACATATAAGTACACGCATGTAGATGTATAGCGGTGTTCTTCAACTTGACTCAAGATACACATGTTTAACAGTGGTCTTAATAAAGGAAATGTTGATTTTTCACCTTTTGAACCTAAAAATTTTTCATCTAAAAATTACTTAAAAAACAGACCTTTACAAGCCTAAAACCCGTTTTCCCTTATAAAGGCAGAACCTATCTAACCACGCTTCAGTTGCATTTCCTCTGCTAGATGGCATTACAATGTTTAAAAACAGGCTGGTGATAATTCATAGCTTCAGAGCTCTTTCCTGTAGTCTAGTAATGTGTAAAATTTCCTCCCTGTCACCAGAAATTCAGTGGAAAGGATCTTGGATTTTCTAACACCATATACCAAGGATGACAAAGGATACAAAATCCATGTGTGAAACACTGAAAACCTTGAAGAGGTAACATCATCCACCTTCATTCCTCCAGTACTGGTGATAAGCCTATCTATCTATCTATCTATCTATCTATCTATCTATCTATCCATCTATATTTACATCACTGCATTCAGTAGGTATTGGGAAGTCAGCAGCTGCTAAGCTTTAAACAGTTTTCCACAATCATTGGAAGGTTTTCCTTCCTTTTTGTTTCTCTTTGCCTTAGTCTTGGTCTGTTAAAGCTAGACTGTAATTGGTGCCAACATTTTGACGTAGTCCACATCTTCCAAAAACACATATAATTATTTATTTTCCCTCTACATTTTTTATTGAGACTTCTGTCTCAACTATTTTTGTGTTATTTGGGTACTTGTATTGCAGCGGGGACATTATTTTGGTTAGCTTTTTCTCTTCCAAACTAGAAGAAGCACACTGTTTTTAATAGCAACACTCTAGTTCTCTCTGTGAGGAGACACACACACATGCTTAGAGAATTCTAAATAATGACTTTGCTCTAGTACTGGGTCAGATTGACCTGGGAACAAACAGGAAGAATGGTAGCAGCCATGCTTCTACTGGTAGCAGTAGACAGCAATGAAGAATGTGGGAGATGCACTGTCAGGAGCTTGTGACAGAGACATGACTGTCATTGCTGTTAATGTGTTAGCATGGAGTCTCCACGTTGTGGTTTAGGATGCACTGTAGAAATACATAGTGATAGACTTGACATCCCCTGAAGGACCCATAGGCCAAATGTCTGATTTTTCATTAATCAGGTAATTTAGTTTCTGATAAACTGTGAAATAAATTCACCCCCCACTTTAAGTCATTAACAACCAAAGCAAACTTGAGCCCCTCAGGGGACAAATAAGGTTAGTGTGAAAAGTATGTAGGAAGTATGTCAATATTATGAAAACAAGGCACTCACAGCATAGAGAATTTATTTTCCAAACAATTTGTTTTCACTAATTTATTTTCAAAATAATTTCCAAGATAATCTGGTTGCAGTATTTCAAAGGTACATCAGTGGTGCAGTTCACCTTTCAGAACTTTCTATGCTTAGCACCATTCTGTCATTCAGAACTGTCTGTTCCAAAGGATGCCAATCATTTTACTTGCAACACAATCCACACATATTCAGTGTATCTTTGAACACTTGCTTTTAAACTGAAACAACTGAAAATAATGGATGCACCTCACTGCAGCCATGAGAAGAAAGATCAGCATTTTATTAAGGATTCTTAGTCATATCTTGAACTAACCTTATCTTGGTAAACATCACACCGAATCTTTATTAAATCCAACCTTCATAAATATTTGGATAGCTAGTATGCTACTATTGAATTTAGACAAGGTGTTTCATTCCAAGTAGTAATAACATTTTCATACTTATGCTATCAAGCATTTCTAATGCTTCTGAGCTATTCAAAAAGACATGTAACAAAAGTTGCTTCAAGATGTTTTATGAAGCTAATCTGCTCTTAAGCATCACAGGCAAAGTCTGCATTACACTTGCATTTCAAATTGTTTATATTTGATTGTATTCCATTATCTCTAAATGAGGTGAGCTCCTCCAGGGTCATGATCTGGTTCTTGTTATTAGTTGGCGTGTTCTACTGTGTATACAAGATAAAGTGTATTTGATATTCTGTCTTTTTGTTTAAATTTACTGAGGTTGAAAGATAACTGAAAGCGATTTTTCTTCCACTTCAAGGGCTATCATATCAAACACTTTGAGAAATGATTAGGATTCCTTAATGTTTCCTTTATGTAGCATTCACATCTCAAGACATACAGATTCTAGATGCCACATATGAGATTCCTGCTAATTCAGTTTTTAACATTTAGAGTGCCTGCAGATATAGGCTCTAAGAACAGATGTGCAAAAAAGAGATTATTTTTTTTCTACTGCAAAGAATTATCATCTCTGCTTTATCATCATTCTATCCTTACTGTAAAGGCAAAATCCTTTACATAAGGGTATACATCTGGTATTCCCCCAAATACAGCCTTTGCATACCTTGTCACTCCAGATGTGCATCCCATCCTTTTCCACTATGCTGGCCCAAATGATTAAATAAGCATTTGGCAGATGGATAAGGAAGCTTGTCTGGTTGAAAACTAACCCAGAGCCAGATCAAGGAGCTACCAAACTGGCCATGAAGTTACACATTTACTGGCATAGAAGAGTGACAATATGTGGCCACTGTTAAGGGAAAGGCAGTGCTATTCATCATAGCTGCAGTGGGGATATATATTAACCTAAACTGATCGTAAAATTACATCCTCTAGTCAGCTGTTTGGAGGCAACAGAGACATTAACCTGTTAACATTAAAACATCACAGCTGAAATACAAGTGGGGATTTAAGGCCTCATTAAACATGTAATTATTATAGTGCAGGTAGTGGCTGCTCTAACACTGTTTATTTCTGATGAAATACTAACAATTACTTTCTGCAAGACTGCAGCAGTACCTACAACTGACCAAGCCAGACAGTACTTTGAGCTCATACCACAGTGCCATAAGTTTGTATTCAAAACCACTCTGAAGGTAGCCTTGAGAAATGGGACTACAGCATTCCCCAGCTTCTAATTACACAGAAGCCATTTCCAAAAAGGACTTTAGCCCCAGTATTCCAGACATTGTGCTGCTCAGTGCAATCCACAGCTCTAATGTTTGCCTAGGTTGACTGTACAACACAAGATGACTTTCCAGAGAAGCCAGCAATCTAAGCTATCGTGTTGGCCAGTAATGAATACTGGGATGAAAGGCATAACTTATATTCTTCAACAGATACTGAGTTAAACAATGACTTGACTTTGGGATTTTCTGTTGTGAAGCCCTTCCGAGACTTAGGTCTGACACAATTCTCTCTTATGCATCTATTCAGCAGTTTAGAAAGCATTTATTTTGCCTTCTTCGATTCTACCAAAAGCTTAAAGTTCACTAGGTATGTGAAGAAATATAAATGAAAGTTTCTTTTGTGCTTCCTTCCAGCTCTGATTTCTCACAGGAAAGGTCTGACCACAAAGTTGTCAGAGAGCCAGGATTGAGGTTTTCTCAGTCTCACCTATTGACCCGATGCTTTTGCACAAACTGGCTTCTATACTAACCACAACGTAGAATATGAGCAACAGCAGACGAGACCTACCCATCAATGACAGCTGTAGGACACACACTCTGGGAATGCCTTCAGACACAAGGATGAGCTGTGTGCCCTAATGTGTAGCACTACCAAGAAAAAACCTGGCAAACTCAGAACGGCACATCTATAACAAGCATCTAGAGAGTGAAGTAACTGCTGAGGTGTGAAAATTGAAAATCTTGAACCTGAAATGTCTGTAAGGTCTGAATCCTCTTAGGGATCTAGATTTTTGTGTAGCACAATTAGACTACTATGTATTGCATTCCAGTTTGAGTGGTTTTCATTTTAGAGGTGCAGATCACCACATTGGTACCCTTCACTTCAGCATTTCACTGGAGGTTTTCTTTCTGCTTCCATCTTATATCTGTTCAGAAATATCTTTTAAAGGAACTCCAGAGAAACGGATATCTGTTAAATTGTTAACCTTAGTTCCTTTTTGGCAAATTTCTTCCTAACTTCCTTGGGAAACACAATATCCTCACAGATGAACTCCCTGTTCACAAAATGCACTTTAATAAATTATGCGGCCTGATGACCTAATGGCTTGAGAGACAGAGTAGACTTAACAAGACCTTTGAGTGATGGATTTACTTAAAAAAAGCAATTGGATCAGGATGTATGGAAAACCTATGGCGTAGAGCTGGACATTCTTAACACTTCAGAATTGAGCAGTTACCTTCCAGTAAACCAGCTATGTAGTTTTTCCTACCACCAGAAGTATTAACTGTCACCAGTGGAGAGAAAGGTGTGTCTCAAAACCTAGTTCTGCTGTCACTTATATTCATTTCACATAATATAATTTCTCTTGCTTCTGTGTTAATGTCAGGATAAATGAAAATTCTATGTTATTTAGTGATAAGGAAATTAATCATTCCCACCACATAAAGCCTGACAGTCTTTTTTTTTTTTTTTT
>VZZY01003315.1:33159-46841 GCA_013400335.1 Eurystomus gularis | reverse complement strand
AAATAGGAAAAACATAAGTGGAAAAAGAAAAAAGATGGGGAAAGTCTATCTGATCCAATATGTAGAAATAATAATTTCATCACAAAAATGTTAATATAAGTATTTATGTATATATTATAGTAACCACTAAGCTTGACTGATTTTCTCAGTATAGAAGACAATGATTTCTGAAAACTGAAAGATAAAAGACAAAGTGTTGTTTCTATTTGCTACCCCCCCTCCCCCGCAAATAAAATATATTTTCCCAGCAATTAATGCTCATTAATCAAAGTCTAGATAAAAACTAAAAAGTTCATCTGTTATATAACACCTTGATTAAATGACACTTTGACATACTCTTCAAATATTATGTAAGACTCTAAAATGTGCAGCAGATGTTCTGGTATATGGTTCATAACAGTCTCAAGGACTTCTCTCCCTGCAAGGTCTGAGAGCAATTCTGAAAGGGATTGGTTCCTGTTAGATGTTTATCCATAGCATATCCACGAACTTAATTCATTGCAACAAAAGGGAAATGATAACCTATCATCATTCTTCCAGGCCATGATACTGGGGCAGAGACCTCTCCCGTGACTTCTTGTCCTCAGATCAGCTTACTGAATCAATCATTCTTTGAGGACAATGAGGGAGCTTTCTCTGAGGAAGAAGCCACGAAACTCAAACAAGTTGCTCATGGGTGGATCATGGGAAACAAGTTCTGAGGTTATATTTATCTCTACCTACATTACAACTACAGTTTCTCTGTTGACAAATTTTTAAAGTTTTACAATACATATTGATAAGTATGGGTCAAATGTTAGATGATAAAGGAAACCTGGAGAAGAGAGAGGAAAGACTTGCTAAAATTGAAGGCTGGTAATATCCTTTCTTGATAAGGATTTCAAGCTATTTTGAGAATAGAGTTCTTAATTTTCTACTCCTTCAAAAGACAGTAACACAAGTCTTCAAGGGCAAAATTAATTTTAAATCAATGCTTCACCACATGTATAAAACCGTCTCTGAATTAATGAAATCTCAAATTAATTTGAAATTAATTTTAAATTGAGACTTCACCATGCATATCACCTCTTCTCTGAACTAATGAAATCACCCATTTTTGTTAGAGGTTTTCAAATGTATGAATCTGAATTATGGCTCATTTTGAATTTGAATTACAGCATATGTAAAGGGGCCAATTTCATCCATGTCAGAAAAAGAGAAGACTTTTATTACCACAGAGTAATGAAAAAGGGCAGCCAAATTTTTCCTCACTTGAGGCAAATGTTGTCTTAATGCACAGAATGTCCATTTCCATCTCTGTTTATCTATAAAAGAAGGTGTAACATATTTGTTTGTACCTAATTAAATCAGTTCCATTGACTTCACTGTTGCAGAACCAGATACTTACTGGAGACGACCAAAGCAGCGGACACTAAAGTCAGAAGTTTAAGCAGGCAAGTACAGTTCTGTTGTAAAGGTCTCTGTAACTACCTGTACAGGGGAAAGCAACTAATGGGCCAGATCACCTGGCATAAGGTAGAGATACTTGAAAAAATGAGGTAGGGCAGCTTTTGTTTGCAAAGGAAGCCCCAGGGTCATGCCTTCTGCAAGGTCTATAAAAGGGCTCCTACTTAGATTTTTATGCCAATGAGAAGATGGAAAGAAGAATGGCCCCCTCTCAGAAATTAGGGCCTCTTATGGAAGTCCCTTTTTCCTGCTTCTTACTTTACCTATTAAAGCCTATTAAATCCTGTTTTTTTCATTATTGTTTTCAGTGTGCTAAAAATAGGGATATAAATGGCTCCATGATTTCTGACATAAATATTTGGTCTGAAATTTCCTGATTTACCTAAATAACATTAACTAACATACTCCTATAATAGGTCTCTGCTACTGGGTGCAAGTATTTATATTAGAGATGAGCTAATACCCTTTCCCATCCCTGTACAAAGAAGTTCACTGACTGCCAAATATTTCAGACATCCTTTGAATGCATATTCCTGAGCTATGTTATAGTTAAGTTGTTTACTGTGCATGATATACTGCCAGGAGGACATGCTAACTGCTCCTCTGCTTAAGAAATCATCAGTATGTTTCAACCACCCTGATACTCTGGTAAAAATATCATTGGCAGAAGAAAGCGTAAAAGTTTCAGATAATAGCCCAGGATTTAGCAATTCATTGGTTAGGTTTTCTGCTTCTTCAGGAGCATCCAATGTGACATTAGAACATCATTTAGGCACATATTCTCACTGAACTTTGGGAGCCTCATTTCCTGTGACTGGAACATAAAAGTCATATCCAAAGAAAAATTTAGGCACTAGAACTCACAGCCAAATGCATGGTGCCAAGAGCTTGTCCTGCCTAGGAAAAGTTTAGCCTCTCTGGATGGGTTTCACAATAAACTTTGTTCTAAATTAACTAGCTAAAAACACCAAAGTAGATGTGCACCAGAGATCTTTCTTCCAGATACAGAGTCATGCCTGAGTTAGAGTAGAGATCACCATGAAGCTGGGCATCACAACCTTGAAATAATTCCTTGTGCTTCAATACTGTATTGCTCCTTCTAGACACAAGGGACTAGGTGACTTTTTTTTTTCTGAAAGAATGGCAGGTGTTTACATTAGAATTTGGTGCTTGAGATATTCACCAGGAAGAAGGAAATGGAGGTACATCTCTTCTCTCCTGTCTTGGAGAGGAAACAATTCATACCTCCTTGTCTTTCTTCCAAATGTTATGTGTACCAGGCTACAGAACAATTTGAATAGAGGGTCCTCTTCTTCCTGTACACTTGGAGTGATTGAGAAACCAATACTAGGTTCTTGGGCCTGTGAGGAGAGTAAGCACCTCAGATGTTACTAGCAGTAAAGTTAGTTTCATCCAATTTAAGATGTCTGTGGTATAGACACCTACAGCAGAGCTTGTCACCTTAGGCTTCTTTGAAGACAGAGAAATACACAGGTGTGATTCATCCGGCCTATTTTAGGTAGCACTGGAGGTATCTGCATTTGGTCACGTGCATCTCATCCATGTTGTCCTTCTCTTCTGTAGCCAAGAATGTGGGCTAGACACCAAAATAAGGTCTCTAATGACATGATCCCTGTGTGCTTTTGAAAAGATCACTTTGATATATGATATGCTAAATTGTACAGGAAATACTTTGTCGTTGATATTTTAATTATTTTTCTACATCCAGTACATTCTGATAGTGAAGAGATTTTTAAAAGCAGTCACTAAAAAGGATGGTGAAACACAACCAGTACAAAATTATGGGTGTAGTCAACCTAATGACAACATAATAAACATCTTCTAGGACAAAATGTTTACAAAAACTCCTGTTCATAGTTCATCTCGGATAAATAGACATTTACTAAAGCTGACACAGTTGTGTCAATCTTTGGTGATGGTGAAAGGTTCAGGTCTAGCACAAATAACTGCAAGCAGCATTAATCAGACAGTTTTATATATTCGAGAGAGAGCAGAATAATTCAGATTTTTAAAAACATATTTGTATTGCATATTAGCAAGTTCATTTGAATTTCTCACCTTTCTCTGGGTAAAAATGCTTGAAGAAACACTCATAGAAAAAATGCTTTAAGGAGCTTTTAGTCTAGGCCAGTGTATATATCTGTCAAGGGTAACGCAAGTAGCATGATTTAAAAGAATGCATGAAAACTAAATGTTATATATAGCATATTTCTAAAACATTGTTGAACTAACTACATGGAGTACTTTATCTATATTTTTACCCATGGAGAATATGTTGCCTAAAACCTAAAATTTCCAGAGAATTTGGTTGGCTGACTGATTAGCTTATTATGGTGAAAACTTTGCAAAACCAGAATCATTTTGCTTAAGGGTAAACCGGTAAGATAGGATTCCCCACAGAAGTGATACAACTCAAAATCCTTTAATTCTCCAAGAACAGGGAAGCTTTTCTTATTAATCCCCCAAAAAGGAAAACAATGAAAGAGCAAACCTGCCTGAGCAGGTTGTGTGGTTGTGACAGGATCTCCAGGAAACTTTCAAGGGACTCTGTTTTTCTTGTTGATTTTGCATTTCAGACCTGTAGATAACTAAGCAGCAGTACAAAACTCTAATGTAGATATTACTTTAGATTACTTACTGTGTTTGTTTTGGTTTTTTTTTTTTTACTTTTTGACAGTGTATCATTTGTTCTCTACCAATTCTGTGCTGGTTTTGACACCTTTTTACCTAGTATAGACAGTTACATGTAAAGACAAGATTCTTTTATACGTAGGAAAAAGAATAGATTCATTTTGAAAGGGACTTGTGGAAACACATGTAAGACAGCTATTGTCTTGTCTACAATAACAACTTTCCAGAGAATGTTGACTTGCTGCTGATTATTTACTCAGTATTATTTATCTGTGATAATAACACAGGTAGTTCTGGCTTGCGTGTCTATAAACAGTATATTTACATTTGAACACCTCTGTTTACAGTTCTTTCTTCATTCTTTTAACATGATATTTTCACTTGTGCTGTCATTTTCTTTTGATGTGATGTTAGATGTTGGTGTGCTTGCCCAGCCATGTCTTAATTACTTTAAATGGCAAGTTGTGTTTTGAGTCTTAGCAAAGTCTTGACCTTGGAGTGCAGCTGGGTCTTCTACTAACTGGAAACGTGGGAAATCGTGGAACAATATTGCAGAGCTGAAGAAGCGTGGGTGTTCAAGGCGAAAGCAGGTGTTTCCTTCTGGTGGTCCAATTTTCCACATAAGTAACTGAAGGCTACCCAACAAAAAAACCTCCTCACACATCTCTCTCACTTCATGGCATTGTGTGAAATCTAATGTTCAAAAAGAAAAGCCTGAAAAGTTAAAAAAAATAGAGAGGTATTATCACATGCCAGCAGAATCCAGAGAATTAGAAAACAGTTGTGCTTTTCATTAAACTGCCTTCTCATATCGAAGCTTTGAAATAGGTAGTTTATAGTACCTTTTCTACAATAGTTCAAGAAAGGAAACAAATCAGGTAGAGGTTGAGCTTCAGGTAGAAGGTAGAAAATTAGAATAGAAAGACAACAACTACTACAAGCAGCATTTTTGTTGTTGTTGAGTGCTGAATAGTCTGAAGGAATGGGCTTTGTGTCAGAACAACAAATTATTTCTTAGCACTTAAACTCATTCTTCATTTTGCTGCATCTGCTTTCTTTCCATGCAAATCTTCCTGAATTTCATAGCTATAATTAGTTTAGTGTTTTTGAAAGCTACAAAGATGAGAGTCTAGTAGATAGGTATCTTCCAGATGGCAAACAGTAAAGGAAGAAGGGGCATAATTTCATACCATCCTTTACTGATGTGTAATCCTGAAAAATAGGTAAACATGTGATATTTGTTAATTTTTCTGTAATCGTAGATACGGTGAATGAATGTGTCATATAGTTACTATAGTAATATCAGACTTTACAGACAATAATAATTAATTTCTTAATAGGATTGTTTTAAAAAATATTACCCAGTACAATATTTTTCCGTATTAATACTGAAAAGCCAGTACTAGGATGCTCACCTAGGCAGGATGGTGATTATAATTCAAGGATGTAGGAGCACCTTGAATAATTATTTCAGAGGGAGTTGAACTTCCAAAGTACTTTATTAGCACCTATGAATAATTCACTCAAATAAGTACATCATTTCTACCCCACAACCATACATGTGTTCCTAGTAATGTCAAATACTGCGGAACAGATACACAATCAAAATCAAGAAACAATAAGAATGAAGAAATCCTCCTCCATGCCAGAAGTACATGTATCAGCTCTAATCTTCTGTATATTCATAGAGTACTAATACATATTTCACTTTTCGTTTCTCTTTTTATCATTCAACAAAGGAAAGTGCAAACTCCTGCACCTGAGAAGGAATAATAATGGGAATAACCCATGCATCAGTACAGGCGGGGGGGCTGACTGGCTAGAAACCAGCTCTGCAGAGAACGACCAGAGTTCTCAGTGAACATCAGGTTGAACATAAGCCAGTGATATGCCCTTGCAGCAAAGAAGGCAGGCAGCATCTTGGGCTAGGAGTGTCACTAGCTGATTGAAGGAATTGATCCTTCTCTGTTCAGCACTTGCAACAGTATGTCTGGAGTGCTGTATCCTGTTTAGGATTCTCCAGAAATAAAATGGTAAGTCCAGCAGAAGGCCACTGAGAGAGTCAGGGTACTGGAGCACATGACACATGAGGAGATGCTGAAGGAACTAGGATTGTCCAGTCTTAAGAATAGAAGACTAAGGACGGATGTTACTGCTGTCTTCAACTACAGGATAGAAGGATATAGAGAATAAAGAGCCCAAATCTTCTTAGATGTGCACAATTATAAGACACAATGGACACAAGCTGGAGCAAAGAAAATTCTTAAACAATTATGGAAACACTTTTTACTGTGGGCATGGCCACTATCGCAGGTTTCCCAGAGAGGCTGTGGTCTCTCCGCCCCTGCAAATATTCAAAACTTGACTGGACTTGGCCCTCAGCAACCTGATCTAGTTAGCCTGCTTTGAGTGTGTGGTTGAACTAGATTGCTTTTCAGAGGTCTTTTCCAACCTGAATTATTCTGTGATTTTGCTCAATTTTCAAACTCTTTAAAAACTATTTTAGATTGTTTCTGCTCTCTTTCAAAGTTTCTAAGATGATATTTGAGAACCATTTTCAGACTCATGCTTTGTTTTGTTCTCTTAGGTCACATGAAACCTTTCTCAATGTTTGTTTACCTCTTCTAAGAGATGTTAAAGGAAAAGATTTCAGAGGAAGCAGCTGCTCATGTGTAGGTAATAGAATAAATTGTCCAGCCTTTCATACAAAGTGTTTTCATCCTCTATACTTCAAGGGCAATAATATTCTATATCATTAGTCACCTGTATTGGGACTAGTGAAAGCAAATGATCCAGCTCAGATCTAGAATGTTTCCTTCATTATCTCCTACAACACACCACATTTTGTTTTCATTTTGGTTCTTATGAAAGATAGTAAAACTGTCTAAGTGGGAACTTTACAATCACTTATTAAACTTTAGATTTTAACAAGTAAGTAAGATTTCCAGTTTGTAGAAGAATAAATTTGGGCAGATGTAGATTTTCTTCAGATCACACTGCAGAAGTCTAATGGAGTAAACAAGGGAACTAACCATGTGACCAATGGTGACTGTCAAGACTCTTGGTTTACAGTTAAAGCTTTAAAAGTAGGATCATAAATGTAGGAATACAGTCTGACTTCAGGCATGTAGCTCAGGCACTACAGTGAGAATCAGTTTTGTTCTAGGCTACCTCTAGAAGATATTCCAGAAACCCAGTAAGGTCTTGCATGGTTTGCCTCAACTCACTTAATTTTGACCATCTGAAACTGACCTGCCTTAACAAAGGTATTTGTCTAGTCTCCACCTAATATAAAAAGAAAAATACAATTCTCTCAAAATTATTTATCCCATTTGTTTTAGAATGGGAGTGCTGTCCTGTAGGGCAGTCTAATTCTTTTCAGTGTCTATTTCTCTGACACATGCCTAAGGCTGAAGAAGGTTATTTTTTGCTTTTGTTAATGAAGATACAAGAAAAAAAATCATATTCCTTTGCAAAATTTTGTGGTACAGACCACTAGGTAGTCTAGAGAGCTTAAGGCTGTTATTTTCTATGTGTAAGGAGATATAGACCAAAAAAGTCCAAGATCATAGTAAAAAACAACCTAAGTGTACTCTTATTATTAATTTATTTATCTCCCTTGGGCAAATTTTGAATGTCAGGGAACTATTTTGTTCTTATTAATTAGTTTTTGACCCCAAACCCTTTACCTCTTACAATATTTGAAAGAAGGTGTGCCTTTAAATTACCCAAAGGATAATTTGATTATGTTTTTCAGGATTATCTCATTGAAAGATTTTCACAAGGAAAAAATATTTTTGCATATTATATTAAGAAAAGTAAAAATACTATTTAAAACCAAACCTTTATCAATTTTTTAATTGGTCAAAACCACAAGAAATCAACTTCCTTTACAGTTTTACTAGCTATATAGTCTGCTCTTGGACCTATATATAATTTACATATTAAGTTGAATCTGCCCCATGTTTTCTGCTGTGCCTAATATCTTTCATATTAAGCTTAATATCACTTCTGAAACTCTTTATAAAACAGTATGGTTGAAGGGTATATTTAGCTGAACAGTAACTTATAATGATCTTCTGTTACACAGAGCAATTATGACTGAGTGTGAAGGATTAAATATGTCCCCACCTCTAACTGCATATGTTCAAATACTATATTAAACTGGGGACATAATCTTCCATTAAAAGAAATATTTAAAACATGATGCAGGGTAATTCTTAAAAATATATTCTTCATGCTGATTGTTGAAAACACCCTCAATCGTTTTTAGAATGTTCTTCACTGTCACGTGCTTACTTCATATGCAGGGAAATGATTGATCTCACATTATTTCAGGGATTAGAGACTTACTCTGTAGTCTGCAACCTGGTCACACAGAAATACTCACAATCTGAGCAAAATTATTAGATGACTGCTTGGGGGAAAATTCCCCAGCCAATGATAAATAGCCTCAACAACAAGGTTTCTTCTCCTCTTCTGTCTCCATTTGCACAGGGCTTGACCATGAATAACAGCTTTATGAATCTCATAACTATATTTCAGTAGTAGAGATAGAGCTTCTTTACTGTGTGCAACACTGAATCCTAATGGCACACGGAGCTGATTAGCATACCTGAAAACATTAAAATATGCTGTAGAATACATTATATAACTAAAGTACTTCACTGGAATGAGGCACAATCATTTTGATACTGACATGTTTGTTCAAAACTAAATACTGGACAAAAGCAACACAGGCATTGTGTGCAGTACAGTTCTGTGACAGATGATCAGCATAAAGGAGTGAACACCAAGGAGATGGATAATTCGATCAAATCACACAGGAACGGAAAATCTAGATAAGAATAGTGAGTGAAAACCCTGCTCCAGGAAAATTGTCCTGGAGCCTTTATGTCTTGATACTGAAAAACAAATTCTAGGTCTCGTTTGAAATGCCATGATGGCAACACAAAAAAAGAGAGACTTTTAAACTAGGCATTACAACAAACAAAGCTATTCAAGCTGCAGGATCTATTTTTAAGACGTCATTCAAAGGAGCTACACATAAAAAACTCCAGAGAGCTCAGATTTTCTGTGTTAAAGCATAAAGGGCAACACTTCTTCACATTCAAGGATTCTATTTCAAATGAATGCTTAAACCAGGAAGCTAGTTTTTCTGGAAATTTAAGCTTTGAAGCTCCAGTTGCTTCTTTCTTTAACTTCTTTTACATACCCGATGCAAAAGATGGGCAGGAATCCTGATTTTTTTTCTAGTTTATAGTACCTATTTTTACAACAATTAAAATGCCCACAGGCTGTTGGTTTTTTTTCCTTTGTTGTACATACCATTTGCTTCAGCATGTGTAAAAGATTAATGTTTAGCTAAAAAATGAAAATCTACTCCTACCAACCAGTTCTCTTTTCCTTCAGTTGTAGTTATTTGGCACTGCACCGTCTAGAATCAACTGCTTTCATCAGGCCAGAAGGAAGGAAGGAAAGACTTAGTTTACAAAACTCTGCTGTTGTTGGCACTAGTATTTTAACAGTCAAGAGTGAGTAAAGAAGGAAAATGTGAACCAAAATGCATTAAAATGTCTGCACAAAACAAAATATTAAAGCTCAAGACTGTAATTTCATTCTCACAATAAAATTGTTCTGCAAATCATATACATACCTTGACCTATAACATAATTATTCTATTCAAATCAATGGCAGAACACATAAAAAACACAGTATGAATGCCTATGAATTCTTGAAAGTACAAATTATCAATATGATTACTTCATAATCTTAGTTAAGAATATATTTTGTTTTGATCTCCAGTTCATTGCTATTTTACAGGCAAACAAGACAGTGTTTATTGGAAGCTTTAACTCAGCAAACTAAAGACAAAATTCTGAGCCTTTGGTTTTGGGTAGTAACACAGACTTTGAGCAGTCATTGTGGTTTCCCTAATTCAGTATGTTTTCGTGCACATAACCAGCTAAGAATATGAAATTTGGAAGGTATCAACCTAAAGTCATGTAATGTACTAGGCAAATCTTAAGAATTGATAAAACAGCAGGTGAAAAAAAAAAGAGCATTGTATCCAATATGCACATTACTGAAATGGAGTAAAGGAGATTACTGGAGATGATCCTGAAGTTTGTTAGAGATAAGTGGGAGCGCTGTGCAGAGAAAAATTTTATAACTATCCTTAGGTTCAGGTAAGGGAGTTTGTGTATGAGAAACACTTTGAGAACTCTGTCATAGCATTATTGTTGCCCAGGCTTGAGGGAGAGGGTCAGAGTCTGAGACCTCTGAGACCAAGGACTTTGAAGCACCTCTGTCAGAATGAATGATTGGAAGTCTCACAGATCCATGTACTCAGAGCTGAACCAAAATGTTCCTCAGATGTCAGATACAAACATGAAGCATCAATAGACAAAGTTTGAGAAGGGGTGAGCTGAGATCAGTCCCATAGAGCAAATTAATAAAATAAAATATAGGAAGTTTAGATGAGGTTCTTTGGCATATTTATAGTTAACTGGGTATATTTTACTGCTTAGTAACTCAGAAAGGGAAAATAAACATTCACATTGTTAGTATTCTGTTACTAGCTCTTGGTTAGACTGAATATCTCAAATGCACCTGGAACTGTGTGTTGAGAAAAATGGTGGAAGTTTAATGACTAGGATAGTGGAATGTGATAAGATAAAGCTCTGGAAAAGCTGCAGCAAAAGATAATTTCAACATTTGCTACAGATGACTATATAATTTTTCCATCTCTGATGGATTCTATGGCTCCTTTATGAAGAAAGCTAGACTCAAGGTTTTTTGCTAGGAATGAATGACTGGGCAATTCCCAGTTACTGTCTGCACATTATACTGTAGACATTTTTTACACACAGATGTTTTATTGCTTGTTTTTCTATTAGTGCCATAAAGTAGTATGACAGGTTAAATGAATCTTTACATGTAAATGGTCTTTCAGACCCTATTTCACTTACACGCATTTAAAGGAAAGCAGAGTCTTTCAGAGGAGGGTTTAGCAACAATGGTATTTCTTTGATGTCCTTAGCTGCGTATATAAACTGTTAAATATGCTTAAATGACATCTTATACCAGCTTAAATTTTAAAATTAAAAAAAAAAAAAAGGAAACCCTTGTTTTGTCATGTACAGGAATAGCTATAATATAACTGGATTTTTGTCTTTTCTCCAGAAGAGTTATAACTGGAGAGGCACACCAACAGCTGCAGAGTCTGTCCTGTTCTCAGAGGAGCTTTCAGCAGAATAAATTATGAAGCTGCAGTAAGCTCTGTATGGGGTAATGGTTGATCTTTGACCATGCTGACAGCCAAAGCTCTTATCATCTTGCTCAGCAACAAGTCAAGTTGGGCTTTAATTGCTGTTCAGAGAACAGTGCACAATTAAACATACATGACACAGAAACTAGTACAGGGCAGAAAGGAATCAGAGACGTCAAGTAGTCATGAGACAACCCCTTTTTTTTTTGATACCCTGTTCTAAGGACAATGTGAGCTTTTAATGTAAAATAAAATATTCATAAATGTTTCCTCACTACCAGGCGCTGCCCCCAAAACTTAATGCTTAATAACTGCTTATTATCAGTGGTAGCTTGAAGCGTGTTCAGATTAAATCTGTATGAAAGAGGCCATCAAACCAGCCTGTCAGGAACCGTTTGTGGTCTACATTTCTTTTCATTACTTCACCTTCTTAGCAGTTGGCCACTGAAAAATGTAGATAAGTTCAAATTAGTTAAAGGTATGATATACTGCACTCAAGTGAACGAAGTTCTTTTTGTGGATATTCTTATTTAGATGTAAAATAACCTTACTTCCTTGTAATTTAATACTTCCTTTAATAAATGTTAGACAAGCCTATCATCTCTTGTACAACATTACCCCAAAAAAGTTACCCATTGTCCTCACCTCAGTTCTTTCACACTTGTCTAGAAACTACAGTTAAGGTTTAAGTTAATTTTTCTGATATCTTGGTAACAACTGACAAGCAAAGAGTAATTTTTCTTAACCAGTGGAAAGAACAGGGGCAGAGTTTGTAACAGTGTCTGCATTAATAATACTTGCCAGATACGAATTGTAGGCATAAGTACACAAAACACATCTGCCTATTCAAAAAACAGAGACAAATCCAAGCACACTTGATATCTTAAACTTCTGTAAGGCAAGCTATAAAGACCAGAAAGCTGTAAAAACACAAAAGCCCAATCAATTGCAACCACAGGCCAATGTAAGCATGGGACCAAAGCTGGAATTCCATTTTAAAAGTAGAGACCATAACTCCTATTAAATGGAAAAGAAGGGTTTTTTCCAGGACAAAGCAAAGCATTGTACGACAACCCAAGTCCACCAAGTTCACATTCGTAGATGTTAAAGGTTTGAATCAAACTGACAGCAAAAGAAACAGGAGCACACAACCATTTACCTCCAGCCAGCTTAATGAAGCCATGGACTCTCTTCAATGATATCCTGCAGCTCCTGTTGTAACCAAGAAGGGGAATATACATAACCCTATCCAAGATCTGCCCAGTTATAAAGGCCTCAAGCCTGGTTTTGCCAGATGAATTCTTTCAAATTCAAGAAAGAAATACATTGCTTACTTCTGTTTTGTTTGTTTGTTTTTTCTTTTTAGCTAATAACATTTTAAAAATTGTCAGATGATCCTTAATCATATTTCATTCAAGTAAAAATTTCGAAGATTCCTTTAGGAAAGAAAAGGTTTTTATATCCAAAAAGTTTTGATCTTGCAAGACCTTTCTCCTCTGTTCTGCACAGTGGTGGAGAGGTTTAGAAAAAAATATTTTTAAGCCTAAGAAAGATGCATAAAAAGATGCACCTATCCAAATATAAGACAGTGATTAGGATGTCATCAGTGTAGGTATAAGGTTCTATTCTTACTGAATTCTTGGAGTGGCTTCAGATTAAGCACTTTACCTCTGAAAGGTATTTCTTAAGCTGCAAGCACCTGATTTCTTCTCTCGCTATTTGTCCCCTATGTTTATGTAAGTTTACAAGGTTAATTGTGTCACATAAGAGCAGAATCTAAATCTACATTTTTTTGCTTAGAAAACTTCTGTTGAAGATCTTGCATCAAGTTCTAGCCGAGTACCTTGAGTAGAACATCATAAACACCTGGCTGCAAGGTTACCAGAACTTATCCCCAAAAATCCATCATAAATAGACATTTTCATCAATTTCATTTAAAAAGGCTTGTCAATTTCTTTTTTAGTTTTGAGAAACTATTATTTTAAATAGAAAAGATTCCTGATCAGTTCTGCTCTTCTTCCTGTTTCAATCACATTTTCTTTGTCTGCGCTTTCAGATAAAGTGCCTCAGCTCTATTCTTTTAATCAATTTCCTTTTAAGGAAATAAGCACAGGTTACAGTGATTCTTGTTATGCCATATTTAATTAAAGTAATAAGTGAAAGATACTAATTACAGAACACCAGATGCCATGACCCAGAAGTCATAATTGATAAGACCTGGGTAGAACTTATTTATGTTCAGAGTCATGTTTTATTTAAAAAAAAAAAAAAAAAAAAAAAAAAAAAAAAAAAAGAATTTAAAATTCTAAAAATA
>VZZY01003315.1:18152-33150 GCA_013400335.1 Eurystomus gularis | reverse complement strand
AAAAAAAAAAAAAAGAAGAAGTACTTGAAATGCTTACAATGCTAAACTTACTTTTTTAAAGAACAAAACAATTTCATATACCTATCCAGTATGTGATTTGGGGCATTAGAGATGGTAGATAGTTCTTTTTAAGAGCTTATGAAGTCTTTATCAGATAAATAAAATGAGTGAGAAAATGGCACTCTGACAGGTGGTTAGAGGTATTTACTTTTGTTTGGAACTGCAATTAAATGTGAACACTCAAGTATTGAAGTGTCCAGTTTTTCACACAGCTTTATTGTACACATGTAACATATTAGACAATATACCCAGGCATCCAGAACAGGAGTCATCTCATGAGCCAAAGATTGCATAGGTTTGGGGCCCAACAGCTCTACAGGGTATAAAAAGTACATGCAGTGAAAAGGGATAGCTAAAATCCGCTAGGATTTCTTGGAGAAAATTGGGATAACTCTTAGAAAATGTAACAAATTCAAAATGTAGGTGTTGGAATCTGAATTCATCAGCAGCAGCCCTTCAAACCTCCGTCTTATTATAAAAAGAAAGCTCTTTTATATGAAAGACAATGATTACTGTCAAAATAATAAAAGCTTTGGTGGTTCTATAGTGTTTTTTAATCAAGGACAGAAAATAAATTTCCAAGCACTTAGCTAAAATTTATGGCATTTCTGGAAGGAAGTTTTGCTAATCCCATTTTACACTTGGGGTCACAGAGACACAAAGTGGAACTACCTTCTCTGCAGAGTCAGATTCATGTCCAGATTGTAAGCACGTCCATGTTGGTATGTTAGTGTAAAAGTAGGATTCAAACACAAAAAAAAAGGTGTCTGGTGTCTTTTGGGATGACTCCTCAGTCCTGCTACTGAATCAGAAAGGCATGGTAGGTCTGAAAGTCTTTGTATTTGTCTGTGACATGAAATGGCACTGCCAGTTCAGGTTGTTTGCAGTGCACACTGCATCTCTGCCCAGCAGAATACGTGTGAGTAAGCTAAGTGACTGCTATGGTTCATGGACATCTAGGGTTCCGTTCAGTTTTCTAAACACAGGTGTTTACTGCCATTTGAAGTTCCCCAGAGAAGCTAAGACACCTTCATGCAGCTAACAGGACTGTCAGAGGACCTACCTGAGGCCTGTGCTGCTGACTGGCAAGTGAAGGACAGTAAATGAATCTAAACTTAATCTGCACTGTAAATGGCAGCTCCAGAGCTGTTCAGCTCATCCTAAAATGAATGGCATCCTGAAATGAGCTGAATGACTCCCCTGAGAACACTGTGTTCGTTAGATCTCTGTTGCCTATAGAGTCTATCTTGATCAAGTATAATGTCTACCTACGTTGACTATAACCCGGACTCCATATGAATATGTGCACTTTCATTCAGGTATCTAACAATATGGATTTGAATCTCATCTCTAGGACTCAAAGTAGTTCCTTCAAACTAGAGGTCACTAGCGGCAGTCAAGCTATGGCTGCATATCCATATCCATAGCCATATATGTTCATAAAGGCAAGTCTTGTATCACACCTATCAGTCATATTAACCATGTTTATTCCATATGCACCAAAGGGTTTCAAATGACAGTAGATTCTCAGATTTATGCAAATGAATCAGGCTCTCAATTTCAGAGCTGGCACCACCAGCCCATGCTTTTGACTGCTGCCTTTATGCTGCAATGCAAGATCTCATAGAAACTTTTGTCCTTAAGGCAGGCACCTGACAGCCCTGTGTATCTCCATCTTCATGTCACGTATGCAGATAACACTTCTTTAAATCTTGGTAAGATTGGGTCTTTCAACAGCTGGACAGCAGAAGTTATGTCTGCAGTAATGACATATGAATTTTGAATGGAGCAAGTCTGGTCTAGCACCTCATAAAATACATAGCTGAGGCCTAAGTTGTAGAGGGATCATTGATCATTAGGACTTCAAATTATGTTATTTTTTTCTTTGAAATGCAACAATGCACTGATTTTAAAGTTCATCAGCTTGGCTATGGAAAAACTTCTTATGCACCTGACAAAAAGATGACACTTAAAAAAACAGGCTTTGGCAATAGAGTATATGCAGAAGAAATACTGGTTTTCAACTGGTTAGCTCTAGACTTACTCTGAGAATATTGACTAAAATATATTGAAATTAGATAGACTATAAGATTCTGAAAAAATACTGATGATGTGAAGCTAACTCAAGGAAGAGCTACATTTGTGCTTCGGGGAAGGGCTACAAAATTTATGTTCTGCTTTGACATTATAAAGCAAATGGAGAACATTGTCTTCTACAAATTAACTGTTTCTTAAATGTAATTCTCTGTTACAACATATTTGAAAATAAAAACACCTATGCAGAAATTAATAAAAAGAACAATTATTAAAGTTATCTTAAGAGTAGGACTGTGAGAGAAGGGATCTTGTTAAAATCAGTAGGATCAAGTTCTTGTTTGACTAAGGATTAGTCATGTGACTGAGAACAAGTAACATTTCACTATTTCCTCATTGTTTTTAATGCCAAAAGATAAGGTACTAGTGTATTTTATTTATTTGACTTTGCCTCGGGCTTTGAGACTAGTAACAAGCAATGGTAATGACAAATACTACAATGCTATTTGATGAGGGATCCCTTATAAAAGGAAGAAATGGTAAATACAGAAATTAATGCAATCCCCTTGATAAACTCTAATCTTCTGTTATTAATTAAATAAAATTATATTTTTAAAGTTGAATCAAAAAATACGCATCTACAAATAAATTGTAAAATGAGCTTTTCACACAGGCCTGCTCAAAGGCCAATCAAGATCCAGAGAAGGGTTAAATGAAGCAGTGGGGTTTTTTTAACTAAATGCACTATTCATCACATGAACATAATGGCTGATGATTGTTAAACACTTACTAAGCAAATCACCAGTATCACATACCAGGCTGGTAGTTTGGATGCAAAGAGGAGCCTGCAGCAGATTTTTCAAAAGCACGATCATAGCTTAGATATACATTGGTTGAGAACTTAATTGAACAAAACGTTTCAAAGAGATGTAGAAATGGTCAAAATATGTCCTTTTTTAACTGGGCAAAAATAGTACTATTTTACAACCAATGAAAGGTCAGTTATAAAAACTGAAATATTGACAATTATGTTAAATTAGTCCCACCCCTGAACTAAGTTACTTTTCTCAGGAATTTCTAAAGTTAATTCTTCAGTCAGAAGTAAATCTCTAAATCAGCACATTCCAAATTTCTAAATAGTGTAAATTTCAATAACATAGAAATCATACATTATCTAGATCCCATTTTATATTCTTTTACATTGTTTCAGTGTTGCCAGACTTACTCCAAGAGAACAAGTAAGTTTTCCTTAATGCCTGACAACTCCAGAGGCACAAAATATCACAGCAGGAAAAACTGATATTCATGCAGCACATGCTGTAAACTCTTTCTTCCTCCAAAACTAACTCACATTTTGAAAAGCCCATTTGCTGTAGTACTTTATTAGGATAATGTGAAATATTGCAGGGACAGGTAAGCTATCTGAATCCCTGATTCACTGAAAGGATTATTCTACTTTATCTCTCCCTGAAATCATTATATGTTTAATCCAATTTAACATCCTGCATTGTCTTGGCATTGTTCTAGCATGCTGAGAACTGCAAATGTTCAGGCTGTCAAAAGAATTGGGTGCTAATTCATTGCCTGCCAGTTTCCATGTAGTCTCTTTAAACCATTGTCTTGGTCCTGGCTTTAGACATTTTCTTCAAAATGGATTAATGGGAGAATAGAATCTCTTGAAATAAGCAGGACTTTAGCATGCTCTTCATATTCATTTGCTAAATTTACCATTGCACACCTGAAGATCTCTGAAAAGGAAGAACCAGGAATGGAAGGCAGCCATCCAGAAGTGCACAGAACTCAGAGCAAGAAAGTAGCATTGCATTTGCAATACTACACTGTAGCTTCTGCCTTGATTCTGGCCTTTATTACACAGAGGTTGGTCAAGTAAATTGAGGTTCAGATGACACTTTTAGCAAAAGTTGTGTACATGCTGATGATTAAATAGCTTTAAGTATCTCTATAGTAATGAATTTTGGATATCTATAAGGCATATTTTGTGTCAATGGAAATTTTTCCTTTTGGAAAATATTTTATATTACGTTCAGCAATAATGTAATCGACAGTGTAACTCGTATGTAATACAGCTAAAGAATAAACTGATCAGAACATTCATGGTGAAACAAGCAAACAGCGGGCAGGCAGATTCAGTATTATTTAAGAGACAGAGAAAGAAGAAAGGGAGGAGAAAAAATTAAGCATACTTTCTCACATGGTTTAACCTTGTAAAAACATACAAAATCAACAGCACATTGTTTCATTTTTAATCCAGCTCCCAAGACATATTTCCCACTGAAACATACTTTTAAAGAGGAGATTTGAACATAGGTAATTACTTATGAAACTCTACTTAAACCAGCATAAAAGTAGTAAGACTGAGAGATGTATCTTTATCAGGAGAGTACAGAAATTCTATATATGAATGGATAAAACTGCAATTAGCAGCTAAAGGAAGCCACAGTTTCTGGGCTTGAATCAGGTGGGTAACTGCTCTTCCAAGAGTGGATTCTGTTGAGAGGGGAGCTGGAGAGTACACAAGCATTCCCTAAGGAATTTAAGATTCATGGATGAGTTAAGTCAAAAGCAGATCATGTCACTTGTTAAAGCCTTTATCTGGAAAGATAGTAATGTTTTGATAGCTCATTTTTAGAAGAAGCTTAGACTCCTTCAACCCTTAAATTGGAAAGAGATGACACAATAAAAGCTCACATTGCCTCACCTGCATTGCCTATTTAAGTAGTATGGAATGAGGACTGATTAGTTCATATATTTGGACCATATACTTTTCCATTCTAGCAGTGAAAAATCTATTACCCTTTAGAACCAAATCAAGACACACTAATAATAGAGGTTTTTCTGAAGCGATATTCAGAGGCCAAAAATCCAGGACAGAAATCCCGTCACAACTAAGTGAAGAAACACATGTTCAGATTTTATCTCCTGAAGATGGTTTTGAGGAAATATTATGCAGTCAGTAGCTATGAAGAATACCAGAATTTCAGTGCTGGAAATACTAATTATTTCAAATGGTTTAACATTTGCCTGCTCTTCAGTTTGTTGCAAAGTCAATTGCATGTGGAACCCATCTACTAAGTTTAGGTGATATTTAACTGAAATTGCAGTTGCATAGCTTCAGAGAATGGTCCAGGTCACCTAATACACTCTCCAAATCTCTTACAGTAGTCACTGGAGATTTTGAAGTAAGTTTGAAGATCAGCAAAAAATAAAGCTGTCTTCCAAAGAGAGGCATTTCTTTCTCTCTGTTGAACACAGGTGCCTCAGATGATGATATTGCCCCCACTTCAATTAAGTCTCTGTTTCTGTCAGAGAGAAGTAATACTTGATATAGGTGCCTCTTGCTCATTCTCATTCTCATTCTCATTCTCATTCTCATTAGATAACAGCAGCCCACCAGACGAAGGCAATTTCTATTTTTTGGCAGTCTGGCAAATACGGTTGGAAGTCTCCCTGTGGACAGGAGTCAGAGGAAGATGAAGCCTGTACATTCCCCATGTTCTAAGCCAGTGCCCAAACTACCGAGGGACAAAGAACCGTGGATAAGGACATTTTCTCATCTTCTTTCAGCACTAAGCTACCAAACAACGCATGTTTACTGAAGTAACGTAATCTAATGTCAAGAAAGGGTCACCTGCTATGCTCTATGGCCTGTTAATTGGGACATTCTCCAGCATTTTGGAGATGAGGATTCAATACTCTGCTCAGACTAAATCAAGTCAAAGATTATCTAATTCCTTTATTACTGTTCAGACTTCTCAAACATTACACATTATTTCCAAAAACAGAGCTAGCGTTTTAGAACATTTTTAGAGTTCAGGTACCTGTACACCTAATCCTGGATCACAATCCATTTGTTGGTAGGGTTTAAAGGGCATAGCCCAAAAACTTTAAAGTAGTCATCACTGACTTCCTTTAAGCATCTTAGAGATATTCCAGGTTAGTAGTGAGGCACATAATGAAAGCTGCCATGTAAAGAGTTAAGCAGTCTTTGAAAATTGTTGACTATAGCTGTGATGGGTATCAGGCACCTATTCACTCCAGCTATATTTAAGCCAATCAGATACCATCTACAGTTGTTTTGCATTCAAGTGAATTTCCTAATTTTATGGGTTGTTTTTTCCTGTGGAACATCTGGCCTTTGAATATATATTACTATCCCTTTCTGGAAACAAACTGTTAAAGTTGAGATAACTTTAACTACAGCAAAAATACATCCAAACTAGTTACAAACACTACACATCTGTCAAGTCTGTATACTGCTATCCCACACTGTCTTGCTAGCTAGCTAAATCTGGTTACGTAAGTATCCTCTGTGATTTCTGGGCCTTCCTGAATGGAAGCCTATTAAATTCAAATTTAATAGGTTCTTAAATATTTAAATTTTAAGTAAATGTTTAAATCCTAGAGGGTCATCAGGATCTGTCCTTTCATCTCAGACTTCTGTCATAATCTTAATAATTGACTCCACACTTGTTTATACAGGTTCTTCTTCCTGTGTTTTGACATCTTCTAATCCACTACTAACCCTGCTAGTAATGCAGGAAAACATCTCAATTCTCCTGTCATTTTTTTCTGTGCTGACGCTATCTTGGCATTTCCTTTTCTATAGTCTCTTGCCAGAGTGTTCATCAGGTCTATGGCCTCTACTTGCACCCCTGATCACCACACCTTCATTCAATTGGTGCCAATGCAAGGACAAACAAGAAGTTTTAAAATTCAGGTTTTTTTAAATTAGTGTTATTGTTGTAGCAGTAAGTGCAGGAAAATAGAAAGGGAATTTGAAGCACGTGTATCTATATATCTGTACTTCACAGTTTCATCAATTTCTTTAGCCACTAAATAATCTAAGTTCTTATCAGGTAACTTAGCAAAAGTACTACCTTGAAACACTGAAAAAAAAAGAAAGATAAAAAAAAACATTGTACAATCTTAATTCATCATGTGAAAGAACAAAAAAATATCATTAGTCATAATTCTGGACCAGTTTTCATTAGTTTCCTCAGTGCTGAGGGAATAAGATCTATAATGAAGTAAATAATTCTAGTCAGGCAAAACAGATTAAAAGAAAAAAAGAAAAAGAAAAATTATCCTAAGTTATGTTAAAAGAATTTACATACATTATTTTATGGCCTGCCGAATTCTACATATTTTGTACAATAATTGGCACAAAAAGTGCACAATTCAGAGCACCAGATTCTCTTACTAACAAGATTAGCAATGATGATAAAAATTCTTGAAGGAGAGTTTTATATTGTGTGAACTCTGACCAAGAAGTGTCAGGACTGAAAATATGATGGGCTACATCTGGCTGGTGTTATCTACATGAGATAATTAACCACAGAATTCACAGCTTTGGCTAGCCCACTGGCAATGTCATGCAAACTGCTTCCAGGAATTGAGTTACCACCTTTATTTTGAGCAGGGCTGTCAGGGTGACCTACCAATACATTCAGAACCAAAGCAAAAATCCCTGTGTGATTTGTCAGCAGCACTGAAATTTCCACCCGGCTTTTTTAACTTCAGGCCTGTATTGGTTTAAGTTTTTCATATATTTCATAACAAAGTAGCAGCACATCTCTTAAGATGTTTGGTTGACAACATCTTCCTCAAAAACTAGACATGCATGTCACAGATTCCAGATACATACTAGGTTTTTTACTACATATACTAAAAGAAATATCTAAAATACTTTGTACGAAATGCAGCACTACAAGTTCATATCATATTGTATTATCATAGCATTATCATGTAATGTGACTTAATTAAAATAATATACAATATAATATAATAAAATAACATAACAGAAAAACATAACATAACAGTATTTGCTTCTAAATACTACAACTGGTCTGAAGGTATTATGTTGGTAACTAATCAATACCCTCTATTTTCTAAGTAAAAAGACAGTTTAAACAGTAGTCTTCAACACAGAATGTAAATTATCCCTTCACAGAATCACAGAAGGGTTCAGGTTGGAAATGACCTGTGGAGGTCATCTGGTCCAACCCTACCCTGGTCCAGTTGTATCTTTCTGGATGGCAGTGACCAAGAGTTTTCCTTGCTGAAAAGTGCTAGCATGGAGATGGTTTCCCTTCATTTCTTAGAGTTGAGATTTTTGAGAAGTGAATCCATCCCTGCAGAAGATCTGCTCTCAATCCAGACTCCACCCAGCCTGTGTTTGTGCTTGGGATTGCCTTGATCCAGGTGCAGGACCTTGCACTTGGCCCTGTTGAACTTCATGAGGTTGGCATGGGCCCACCTCTCAGGCCTGTCAAGGTCCCTCTGGATGGCATCCCTTCCCTCCAGTGTGTTGACCACACCACATAGCTTGGTGTCATCAGCAAACTTGCTGAGATTGCACTCAATCATGTTGTCTGTGTCGCCGACAAGGATGTCAAATAGTGTTGGTCCCAATATTGATCCCGGAGGAATGCCACTAATCGCTGGTCTCCTCTTGGACATTAAGTCATTTATTGCAGCTCTTTGAGTGCAAACATCCAACCAATTTCTTATCCACTGAGTGGCCCATTCATCAAATCCATGTTTCTCCAACTTAGAGGCAAGGATTTCATGTGGGGTAGTGTCAAATGCTTAAATGCTTTGCACAAGTCCAGGTAGATTACATCAGTTGCTCTTCCCTTCTCCACCAAAGCTGTAACCCTGCCATAGAAGGCCACTAGATTTGTCAGGCATGATTTGCCCTTCGTGAAGCCATGTTGGCTGTCATCGATCCCCTCCTTAATTTCTGTGTGCCTTAGCATAGTTTCCAGGAGGATTTGCTCCATGATCTTGCCAGACATAGAGATGAGACTGACTGGCCTGTAGTTCCCTAGGTCTTCCTTTTTTCCTTTATTAAAAACGGGGGTTATGTTTCTCCTTTATTAGTCAGTGGGAACTTCATTGGACATCCACGACTTCTCAAATATGATAGATAGTAACTTAGCAACTTCATTTGCCAATTCCCTTAGGACCACAAGTGCATCTCATGAGGTCCCATGGACTTGAGCATCTTCAGGTTCCTTAGACGGTCTTGAACCTGATCTATGTATATGCATGTATAAGCACACTTACACATATAGACAAACATATTTGAAGCTTGTATGTGTGTGTTTAGACGAATAACATACACATGGCATTAATGATTGTTTCCTTCAGGTTAACCATCAATGCTTTCCCTGAAAATGGGCCTAACAAGATGATGGAAGAAGAGGAAAGTGAGAAAGGTTCACTGTGACCAGCTGTGTCATATGCCATCTTCATACATTATCATTTTGATCTCATCATACTTATATCCTTAAAACATTGATAATTTTATTTCACATTTAGAAACTTAGCAGAGGATATTGGAAGGATTTCAAGTGATCTCTAACCTCTGTTTTGACAAGTCATATATAATAAAATGTTCCTCTTGGAATCTGAAAAATATAAGCATCCTGATTAGGAAAAACTTTAGCACTGAGCCTTACACATCGCAAATCAAAATGAGAAACTATTTGAAAGTTCAAATGTTAGTGAAGACCAAAAAAAAAATATATCCACACATCATTTTTTTTAGCAAAAATGATGTGCACCAGACAGTTTAGACAATTAAGCCGTTGGTTGGAGGCTCAATATTTATTTGATGAAGGGAAATGTAAAGATAGAAATCTCAAAAAAGTTAGCAGCTCTTTTAAGTTTATGCATTCCTAAGTATAAGGAATTATCCATACTTTGAAGTGTGGACTAGAATAACTTAAAATAGCTAAGCAATAGTTCTGGCAGAAACAGGAAAAAATAAATGAATTGTGATTTGTTGCTCCATTAATCCAACCGTGAAAGCAAAACAGAATAGAAAATTTTCTTTTTAATTTCTTCTGTCCCTGCTTTATGAAGAGTAATCACTCAGTCAGTCTGTTCAGACAAAGGTTTTAAAGGGACCACAAAGGAAAAGAGTGAGAAGTTCACTGCATATTGGGAAAACAGCATATTCCAAACACATATCATGCCTTCTTTGAAAAGATTACTAATCATGGTTGAATAAATTCACTATGCTTTAGGGAAACCTGGTGACTCAGAAAGGAAAAGCACCATGTTGCAGCTCTTAAATTACTGATTTTTGATGTCAAGTAAAAACTCTATTTTAATAGTTTACTCCTTCAGTACTGTCTGTGCAGAATGCTAATAGAACTATTATACTTCAACAAAGAGTTTTCATAACAAAGCAGAGGTTGTTGTGTATCTGCTTTTAGTCTGGGAAGGTGAGGGAAGTATCTGGTTTCTCCTTTACATTAATTTGCTTGTATTATTTCACAAGCATAGAAGAGTCTAGGGACACCTATGTCAACTCTGGTTTCTAAAAGACGTTTATATGAAAAGGTCAAATTATCCATGTCAGTGTCAACCTCTTAAAAAACACACAGTGCAATGAAGAGAATTATTATTCTTATTTTTAACTCTAGCATTGGTGTGCATTTGGCCTGTGTCTGAACTAGAGAATTCTAAAAAAAATCATACCAGAGCCAATACTAATTCAGCTGCAGCAGTGACTGATCTACTGGAGATAAGCTCTGGCAGCTTCTGCTGTTCCCACCACTATGCCCACTAATCCTTCTTCATGTGAAGAAACAGGAAGCATAGTCAGACTGAGCACCAAACAACTGCAAAAATCTGTATAAGACTAGAATGATCTTCATCACAAGAAATATTATTGCATAGAAATTGAATGTTTACCATTTTTTTAACTACATTGGTTAAACAGTCTCAATCTTTTCAATTAAGTACCTTTGAACAGGATCCTTCCCAGCTTACTTTAACTAGGTACAAGACAGATGTTAGATATGAAGCAAGCTCCCTCTATGATCAGTAGAGAACATCCAAAGGACAATTTTTGTGAATAATCTTGACCAAATCCTCTAAAAAGAACTTTTCCACTGACTATAAAGAAGGTTAGATACTCATCTTAGATTAGATGCTTAATGTCAGTACAGCTCAAAGCAGTCAAGGTCAGTCAAATTACACACAAAAAATGTTTATAATTCCAATATATAATATACATAATGCACGTATTATATACTTATGTGTATATGTAGTCTTTGTATAAGTCTTTTTGTGTAAACACATGGGGGAATATGGGTGGATGTGGGTGTGTATGCATACAAACTCAAATTACAGAATCTGTATATCCAAACTGCTTCACAAACTTAAACTAATACAAGTGTTCTGGAGCACACAAAAATACATTCCTGGGTGCTTCAGTAGAAGCATTCCCTTTAAAAAAATAAATAAATCAGGGTAGGGTTTGCCAGTGTACCAAAGAGTATTTTCTTTCTGATCTCTGTTTGTTGCATGAAGTTACACATGACCTTAAAAGTATTCAATAATTCAGACACCTAATCTCAAGACCAATCATAGCATGAAACAGGAATAATGCCACACAGAGTAAGAGAAAACATGAGATTTTAATCCAGCAATAATGAGATAAAGTCTTATTTCTGTCTGGTGCCCAGCAAAATACTTTATATTTATAGAACATTTTTCTTTTTGCCTACACATGCTACCTGTGTTTTCCAAACTCTTCTTATTCAACTCAAACCCGTAGATTCGGTTTCCTTAGCAATCACTGACCAATGTTCCATGTATTTTCTACAGCAATACAAATGAAAGAAACTGCATAAAGAATATGCAAAAGAAAAGTAAAATGTGGAGCCAAAGTTGTCACCACTGCCATGATGGAACCAAATTTCCAGACATGTCATTAAAAAGAGGAGCTAATTGCCAAGATTTTACACTTGGATATATGAGCATAACTCCCACTAGTTTCATTAGTACCTGTTCTTATGTACCAGAGAATAGGGTTTGACTTAAGATTTGTAATCATATCACATTAAAAAAACTTGTTCTTCAGGTGCAACCAGAAATTCAATGAGTTAGCGTCATGCAAACCACATTATGTAAATATTTGGCCTCGTTTCTTTTTCTTTCACAAAACATTTCAGAGTGAGCAATGGGTCATATTACACTACTTATCAGAGACAGTATTTCTTGAAAATGGTCAAGGCAAAATGGAACAAAGAGTGTAGCTAAAGAACCAGGAGGCCAAAAGCAGGAAAGAATGCGTACTGAGATGAGTCATTGAAAAGCGGGGCAATGAGATATTAAGTGTTCAATAATTAATCTCTTGTTCTGCTACACCAGCTAATACTAGAAAGAAGCTAAGAAGTACTTAGCAATACTGTTACAAACACTATATACAACACAATCTGAAGTATTCTTTATCAAGAGCACCCTAACTAAATCTCAACAGAGATATACACAGAAGGCATAATCGGTGATACAGGCTGGAAGATTTACTGCTGTTTGTGCAGTTCTCAGCATGGTACGATTGATACAAACATGTCTGTGGGAAGGATTTCGTTTCATATTCAAGCACTTAAAATCAGGTGTGTAACAGTGCACCTGTGAACTATGAATCTAATCTCACATTATAGACATGGTGCTCAATTCAATTGCCTAAACATAGTTATATGGTGCCTTCTGTAACATTCAAGGGTAGCTCAGACCCCACACAGGGCTGACAGACATAAGACAGAACCTACTTGGCATCTAGACCCTTCTAAGTGTCAGAAAAAGGACAAGTAGAATAACCTGGACAATTATGTCAATGCCTTGGCTAATACACAGTCATATTATTATGTTTCCATGAACACCAGCATCAAGTGCCATTTGAGATTCCAAGGATGCTAAAATGTCTGCACACATCTGATGGATGTTATTCAAGACCCATGGGAGACCTGTGATTTTCCACAAAAGCAGCCGGATACCGCACAGGAAACTGTATGGAGTCAGAAATGGCACTGAATATAGTTGTTTAAGCAACTGAATCATGCCAAATGTAGTCTACAGAGCTACTGGATTCATCCTAGATTAGACACCCTGCAGGAGATTCATTTGGCTAAAGATAGGTACGACCTTTGAGGCTCCTTCGGGTATTTGAGAAATCTTCACAAGTCAAACAAGGTATGTGAGCACATATAAAAGACTTGTGCTGAAGTGGCTGCTGGATACCTCTCTGAGTCTCAACTTACACTAATCATCTACCATCAAGCAACAAGCTGTGTCTGTAAGATGAGCTGAAAAGCTCAATACAGCCTATATGGACTTCATTGACTAAAGTGGGAGCTTGCATTGCATGTACATTTTTATACTGTAGGCACATATGTTTCAGTGGCTGAATCTGGAGTTGAAATTAAACCAATTCATTAACAAATATAAGATACTCCAGTGCATCTCAATTGACAGATGACTGGTCAGGAATATCATCACTACAGCACTATATAACCTGGGAGTCAAATATTACACCAACCGATACTGATGTTAGAGGACATCCTTCATATTCCTCTAACTCCATCTTACCTCTAAATTGTGATACACAAGACATACATTTTTATGTCCCTGTACAATGACACTTACTTGAATCCCACTCTGCTTTATAATCATGGGCAGTGGTACTAAAAAAAATACCTTTAAATGACATGCAAGAGACAAAGAAACAGCCTCAAGCCCTTGTTGCATTCAATACAAGTTGTAAAGTGCAAATGTAAAAATTCTTTGGATTTTCTTCACATCATGAACAGTTTTTACCCCTCATTTATTCCATCTAATGTGTTCATTAAATGGAAGCAGGTTAAAGCAAACAAACTTAAGAAATGGAAATTGAATAGGTAAGCTTAATATTCTTAGGTAGGGACTTTACATTCTTTTAATATAATGCAAGAGCACAGATTTGGTCTTACATTTCTACTCTGAAAATCAGACAAATGCTTACATGAGAGACAAATAAATGTGTGGTCTATTGCAAATAACTAGTCTACACAATTTCCCATACTGTTGAATACTCACATAAGACAGCTTAAACCTTGGAAGACTGAGCTATCTTACCTCTGTCTGCCAAACAAAAATAAATGACTTAATTAACATTTAGGTCTTTAACCAAGAGGATTTGAATGTAGAATCATTTTTCACCTAAAACACAGCTGGCACTATAAATCTTTATTATTATTATTGTTTCTTCACTTTTACAAACTAAAGATTGAAAACTTAAATGCCATAGAATTAATCACCAGAAGGTCAGATTTTGCGTTCACTTGTGCCAGAATGCATCCAAAAAAGGACTAGTGATACATCACTCAGAGGTGAATCAAGCTTAGTGTATTTAATGTGAGCAGGACAGAGATCTACTTCAAGGGAAGTAGGAGACCTGCTTCGTTGAGCTCAAATGCTCAAGTGGAAGAAGGAAGTCTACATTTCGTGGAAGAAAGGACTGACCACTTGGGAAGACTACAGGAGTGCTGTCAGGGTATATAGGGATGAAACAAGGAAAGCCAAGGCCTCCTTGGAGTTAAACCTGGCAAGGGACATCAAGGCCAGCAAGAAGAGTTTCTTCAAATATATTGGTGGTAAAAGGAAAACTAGGGAGAATGTGGGCCCATGGTTGAACGAGACCGGTGTCTTGGTGATGGAGGATGCAGAGAAGGCAGAGTTGCTGAACGCCTTCTTTGCTTCAGTTTTTACTGCAGGAGCCATCCCTCAGGAGCCCCAGAATTCAAAGGTAACAGAGGAAGTCCAGAGGAAGGAAAACTTTCCCTTGGTTGGGGAAGATCAAATTAGAGACCAATTAATTAAACTGGATATCCACAAGTCCATGGGTCCTAATGGGATGCACTCACGAGTGCTGAGAGAACTGGCAGAAGTCATTGCTAAACCACTCTCCACCATCTTTGAAAGGTCCTGGAGAACAAGAGAGATGCCTGAAGAATGGAAGAAAGCCAATGTCACTCCAATCTTCAAAAAGGGCAAGAAGGACAACCCAGGAAACTACAGGTCAGTCAGCCTCACCTCCATCCCTGGA
>VZZY01003315.1:0-17751 GCA_013400335.1 Eurystomus gularis | reverse complement strand
AGTCCAGAGAAGGGCTACAAAAATCATTAGAGGAATGGAACATCTCCCCTATGAGGAGAGGCTGTGGGACTTGGGACTTTTTAGCCTGGAGAAGAGAAGACTGAGAGGGGATCTTATTAATGTGCACAAATACTATAGCGGTGGCTGTCAGGGAGATGGGGCCAGTCTTTTTTTTTTTTCGGTGGTGCCCAGTAACAGGACAAGAGGAAATGGGCACAAGCTTCAATATAGGAAGTTCCACTTAAACATGAGGAGGAACTTCTTTACTTTGAGGATGTCAGAGCACTGGAACAGGCTGCCCAGAGAGGTTGTGGAGGCTCCTTCTCTGGAGACTTTCAAAACCCATCTGGACATGTTCCTGTGCAACCTGCTCTAGGTGATCCGGCTCTGGCAGGGGGATTGGACTAGATGATCTCCAGAGGTCCCTTCCAACCCCTATGATTCTGTAATTCTATGATCTAAGAAACATGCATTCCCAAAAGAATTACCTTCCAAGTGAGGCTGTCAAGACTAGACAACAAGAACTTCCATGACAATCCAAATAAAAGGATCACGATGAAAATTATTCCAAGGTGATTTCAAGTCCCATGGAAGTTTAAGTCAGCGGAGCTCTGTTGAAGGCTCCACCCAAACCCAGTGCTTAGCCACACAGAGGACTAGATGTTTTCATGTCAACCACGCAGAGGACCAGATTTTTTCACGTCAACCTGGAAAAGGATGTAGGTTAATAAGAGTATAATGAATGGGGCTACTTAGGATCTAATCATTTCACTGGCATAGGACCAGAATATACAATCAGCTGCCCTCACTGTGAAATCAGTGGCTATGCAAAACAGTAAATAAAAATAAATCACTGTATTTTACAGAGTTCACCTTCAGTAGATCCTGACAGCTGCTATCTTTCGCCATTCTTTCATTCCAAGCGACCAAATTGCAGCCCACCATGATGATCATTCAGTAATGGCGAACTGAAGGTGTATGTTACATGTCCTGGAGTGCATGAGAGTCTTTCAAGGATTCCTGATCTGGGGAATTCCTGGGAAATACATGAGAATGTGCAGCGTGGAAGGAGCCAAGCACAGCACCTCCACACAGGGAACAACCCCTGGAGCTGAGTATCTCCCAAACTGCACCTAGGTCTTATATGAAGAGACTTGCTTTGCTCACACTAAAGGGCCAAGATCCAGGGGTGGATTAGGAGGTTACTTTCTCGGCAATGTAGACTTAACTTATGCCACGTTTAAGACTGTGATAGCTATTTCTTGGAAAATACGGACTGCAAAGCAAAAGGTTGTGCTCTGAAGCAGGAATCAAACCGGAAAAGTTACAAACAAAATAAAATACATAATGACAAAAATAAAGGTGTAGAGAGTTTATTTTGCCTGATATTCTGTGGCTTTCCCCCCAGCGGAAGGATGAAAGATTCTCATCTCTAGCAGGTGAAGAAGTCACCAGAAAAAAACAGTCTGACTCATCAGATGCCCTTTGAGGAACAGCCAGAACAAATACAGATGGCTGATAATGCACAGTGTATGTCATCTACAGATAACATTCAGTCTGAACACACGTTAAAGTGGAAGAACACTGAAATATGGAGATAATTTCTTAGTCAGCCTGACTTAATCATCCACTGCTTCAAAAAAAGATAGCAACTTCCTATAGAAGTTTTAACAAAGAAAAACCTTTTTAAATTTTCCTAAATTATACTTTTGGGAAAATAATATGAAATATAAATGTTCTGAAACAGTATATCCCACAGGTATCATGACAACCCTTTGATCAGCATTAATCATTCAGGTTTATTGTGATTTTGGGGTAAGCAGAAACTCCGCAACCATTTTGCGTGGTGGCAATCTACCCTGGAAGAATTTTCCTTGTCAGCTCTGCTTTTCTATATGCCTCACTGCAGTGCACCCCAGCAGGAATCAGGAATGATTGATTCTCTTATCTTTATGCATGAAATGAGAAGCTTGCTGAAATAAAAATCTCTAGGGCTGTTAGATATAATACAGTAGTTCTATGTGCTGTAAAGGAAATACACTGTGCAAGGAAAGTCCCTCTTTTTAGGTGGCTCACATAAAGTTATCCAGCTACAGTTTGCTGGCTCTTCCTTGCCATTTCCCATTGCTAAACTGCGTTACGAGATGAGAAATACACTGAATACTTCCATAGTGGTTGCTACAGGAATGTTATGTAGCTACAGATGTGAAAAGAGCTGGTCTGTGTGATGATGAGGGAGGGGGACAGCAATTCCCCTAGACAATCTCTCCCTCTCTCAGAACACTACAGAGATTCATATTGCAGAGCAGTGATAAACTGTGGGAAAACAATGAATAATTGGCAGTCTCCTACAGTTGCTTCAGAACTCAGAGCTACCATGCAGCTAAGTGACCTCTGCTTTTGCTAGGTCACCAAGAGGTAACTAACAGGAGAAAGGCAGTAAATGAAGCATTATTGTGCAGACTCTGCCTGTACTGTATCAGTTCTGTAGAAAAATAAAGGTTTTCTGTGTTCTTTTCCTCCATGGTCTCAATTGTGCAATTAAGCGCAGCACTATGCTATGTGTGGTGTGAGTTACTTTGCCCCAGGCTGAGCACTGGGAGGTTCAGGGAAACAAAAAGGTTCCCAGAATGATGCGGTTTACCCAATGAGAGATTGAGTAAACTGCTTTATATCTGTGGTCTGGAACATACCGATTGACCGAGCAGCAGTCCCATGCCTGTGCCTTACACGGAGAGGTGGAAAGAGGGGAGCTTGGCCCTGCATCTACCTTGCCCTTTCCAAGGTATGCGTGCCTCCCTCATGCTTCTCGCCCACTTTATTCAGGCCATAATTTGCAATGTTATCCCTCGATTGATACAAATCAATGACTGCATTTTCATATGAAAACATTACTGAGAGGAGCGTGGAAAAAGGTATATTAGGCTGTACGGAATGCTACAGGTATATCCTTCTTCCAGCACGCTGTTTTCCTCATCAAGAGTTAGTTTATATATGCATGGCATTGTAGCATGCCTTGTGGTGATACTCTCGAGGAAATGCTTAGCCCTTTTCTAATGAAAAGAAGACTTAGAAAACTGTGATGGTTTGGTTATGCTCTAAATTAAAAATAAAGCAGACATATGAAACTCAGAATTACAATAAATAAAACTTTTTTGTTTGCTTTACTCCTGTCATTTCTAGTCAGTCTCACGGGTCATAATTTACAGTTTTTAAATGTTCAACACCCAGCACATCACGTTAAAGTCATTTTGCTCCAGCAAAAAGGTGATTGGCTTGTCAATTAAAATATACAGTTTAGTCAATATCTCTGCTGTCTTGAAACCGGAGTTGAGAAGATCCAAAAGCCATTTTACTTGCCAGTAATCCTCAGACATATTAACAGCCACAATTAATTAATCAGAACTACTCATCTCAGATTAGTAGATATGACTTTTCCCTTATCTTCCATATTCTGAATCTCACCTCAAAAACTCATTTATGGCTTGGCCACATTCACCATTGAATATTTACACTTCTGAATTTAAGGCGATAGGTCTTTCAGATAATTGGGTCAGAATTGCACATTATATTTACATTTTCTTTGAAACTCAAATTTGCTCTACCGAATTTTTCACATGCAAACTTTAACTACTTTCACGACCCACATTGTCACTCTTCCTCCAAGGATCTAGACAGCAATTTATCCTTCACTTTTCTATTACAAATGAAATATCATATGCTTAATGGGAAGAACACAATTCAGTTGAAATAGCCATAGCTTCGGGCTGCAACCCTGTTTTGTTTGTAGGTTGCTAATACGCAGTATAAATGCAAATGATAAAGCTTCCAAGTAATAGAATGTGTTTCTCATAAAAGCTGACACATGCTACTCTTACAGGCAGAACAATACTATTGGCCAACAATATGAGCTTAAGTAGCTCTTTTGTAGTTGGTTGTCCACTAGGTATAGTGGACAAAGTGCTAAATTTGGTATGGTGGCAATTCAGTGAACAGAAAAGGCAAGACTGATGTGTAAATGATGGAAACTATGAAGATGCGTGCATTTAAAAGAGAAAAGAGGGAGGAAGCTGAAGAGAGAATTCACAATAGATAGGGTATCTGGAAAATGTTTAGAATACCTGCTGAATATATGAGTCTAAAACTATTTTTCATAACAGGCTTATCTGATACAAGGAGAATTAAAAATTTATTTCATTACATCTGGCTTTCAACAAAATATCTGAAACCACATCAGCCCTGCCTTGGGTGGCCAGACTGCTTTGGTGGTCACTTATTTTCCCATCAGAGATATTCAAGTTTATCTCGGATTAAAGTTCTACCATAATTAAATTTTATGATCTGCAACAACAATTTATTCTCATTTAGACTGCAGATATATCACTCTGAACATTCTAACAAGACAGAGAAGGTCTCGACAACAGGCCAAGAAAATGCTGTGGATGTTTATGTACATCATACCATTCAGCTATTGCACAATGCCTGGAGACATTTCTATTTATATTTTCATCAAAGATGAGAGGTATTTCTTTTTGCCTCTAAGAACTGTTGATTAAATAATACTTGTCAACTAAACTTCAAGTTTGCTTAAAACAATCTGGCAATTAGCTTTTTAAATGTTGAATTTTATTTTCTTGTTAAGATGCCAGAAAAACTGTAATCTAACAACTGAGGACTTACTAAGGACAGCTATGGTCAAAAGAGAGATTCAGGATTTAAAGTTGGTTTGATTTTAGTTCCTAGTGGAGACAGCCACCAGAAAAATACAACTTCTCTGCATTTCATCAAACAAAATGTTCAGGGGAAGAACTGGGCATGTCATCCAGCTGAGAATGATTTGACTAGTACTAATATCAGAAATATATCCTTGTGTCTGCCAGCATACAGACACAGAGGGAGCTGAGCAACTCAAATGAATACAGCTGACCATGTAGTCACACCACCTTCTCCTTCTTGCTTTGATTACAGATCTTACACAGCAGGTATCATTCATGCTTACTAATTTCTTGAGTATGTATGGCTCCTACACATCACAAGTTCAGTTTGGCCCCTCACAGAAAGATTTTGTCGTTGTTTCCAATCCCCTCTACTTTCAGAAACATTTCAAACTAATACATCCCCAGCTGGAAGATTCCCTTCATCCAATTGCCAGTAGAATAGCTCTCCATATCTGGACAGAGTCCTAGTTCTTTATTGTTTTTTAGGGGACCGTGCAAGTGTCACACAAAGGCCATACTTCTGAGTACGAAACTCTTAATATATAAATCTATGCTTCTCAATTAGCAGTGACACTGTCACAAGGAAAACACTCCAAATGCAATGAGGAAAAACCTTAATGAGGGAATTCTGGCAGCATTTGTTGATGCATACACACTGAAGCTAGCCATGAGAAACTCATCGCCTGGCAAAATATACAAACACTTAATTTTCTAAATAATTGCTGCTTGGCAAAATATTTGTGCACACTTATCATCATGTCAGAGATACCAAGGCCAATTGAACGTCTAAGGCATTCCTCAACTGGGATGACAAAGGCCCTCCACCATACAATTCATGCTGCTGTAGCTCAGTGAAACCTTTTATGTCACGTTAGACAGACAAACATGAATGTATCTGCTCTGCTGACATTGGTGGCATTCCTTCTTGATAGCAATGGACTTTCATTTAGGCTGGATCAGTTAAATTTATGTAAGCAGGAAAGGCATGAAGCCCATACTGAGTGCCATTTACCATGTGATACACACACAGTCTTTGCTTAAAGAAACTTTCAACTATTTCTTGTATCTGTAGGTTGCTATTTCACTTCCACATTGCTGTGGCATTTTAGTCTCCAAGGGATATTTCTTCTGTCTTAATATCCATCAATAATTACCAGGGGAAGACAATTTAATCAATGCAAAATATCATAAATATATGATTAAGCTGCATTTATTATTTTATTTTGTATCACCAGGAATTCTATTATAAGCAAGAACAAACACCCTTTCCCTTTATCTTCAGCCCATCACTAAAGAAGAGAGCACTTCCTCTGGTATGCTTTAATAGTCCCATGCCATGTCAGATATGCAAAGCAGTCATAAATCCACTTCAGCTTGTTAGTTTACTGCTGTTTTCTATCATCAGACAAGCGCAAAGCAACTGGAATGTGTCAGTGAATCTGGCCCTAAATCACACTTCTGTTTTTTCTTTTTCAAGTGGTATTTTTAAGCTGTGCCAAGTCGTAACATTCCAAGACACCCAGGGAAGAATGTTACACAACATTTACTGACTTTCTAGCATACATATAGCCCAATTCTCCATGAAGTCCTGGCTTCTTGGCACAGTCTGGGCAAAGCAGTATAAGTCCAGCTCAGCTGACTTGTTAAACGGAGCTTACTAGAGTAGTACACACAAATATACTATTCCTGAAAGAAGTGCACCAGAGGTCAATAATTCAATTTCTTTTATGTGTTATAAATATATTTTCTGGAATAAATTAAATCATAATTGTAGTGGAGAAACAGTTTCTCAGAAAATTTCTAGGAGGAATAAGTTTCTTCGCCTTCTTACTTTCCTTTTATTTTGACCTATGCTACATCTACATCTTACTGTTTTCAAGAGGAAAACCTTAAGTACATTAGCGACTATCAGGAAGATAAAAGTTGCACTATTAATCCAAAGTTAAAAGTCAGATCTGCAGAAGGGTGAAAAAAAACCGAAACACATAGAAGATGCAAAGACAGTGGCTGGTGAACCTAGAAAGACAAAATGCCTTTCTTTAGAAAGACATAGAAGCATATAAAAGTCTCTTTAGCACCACGTTCCTCAGTGACTATGGCCAATTCCATAGTCAGACTACGAAATGGCACTTGCTCATCCATTACATTTGACAAGGGTACTGCTATTATCAAACAAATCATGTTTCTTTCATGTGTCATTCTATTCCAAAGAAAACCATGAAAGTACACCAGTGGTTCATGAGACATCATGATGATATGAGTGTTCTTGTGACCAGGGAACGACTTATAAACATATGGCTTTTAAAACTATGGGACTTACATTGTTCTGCTTAATGTGATAAGAAATAGCAATAATCTAAATCTGTTTTTCTCAAACCATGGCTAACAGTTTTAGTTGTTTTAAATAAATAAGTGGATCAAGTTAGCTACATATATAAAGAAGAAAATTCTCAGGAAAACTGATACAAATACAATATGCCATATTCAGCAGCAACTCAAGTAATCTAGGGCAGGAGGAAGAATATTTATACTGGGAACCAGTTACCATATTTGTCACTTAACTCACCAGCCCAGCAGGGTTTCAAATACAGTCAGCACTTGAAGTGGATTAGAATCATAGAATAGAATCATAGAATCATTATGGTTGGAAAGGACCACCAGGATCATCAAGTCCAACCAAACGTTACATAGAGACAAATAAGGCTACAAAGGGGCCATACTTGTCAAAAATTTTGAGAATTACAGATTTCTTTTGTATGTATTCTTCTACTCTTCTTCCACAGGAGATAGATTTCATAGGTATTTCCGAGTGCTTACTCAGCAGTATATGCTTCCATAGGGCAGTTGGAAAGAGAGATAGTAAATCAGTGATACAGATATTGGTATAATTTAATGGCCTGATTTCATAAAGGTCCAAGGATGTGGTCATCTTTTTCCCTATAAGCCTGTATTTTTGCCAGATTTTTACAAAGATAATTAAGTACAGTCAATTATTTCAGCTTGTAAGAAAACTTTTGGTGCTATGGCTGTGGCTACCTGTCTTTGATACAAACATCTTACAAGCAGCAGGGGAATGTGCTTCACTTTCAGAACACTCTATGTTCATATGGCTATCACATGGGTAAAAAGTCCACCTATGTGTGACCTTGCTCTGAGCATGCTACTATGTAGTGAATGCTTATGTCCAGAGGCTTTATCTATACTAGATCACAAAACAGCCAGGAATGGTGCTCAGGTCAAGCACCTGTGCTCTTCCAAAAGCTTACTGTAGAACAAGGTGGAATCTGTGATGTGTAAAATCCAGCCACTGCATGGGAAGTCCTAGAAATCATATGTGACCTAGTATATCAGTTTCTGTTTAGATCAACACTTAGTCAAAGTCTCAGAGAACCTTCTGAAACATGTATCTTACCATATTTCACCTGTAACCATAATGTTGGTATTTGGGAAGCAGCCATAGGATAACAGCATCACAGGATAATTCAGGTGGAAAGGGACCACAGCAGGTCTCTAGTCCTAGTTGCTGCTCAACACAGAGGTAGATCTGAGGTCAGATCAGGTTGCTTAGGGCTGTTGTCCTGGGTTTGGCTAGGACAGATTTAATTTTCATCAGAAGCCAGGATAGACAACTGAACTAGCCAATGGGATATTTGATACCATACTGATGTCATGCTTGCTATATAAGGGCAGTGGGTGGGCTGGGCAGAGCATGTGATCTCTAGCATGGTGCAGATGGTGCTGCAGAGCTAGTTTGATCTCTGTGGTTTATGTCACTTGCTTTACATATTGTTCCATTACCATTATTGTTATTACTGTTGTTTCTTCTTCTCTTGAGTTGTTCTATTAAATTCTGCTTATCTCAATCCACAGGGTTTTGCCTTTTTCTCCCTATTCTCCTTCTCATCCCACTGGTGTCAGGTGGGGGGGTGAGCAAGTGGCCATGGCATGCTCAGCTCTCAGCTGGGTCTAAACCACAACAGCAAGGCATAATGCTGCTCCTCAGAGCTGAAATCTCTCCTTCTGCTGTCTGGACTCCTGAAAGAAAAGTGATATATATAAAAAATACTTCTACTATATGCAGCCATATCTTTAGGCCAGAAAGGAAAAGCATCCTGATGATGGCCTAGCTGAAATGGTCAGAAATAGTGTCAGGAGAAGAGGTCAAATTTCCCATCCTTATTCCAAGTTTACTCACTGCCTGGATAAAATTAAACACAGCAAAAGTCCTGGTAGCTAGTGCCAAAGCCCATTGAGTTATTGTGCAAAAAGCATCATCATAAAGCCATGGGCTGTCTCTTTAAAGAAACTGTCAGCAAAACCTGTCAGCATGTATTATCGATGCCCAGAATACATTAGTTGTAGTGAGCTTATAAGGCAAAGGAATATTCACTTTCCAGATTTCAACTCAGTGAGGCTCAGATGCTCAGCTCTGTTAAAAACAGAGTAAACCTGGGCATAGTTGGAAACATGGAAGTCACAGAGCAAATTTTCTATGGCATCTGAGTATTTCAAGTTATGTGATACCTGAGTGTAGTCTTAATTGCTTGCACACCATTTCAACTTAAACTCTCCATTATCTACATAATTCCTGAGATGTGATCTAGTTCTTATTGTCACTACACTAACTTTTTTCCTCTTTTTCCTTGTTTCGTTTCTCTTTATGGCAGATACCTACAAAATAAAGATACAACTGGTCACACAGCTCTAGGAAAACAGCTCCTAAGTGGCCCAGTCTCCTACAGTCATGATTTCTTTTCAAAACAGTAATTTCAAAGAAGCAAGATAACTGCAGATGAACTGACCTTGTTTAAATATCTTGGACAAAACAGAATCACTCATGCTGCATGCCAAAGCCCATGTCAAAAGTGGTTCTATCTTAGGTTTGCAAAATCTTTTCTTATGAAATCTCAATTTAAAGTAACACATTTCTCCAAAAGGTTTTGGTTTTCCTACAGTTTTCTAATAAAAATCACTTTCCTGAAAAACGCCTAACTGCTTCTAGCACGAGCAGGACAGGAGTCTCTTAAGAGTTAGATTATGACATACTAGTTGCTATACCTTCTAGGTAAATACTGCAGACAGGAAAGCAATTCAAAATGAGTTTCATCAAGTCCCAAATTTGTCTGTTTTGTACTGTTTTATGGGGGGTCAATAGCCAGTAAACTTTGCTCCTTCGATGCAATAACAAAAGCAATGTTCATGAGAGGCTAAAGTATGAAATCCTCATGCAGTTTGCCTCAGGATTGTCCTGGCAAATTCCTATCAATTCTTCTTTAAAGCCTTGAAAGAAAGTTAAATAAAAAGGTCATTGTTTTGTTCTCCAGCCATGACGTGGTCTTGACTCTCATCAGACAATGAATCCCTTACAGAAGTCTAGTCCTCTCTTAGTGGTCTCTTGGTAGTGAGACTAGCACGGGCAGAAAAAAAGAGAGCATTATATTTTAGCATCTTAGAAGGAATGATATTAATAGAGACAAAGGAAAACAACTCAAATTAAGAATTATTTATTATTATATTGTCTCTCCTGTAACAAATTACAGCCTGTCACAAAAATTGTTCCAAATACTTCTGTCAACTGGTTTTAGATTACTGCTATCTTTCAGGGCTTGTTTATTCAAAACAGTAGAACAGTAAGTGTTATATAATTAAAAACATTAGGCTGCTCAGTATTTTACACTGATGAGTGACATTTTGGATCAGATTATGAGCTGTTTATTTGTTCTTTTGCTCATCTCACTCTCTGGCTAACACATCATCACTTGTTTACATCCCTTGAAATGGACTCATCAATATAATGTAACTAAGGACTTGCCCCTGCACACTGTCCTTAGTCAAGGGAAGTTCAGACACGAATCCACTGGAGTTTAACTGCTTTGCTGGGTCAGGGAAAGCGTGATCAGCAAACTGGCAGATCAAGTCCACCTGCATGCTACTTTAATGAGAGAAAAAAACTTCCATGAAAACTCTTACACATTGGGAACAAGCAAGCATTCAGGATTTGCTATGGGAAGACAAAGGCAGTACTTTGTCTCCTGTGTTAGTGGAGAGACAGAAGAACAAATTCTTAAGGTTAATCACGGGAGAAAGAAAAATTACCTGAGATCCTTAGGCGTCTCACAAAGAACCCAAGTCACTTTGGAAGGATAAAGAATGGAGCACACAGCATCACCAGCACTTTACTTAGAACATGTTCTAACATGCCCTTCTTGCCTCAGAATTATCAATAGCTAGTTATTTGGGGCTTATAATTCTCTTGCTGTTTTCTGCGTTTCAGCCATAGCCAAGGCAAAAAAAAAGCTGAGTACAAAAAGAAAGCACAATTGAATCAAGTATGTCTAGAAGTTCAGAAGTGGAAACAGAAAGAAACATACTGACACAGTGTCTCGCATAATAAATGAACTTTAAAAATTGTATACTTACAAGATGATCAGTAATACAGAGAATAATCAATTCCCCATGTCTTATCTAGGCAGCTATTGTTCCCTTTTAGCATGATTTTAACAGTAAAAAGGTAAGGGAATGTTGGCAATATTGCTGGTGGAAGAAAAGGTTCCCATGAATGTATTGGGTAAAAAGCAGTGTGATCTGAGCGGCTACAGAAAAGATCTGCCAGGTCTTCCAAACTTATCAATTGTCACTGTATGACTTTTCCTCTGACAGCAAACTGCTAACTGCTGCACAGACCCTGCACCATGTATTGAAAAGTACCTATTAAGGTCTTATCTCTCCAGTGATGGCAAGCATTGATTTTACCAGGATCAGTATCATTCCTACCTATTCTACTCTGTCCACGCACCTGCATATATTAAGACACTAATCCTAATTCTAGTTCGGATAGTAATTTCATACTGCTGAATCATCTAAAACAGCCTTTTTTTCCAGCCTCTCTGTAGTATAAAACACTCTTATTTAAGCCTTATTCTCAGGGCACAGGAAAGTGCACAACCATATATTATGAGATTGCATCATGTCATTTAGACTTCTCCTTAACAGCCTCCTTTCACTGCAAGCATGACATCCAGGCTATTCCCTGCATCTCCATCTGTTCCATCTGAACATCAGGAAACACTTTTTTTACTGTGAGGGTGACCAAGCACTGGCACAGGTTGCTCAGGAAGTTTGTAGGATGTCCATCCTTGGAGATAATCAAAAGCTGTTTGGGCATGGTCCTGGATGACTGGCTGTAGGTGGCCCAGATTAGCAGGGTGGTGGACCAGATGACCTCCAGAGTCCATTCCAACTTCAGCCTTTCTGTATTTCTGTGATTGTATGATCTCTGATGCCAAAACAAATGCAGCCTTATGAAGCAAGTAAAAAGTAAGATTTTAAGTACAAAAAAAAAGATTCTAATAACTGGGTAAATATAAAAAAAAGCTGGGACAGAATAGGGAAGTTGAATAAGTTCAAATATTTAGCATGACAAGGTATCTCAAGCTACATATTATTGTAACTCCTCTTCAGCTTATCCTATTCACTATACATTTTGCTATGTGAGCCTGCTAAAATTCAGTCATTTGCAACTGCTATTTCTGATAATTGAGAGTGAGGGAAGGCACAGCAGAACACAGACCACGTGGACTCCTGCATAATAATCTAGAATCACATCAAATATGAAATACCTGCCACATTTATGTTACATTTCATTTATGTTACACTTACTATATGTTATACTTCTTTGTTACACCAAATACTTGTGATTTGGTCCCTGTTAAACAGCCTGGAAATCTTACTAAAGCCACTAAGAGCATCCACACAAAGATACATGAAAAGTGGCTACTCTAGGTCTCTGTAGCAGTGAGATTTACCTGTTGATGTCAGATGTAGCAGTTGTTTCAGATTCCCTTTTCTCCTTAACTTCATTCTCTGGTAAAGCCAAATTCTCTTTCTTTTGGGATTGATTAGTGCTTCAGGTGAAAAAGAAAATTCCAAAGAATTCTTCCACCTATAGCATATAATACTTCTTTTTACTCCACAGCTCTCAAGAAGCTTAATGAAAATTAAGGTATTTCTTTGACTGCCTTTCAAACAGGATCGTGGTGGATATCTGTGGGGATTTCCCAAGTCTCTATCTGCATAATCTAAAATACCTTAAACACTTTTTTTCAACTTCCTAGTTACTTCTTAAGTACTCGTCTTCTGATACCACTCAAAGAAATATTCCAAGCCTTTATTCACACATCAGTTCAGGGGTCAGCTGTATTTCATAATACTGGCATAAGTTCATCTCACCAGAGTTCACAGCAATCCTTTGAGATCGAACCGAAGGCTTCCTTTATTTTCAGCAGTCTTGTAAAGGAAATATCTTACTTGGTCTGCAAAACACCTTAAAAAGCAAAGCCCTGTTCTGTTACTTTCACAAATACCCGTTTAGCAGCTGAATCACACAATTTGCTCTGAATTCACTTAATGTTACTTTGGTTGAATATTTTAAAGCATGTTACAAAGATTTGTGGTGTTTCTGTCAAGTCACATTCACTTCAGACTTAGAACTAGCTAAGTACTTAATGAAGTGTTTCCATACAGAAAATCATGGGCAAACTTTGAAAAGGTTGGATAAACCAACAGATGTCCAAATGATTATTTAAAGGTCATTTGAACTTAATCAAGTTGTAGTCTGTGACAACCTTATGGCATGAGTTTCTCTCAAATCCTTCCTAGCTTTGACAGTGCCAAAAATAGGTGAAAATAGTAATATCTTAAAATATATCGACAAACACATATCTAACTCAACAGTAAATAATGCCCTGTAACCATTTAAAAACAAAGTTAACCAGATTTGATTGGTTTGCCTTTGGAAAGGGTTTTAGTTAATTCAATTGGTGTCTGAACTGGCAATAGGTCTAACTGTTTCCTATAATCTCACTTTTTTTTTAGAAAGTAAGCTGTTTTGTTAAAGTATCAGGAATTATAATGAGCAATTGGCAATGTTAAAGTCAGACACTGTAACATGTTTACAAAAATTTGGTGGTACCTGTATGTCCTCTTTGCATTATAGTTGGACACAACAAAAAGGAGAAAGAAATTATAAGAAAGAAACAAGAAAAGAATAACGATTGAAAGAAGATCAATGTAAATAAAAAAAGATAAATTTGGAAGGGCATGATTCAAATGTCTGGAATTACATTTGGAATCAGGAGGTGATTAGTCGCATTAACAGCAAACTCCCATGGTGGCTTTTTTGAAGTCACTAACACCTTTGCATCAGTTTTCCATCTTTAATAAGAATATTTATCAGCACAGAAATAATAGTTAAAGATAGACTGTCTTTTGTGAGATGAAAATTAATGCCTGGAACCTTATATCTTCAAAAGGCTGTCCAATTATTAACTAGCTTATCTAATAAAAGAGTTTTAAAGCATAAAACATCATGACAAGATTCTTTTAATAGATCACAACCAGCCAATAAAAATGTTTTTTCCTCACATGTGTAGAAATAAATCATTTGTATAAAATAGAAATTGCCTGCTGTGCTTTTTATGAAAATAACAGTAGCCTTTCAGACAATGAAGCCGAGGGTGGGACTACTAACAGTTATAAATACAACATTAACAACGTCATTGTATTTCCCTTGACTTCCACACTTGTATCTCTGGGGAAATAAAGGCCCTGTTACTTACTAACTTGAATTCCTGTCATTGTACTTTAGGAATCAGTTGTTTGAGATGAAAACCTACGACGTATGCCTAAGGTTATCATATTTGGGGTCATTCACAAGCACTGATGTATAGTTGTAAAAAAATATTTTTCTTTTTCTCTTTTTTTTTTGAGGAAAGCACAGAGATCTGCAATAAATCAAGGTAAACAACAAACTATGTGATGGCAGAAATTGTAGTCAAAAAGTGAAAAATGTCCCACAGCCTTTTTTTTTTTTAATTAAATAGTAACACACTGTACTGTAATAAAAATAATATTTTTTTTAAGTTTTCAGCCAGTCCAAAACTATGATGTGGCAAGATCTGCAAAAACACCAATTCATCATTTCCTTCCTGGTATCTTTCCCTCTCTGCTGCTACTACACAGTTAAAGTGAACTGATGACAGCAAAATCTTAAGCAAAGTGCTTACCCTCTATTCTAACTAATATCAGTGGGAAATTATCTCTCAGCATTCACTAAAAATCTACCCTGGGTCAGACAGAGCTGCTGCTAAACTATAGCTAAACTATAGCTCCTAATGCTATAGCATTCCTTTCCCTGTAAAAACATCTATTTTTGTTTAGAAAGCACTGCATTTATGTTATTATTACATGTTAAATTGCACTATACATATATAGATGCTTCTTTGGTTGGTGTGAATTCCTGTTGATCATGCAAAGGGGTGACTGAGAGCTCTGATGAAGCCAAGCATGGTGTGGGTAAGGAAGGGATGGACCAATCAGTTTGACAAAATAATGTCACAAAAAGTCAACCAGACTTCCAAGATCCTGCAATCCTAATGCCACCTCAAACACAGTCCGATTCCTCCTCAAGATTGCTATTCAAATGAATTTCTTGGAAACATAAATGAAGAAGCAGTCACACAAGGACAGAAAGTCACAAGGGCAATGGTCCCAGGCCACTCTGTGGTGCTTCTCCATAACCTATCTGTGCTTGTGGATATCATATGTGTTCTATATCAAGAAACTCCAAAGTCCTTAAGAGAAATAAGGCACAGGATCAGCAGACATTTATTTTGGATTCAGATATTACATATCTTGACATCCAATTCTTCGGTATTTCCATTTGGTCAAAAAACTTACAGCGTTCATTTAAAGGGGAATGGTCAAATGCTGGTGTCAGTTAGATGGTGGAATGAAAGCAGCAGTTTCTTGCTGCAATGTATAATCTGTATAGGTAAGACAAGTCAAGGAATAACCTTAACAATTTCAGTCCCTGGACTGAGGCCGCATCTATAGCAGTGAAATAAGTATGCTCAAGCTATTCCCTGGCACTGAGGCTGAATGGCATGGGACAATCAACATCCACACAGTTAAACTCTCAGTTTTCAAGACAAAATAGCTATACTCTGTTTGTTGGGAATATTTCTTGCCCCCTGCTAACTCCAGAAGCATGCCCAAGTAGTTTGGCAGGGTGATAGCTAGCCATTAGAGCTGTGCCATGGACTATAGCATACTTTAACAGCATGGACCTCCAAATTCCTGCGCCTTGGATGTTCCCTAGGAATGTCTAGTTTGCTTATACAGGTGTAGGCAGATGTTCTTGGGACAATAAGAAGTGCTAATCTTGTGTCACATCTGAAACAGCCTCTGCAGTGAGATTATAGAGACAAAACAGATTGAAGTCGTCTATTTTCCTTTCTTCTACCCTTCCTCCCTCATGTGCTACAGAAAAAGAATAGATTCTGATGACACACACAATCACAGAATCACACAATCACAGAATCACAGAATGGTAGGGGTTGGAAGGGACCTCTGGAGATCATCTAGTCCAGTCTCCCTGACAAAGCAGGTTCACCTAGAGCAGGTTGCCCAGTACCTTCTTGGTTTTTGCCCACACTGATATAGCAAGAACAAGTTTGGGAAGTAACCCTGTTTTCACAGAACTATCCTCAGAATAGAACAGTTGGGCATGTTTCCCCTCATCTTTCTTGGTCTAGGACTGAGATGGATGTGTAAGCCTTCTGTTTCCTCAGTTTTACTTCAAGGAGTTGCTTCAGGAAGGTGCTGAACAGCCTAGAAGACACAAGGAGCTGCATCTGTGATGTGTGCATGTGAACAGACCTCACTTTGTAGTTTCTCTAGGTGTCACTTTTTCAACATTGTAAGGACTATCTATTTGAGGTTTCAATATTTTCCTTTGCCCAACTGGGGAAGAGACTTCTGTTTACAGCCTCCTTTTGCATGGCCCAGAGAAGAGGCTCTTGTTATGACTTGAGGCCATTGTTTCTCAGATCTGGCCAGACACCCATCTTTCCTAGACATTTCAAACTCAGATACAAAAAAGGATTACATATGCATGCCTGTGCAGATAAGTATGCCTGTGGTCAGAGCATGTTGATAAGTCAAGAACTATGGATTCATTCTTGAAAAAATATAGGAGTCAATGACTACAAAAAGTGCACATCTATAAGTACAGATGAGAAAGTAAATGTTATCCTGTTTCAAAGATAAAAAAATACTGAGTGGAGCATCAAGGGTAGGAACCTTTTAGAATGAATGTCTTACTTATGAAGACATCAGAAAAGAACTGATTTGTGAAACAAGTTAAACCTAGGCCCAAATGTGCCATCTTGTACTAAGCATTGTGAAACCTTATTGTGGACCTGTATTTTCCTATCTCCAAGATCGAGATGTTTTGGAAATCTTGTAATTTCATCTCCCAAAACTTGCCACATCCATCATGAACTCAGGACAGCCTAAGCAATTACCCAAAACTAACCTTTGGAATTTACTGTGTTTGTCCATCATTATATTTAGGACAAGAGGAAATGGCCACGAGTTGCACCAAGGGAAGTTTAGATTGGATATTAGGAAGAATGTATTTACTGAAAGGGTTATTAGGCATTGGAATGGGTTGCCCAGAGCAGTGGTGGAGTTTCCATCCCTGGAGATATTGAGAAGACGTATAGATGTAGTGCTTAGAAATAAGGTTTAGTTGAGGACTTGTCAGTGTTAGGTTAAAGATTGGACTCGATGATCTTAAAGGTCTTTTCCAATCTAGATGTTCTGTGATTCTGTGATAAGAAAAGCTTTTTCAACATGTACCTTTGATGTCTTGTTGTTTTATGTTGTACTTCCAAACCCATTGCCCATTTTGTCAAATGCAGACAAATAGTGGTGTGAATTTATTATATTGACAAAGCTCCAGTGGACACTAACTCTGAGCCAACAATGTATTTCATTTGGAACCAAGTCCACGTTTCAAGCCAGTTTTCTGGAGACTGAACAGCAAGCACTTGAAGCACTAACTCTGCTGCTGACAGTTGTCTCTTATTTTTCAAACTAGGCACTTAAGGTGAAGCTACACACAAAGGACCAAAAAGAACTGAAACAACAAACAGTGCAAACTCCCAGCATATAATCCCAAAACAGAATG
>VZZY01003313.1:0-21391 GCA_013400335.1 Eurystomus gularis | reverse complement strand
CTTCTGTCTATGCCATGAGCATATGCCATGAGCTGATGGCTCCCTCAGTGGCCATTCACATGGAAGAACACCACGAAGAGAGCTCAGCAAGGTGTGACCAGCCCCAACAGAAGCCACGCCCAACAGGAAGGTCTTCTGCTTAATCGGCTCCTGGTTGATACAATCCTGGCCTCACCCACCACCCCAACCATGACCACCTGGGTGAGGGTGGAGCCACAAAGACACAGGTGGGCCAGGTTCTGCCCCTGGAACACGAAGCCAATAGAAAAAATGAAACATTCTGCAAGGTTGTGACTCATTCACAGGTCAACTCCAACTCGGGGCACAGAACTCAGGCCCCAGCACTTCAGGAGGCACTTTTTACAAGGGCTCATGGTGGTAGGAAGAGGGATAATGGCTTTAAACTGGAAGAGAGTAGGTTTATATTAGATGTCAGCAAGAAGTTCTTCACTCTGAAGGTGGTAAGACACTGGAACAGGTTTCCCAGGGAAGTTGTGGATGCTCCATCACTGGCTAAGTTCAAGGTCCAGTTGATGGGGCCTTGGGCAACCTGGCCTAAGGGAAGGTGTCCCTTCCCATGGAAGGGGGATTGGAACTAGGTGATCTTTGAGGTCCCTTCCAACCCAAACTATTCTATGATTCTATGATTCATGATGTTTTCTGCAATGTGTCTAGAAATCTACAATTTTGTCAGCCTTGGCGGTTGGTAATGAATCATGACTGCTGAGGAAGGCTGTGGAATGGCTTGGTGGTTGGTTTAATTCTTGCCATTTTGGTCAGTTGTCACCAGCGCTTCTCTCTGAACCCAGTCATGATACCTCTCGCAAGTTTGTTGGCTTTCTTGCATTCCTTGGGCTCATCCATTGGATGTAAAAATAACAACAAACCTTCCCCACACCTCAATTCAGAAAATAACTTTATACAGGGCTGCTGCCATGCAGTAAGTGATCGTGGGATTGCGAGTGATACTGCTAAAAGACTGCCAGCAGTAGATCTAAATAGCACATCACAGCAGGCTAAAGAGCCTGATACAAATTGAAGGGATACCATTCAGATGGTGAGCAAGAAATATTGTTTCGGGGCTTGCCATGATGGTTGTGATTTGTATCATGTCTGTACAGCTACTATCAACTTTGCAGAGAGAGCTGAAAATAAAGCACTCACAGGGAAAGGTACTGCTGAGAGCAGTAGAAGGGAGAGGAGTGGGCTCTGGAAAGGAGGAGAAGTCAAATGCTGCAGCATTTTAATTAAGTTTCCCTACAAAGTTATGTAAGTACTAAACAGAATAAGGATGTACCTTATTTCTGAAGTATTTATCACTTTACTTTCTGATACCAGAGTGTAGTGGGTTGAATTTGCTGGCTGCCAGGTGCCCACTCAACTGCTCACTCACTCCCGCTACCACTCCTTAACTGGATAGGGGGAGAAAATAAGATGAAAAAGTTCCTGGATAGAGGTAAAGGCGGAGAGGTCAGTTACCAGTCTACTGCAGAGCCAGAGAGAACTGGCTGTGTCCAGCACAGGGCAAGCCCTGATGCCCTTCCACAGAGGCTGCCACTACAGCCCCCTGATGCCAAAACCTTGCCATCAACACCAAATACACAGAGTCATTAAAGTATTCCATTTTAAAGAACAATTTTCAGCATAAACCTTGTTTATTTGCCAATAACTCTTCTTTCCATGTGTAATTAAAAATCTTACCCACCCTCCCCTCCATAGTATCACATCGTTAATCAATTCTGCCAACTATATTTCTGGAGGACTAGAATGGTATACTTTTTTTTTTTTTTAAAAATAATTGTGCCATGTGGTACACTGATTTAATAAGAAGTCTTTATATGCCAGTACTGAAAACAAGGAAATTATCAGAAGCATGGCTAGATAAAAGCTAATTTCTCTGCATCTAACCAGTTTCCAATGCTGCATGATGTCACTTTGCATTAAGAAGAATGTGACCAGCAGGTGGAGGAAGGTTCTCTTCCACCTCTACTCTGCCCTAGTGAGGCCTTATCTGGAATACTATGTCCACTTCTGGGCTCCCCAGTTCAAGAGAGACAAGGAGTTACTGGAGAGAGTCCAGGGCTATGAAGCTGATTGGAGGATTGGAGCATCTTTCCTATGAGGAAAGGTGGGGAGACCTGAGTCTATTTAGCCTGGAGAAGAGACAACTGAGGGGGAATCTTGTCAATGATTATAAATATCTAAAGGGCAGGTGTCAAGAGTAGGGCCAGATTCTTTTCAGTGGTTCTCAGCAACAGGACAAAGGGCAACAGGCACAAATCAGAACACAAAAAGTTCCTGAACATGAGGAAAAATCTCTTCACCGTGAGGATGACGGAACACTGGAACAGGCTGCCCAAGGAGGCTGTGGAGTCGCTTCTCTGGATACATTCAAAACCTGCCTGGACATGATCTCGTGCAACCAGCTCTAGGTGAACCTGCTTTAGCAGAGGCGTCAGACTAGATGATCTCTAGAGGTCCCTTCCAACGCCTACTGTTTTGTGATAGTGTGATTCTCATCTGACATCTGAACTTGTAATTTACTTCAGTTTGTTGGAGCGCTGGGTAATTTTTGATTGGAATAAATCTGCATTTTGGGTAGCTACTCTGCCTATTTTGTGGGTGCTTTAATGGCTATCAATATCAATCATAGTATCTCACTCCTCAGCCTTGTGGTGAATAGTTGTAAATGTGGGCCAGGAATGACAAAGCAAGAGTAGGTGGCTCTCCAGTCAGATGACTGCAGGCCTGTGCTGCAGAAACTATGCACAAAATGGGAATTTGAAGTGACAGTTACATAAATTAAATCATTGTGTATATCTTGCATTTCTCATTCAAGTGACATTGGATATTTTGCTTTTTAGTTACTAAGTCAAACTTAAGTGTGGACTAAAAATGCCAAGGAATATCCTGATTGGACAGTGACTTACTATAGCTGCTAAAAACAAAGAAGGCAAAACATGTAAGGAAAGTTCAGGTATATTCCACATACCTTTAAAAAGGTTATTTCCTCTAGTAAAATATGTGAAAGGCAGAAAGTATCTCTACGAGAAAACCATGAAGTTGTCCTTCTCTGCATAAGGCAACACTCAGTGCATGGGTGGACTAGAGAAAGGGTTTATATACTCAGTAATACTCACTAACCATTGAAATGAGTGGCCATTTGACATCATAGCTATAGACCTCTGCCAGCAAAAATGCCCAGAAGATTCGCAGCCTTCCAAGGGTGGTGTTCAGAAGTGGAAACCACCTCACAACTGCAAGCTGCATATAGCACACAGGTATGAAAATACCATTGTTGTTAACAAAACCTAGCTGCCAGATGATGTAGATCCAGCTTTTCAGAGTCATCCATTTTTCTGGAGGATTTTAGTTAAGCGAACCAAAGTTCTTCTGGCTGTCACCAGAGTGATTGTTTTGTTCTAGTTGTCGTACTTTTGTGTCAGAAAGGTAAACAGTCAGAAAATCCAGCACTGACTTTAAAAGCCTGTAAAGTGTCTCCTTTTTTCTCCCCAAATAAACAACAGCTGGAATCAAGGCTGGTTTTGCACTACTCCTTTCCCACCTTCACATTTCCCTTCTTCTTAAGCAGCAAGGCTCCCATTTGTTGGCTCAATGCCACCTTTTTTTGTACTGTCACTTCTATTAACAACAAGTGTTTGTGGTCAAATACCCTTTCTCCTTATAAAAGGGAAGTTTTAGAAGCAGTACTTAACATTTTCTGTCAATATTGGTGCTACTTCAGGTACAGTCTCCATGCAATTCCCATAGAAGTCTGCTAATCTAAGGAGGGTGACCCACTTTTAAAGCGAGAGTGCACTACTAAGCACTGGTAAGGCTGCAGCCTTCAAGAGGGGCACACTGTGGAGTTGCCAAGATGTAAACTTTCCAGCTTCTAGCTTGTAACTTTCTTGGACAACTAGGTCACGCAACTGCTCCTCAAGCCTTTCACGTAGTTACAGTACGTATTTCGATTTCAATGTTGCTTCCACTAGAGCTTAAACTTTATCTTGGAATTTGAGCAAGTGCATGATTAATCCTCTCGATTTCATTGCACTATAATGAAAGCTGCTCACTAGTCCAATATTTGCAGATGAGAAAACATTTAGCGCAAACAAATGCTTTTACCTAAACCTTGCACAGGTAACAGTTAATGTGTGATCATAATGTGGCTTTGCTTCATTTGCAAAAGATAAACAAGGCAAAACAATCCTTTAACTAATATTTGAGTGTTTCCACTTCATTAATATATCCCCAAGAGCATTTTTAAAGTGTTTAACCAACAGAAGTGTCTGTAACTTTTCTTCAGCGTTTTTGTATTGGACACTGTGCCCCATCTTAATAGAAAGTAATTGCATACCACAGGATCCAAACTAAATAAACAAAGTTTCGAGTACTAGATCTGGGAATAGTTAATCCATTTCCCCCAGCTTGTATCTACACACTTCTTGTGCCTTTAAAAACATACTGTCCAAACTACTCAGCATAAAAGAAGTAACCTACTCACAGACACAGAATAACAGAGAAAAACCCTCCAGAATCTGGGAATTTTATTTTGCTGGTGCTTTTAATCATTTACTTTATTGCAACAACAGACACTACCTCATAAGTAAAATGCTAAAACAAAATGTCCCTTTTAGACTTCATTTTCCCCACACTCTCCTATTATCTGACAGTGATCAATAGATAACTTTTCTACAGCAGGGCTGAGGACTACTGACATTTCTGATGCCCATTGTTAGGACATTTCTTGTGTCACTGGCTGACAGTGGTATGGTCTTGGGTGGAGGAAGAACAAACAACACCACAGTGCTTTAAGCTGCTCTGCAAAAGCCTGATTGTTCTCCATGTGCCCCATTGCTTCTGCCTCAGATAAATATTTATATGCTTCCATCCTGGCTGTCTCAGTGCAACTGGGAGTTTAGTTTTCCATTTATAGCATCTCTCAAAGCCTCTTGGGAACGTTAGTTAAAATATTCCAAGGCATTCCAGACTTAGGCTTTACTAAGTTTCTCCTTTCCAGTCTGAAGTTGAAGGTTACTTTCTGACCTCCAAAGAGATCCAGGTATGTACATGCACACATCCCATCAGAAAATGACATCAGACTGAGGCATCGGTGTGACTGTGGTACTTTTCCACACTTTCAGCTATTCTGTTTCAGTGTGGATGCTATTTTTAAATGTTTTGATGGCTACTGGATGCTGATATGTAACTTGTGACAGAGGTATTCTTTTATGCCATATTTCTTTCACACCTTGAGGAACTGTTAATTATTCCTTGTAGTTTAGGGGATAGAGTTCACAAAATCATCTGGCAAAGTGTTTCTGAGACAAGGCACATGTCATGGGGTTACTGACAGTCTCTGCTAATGAATGGCTGAGTGGCTTCTGGGTTTCCCTTGAAGTGATCAAATTACATACTCTTGGCTGAAATGGGACAGAGCAGATTTCTTCCACTGGGGGAGAGAGTGCAGCATGTTTTAGTTCTTTCATGTTATTATACATTTACACTGCTTCACAGGCACAGGAGTGTCAGAATGAAGAACCAAAGCAAGTGAGGCTGCTTTTTAACGTAGAGTATAAATTCCCTTAATTGAGTGTTCCTTAAATAAATGGCTTTTAGGGCTTTTGAAGGGACCAAGTTTGATCACAGGTGAGGTTTTTCCAAGGCCTCATTAAACAAATTAAGATTTCTTTAAGTCCAGTGCTGAGGTGAGTGGGCATGCATTAGACATCACTATCCGAATAGTCAGGCTTCAATCAATTTTATTGTGACTCAACCCACCTTTGGCATAATGGAAAGATGTAAGGTAGTTGTAGTAGTAGAAAGATGTTTAATGGTGTCACATTCTACAAATTAGAGCTTAGCTTATTGTTGGTTTTCATTCTGGACTTGGAACATATTGGTGAAAATGACAACATAAAGTCTCCCAACAAGTTAATTTTCACAGTACTTTAAAATGCTTACACAGGTGAAAGGCATATTGATTCTCATGCCCGCCCCTTCTGCTCTAACTGCTGCTGTTTAAGGGTTTGATGAATTGCAAAGCTTTTGCTTTGATTTCCTTAATGGTCTCTAGAAAAGGTGGAGCAATAAAACAATTTATCAGCTGTATCTGTGAGAGAAAAGGAACCATGTCTGTCATGTTGGAAGATGTTAAGTGGTGGGGAAAATAGGTGCTAAATTTAGATGATAAAAATTTTCTATTTAGGCCTATCATATATTATGGCATTTGTAAGTCATCTGCCACCTTGGAGTTTGTATTCTGATTTGCCTCTAGACTGGTATTTTTCAGCCTGTTGTTTGAAGGTCTTCCTTTCTAGGAGAAAACCTGTCATTCGATGGGACAAGGGAAGGGTGCCAAAATGTTGTGTACTCACTGATACCACTGGAAATATTGATAGTAAAGATGAAGTCACTTTTTATCTGCTGGTGAATAACTTCCAACTTTTAGGAACATCTGTATGTCTATTGGTTTGGGTTTTTTCCTGTTACATGGACTATCACCAGTCACTGGATCACAGGTGGGAAAACACTGCTGTAGTGACACCAAGTTACATATTTTTAAATAGAAATAGAAATAATGACAAATCAACAGAGGAAACAGTGGCTGAAAAAAATGACATAAATTGTTTTACTGCTGCATTTCTATTCCCTTTCTGGTTGCAGTCAAATATTGGGTTGGGGCGGGGTGCTGGTTCATCATCAAAGCCCAGCCTGGCCTGGAAGAAATTTCTAAAACTAGGAATTGTGAAGTACTGTAAAAGGTGATTGGCAGTACTATGTTGTAGAGTAAATGTATGTTGTTACAATGAATGTCCATATTCAAACATGTATTTTCTCTGACTTTTGTCTAGGATATAGGGAAAGAGCATTGCACTTGGCTTTGTTTAGAAGCTCTGCTTTCCTACTATGAGGACTAGGAGTACCATTTATTTATTTATAATAAAAGATGATCTTTCTGAGAAAACATCAAAACATGATATATTGCCTGTCAGTATTTTGCAGGTATCTGAAACTTATTCATTCCATTGCAATTTAAAAAATACCTGTAAAATGTTGCCACTTTCATATGCAAATGAAAGAGTTAAGAGGCTGAATCAAACGCTGCCCAAGCCTGTATCCTCTTTTAATTTCTTTTAGACTTTGTAGAAATGTTCCACTAATATGGATTTTAGTTATACAAAGTTATACAAGGCTGTATTGATATTTTCCACAAGGCTTACTTTCTCAAGTTATAGATCATGGTTTTTTCTTAGTAAATAAGAAAATTCACAAGGCAACTGTCACTACAAGAGCACAAAGAGCAAATCTTTTGCTTTGCATCATGTCTTTATCCAAACCCACTGCAGGAAAAAATCAAATAAGTGGAAGCTGTATGGGTAATAGAACAGACTCTAAGTTTTGCACACAAGCAGCCAAACGGGACTCTAGTATTCAGTATAAGTATAGCTTGGAGGAACCTGTTTAAAGAAGGTTATGTCTACACAAAGGTGGAGGAGGCAGCAGCCCAGCTAGTACAACTGCTGCACTGAGAGGCTGGTGCTGCCATAGGCACTGAAACATTGGTGTAGCTTGGCTGGGCAGTAGTGGAGATGTCTGGACAGGACTGCCATGATCCTGGACAAGCCCAGTAGGGAGAGAGAAGGAGGTGCTCCTCCTTCTCTCCTGCTCCTCCTCTTCACTTCACTTTTTCTGGGCCTGTCCCAGCAAAGTGAGTGCTGAGGAAGGTTGCAAAAGGAACAATTTGCAAAATAAAAGTCTGAAAATATTCCTTTTCAAAGTATGAGTATTGTACGGTTTGCTGACTAACCACTTTGGAAATTTTAATGAGCTTTTTCCACCAACCTTTACACTTTTTGAAGAACAGGAGGGAGATGGGAAATCAAGAAGGTGGAAACACTCTCTGTGTGTCTCTTCTAAGTATATAGTTTTCACTATAAGCAGCCTCTGTCATGAACTGCCCAGCAGATCACAAAAGTGTCATGCAAAAATCTTTCACATCTATTAATTTAATTCAAATCAAATTTGTAAAAGATGTTTTAAATTCAGGAGGCCATGGCCTCACAGGGGAAATTTTGTTATACATATGTCTTTTCAAGTGCAAATATAGTGCTGTAATCAAAACTACAGTCTTTCTGCACTGAAAAGACAACATTCCCCAGGAATTAAATTGAAAGTGAAAAGGCATTTCAGGCAAAAGGAAGCAAAGGAATAACTATCTTAATAGATTTTCTCTTTCCTGTCTTTTTATGAACAGAGACAATGAAATGATTAAGAAACTCAGAATTTGTCAGTTACTATTAAAGTCAGAAAGCAAAGAAATATTACATAGGCAATGTATAGGGAAAATCATGGTTGATAACATTTAGTGCATTGATGAAAATAAGGAGTATACTGTGAGTATATAAAAACAATCCTTTCTTAAGAATTTTCAATCCAAATAATTTCCATGAAGTGTGAGGTTTCTTGAAAAGTAGTTTTAAAATGCAGGGTAGGTTTTAATTTTCCTCTTTAAGCCAGTTACAGAAAACAGCCAGTTTCTGCCTTCTGCATTCTGAACTCATAGTTATGCTTGTTCATCAGGGCACTGCTCTGCACAATCCTGTCTCTGTTTCTGCAAGAAGACTGTCAGTGGATGAGAAGCAATGGTTCAGTGGGGTGAACCCTCCTCACTTATTAGTTCAGACAGCATGAGGCTGCCCTGCTGTGGAGGAGAAACGTGGTATATCTGCCTGATAGAAAATGCAATGCCTTTGTTTGTCAGGTTAACAAATTTGGGTTATTGTACCTCCCTTAATATTTAATGTCAGTTTATTTCTATCTTCTTAAAGTGTTTTTGTTTCAAAGGACATGTGTGAAAGGAAGGATGTGATAGAGGGCCTAAATGCTTCATACAGAATGATATAGTTCAGGACTTTTGGATTGCATTTCCACTTTATGAAATTCTTGAAAAAATTAGCTAGTAATGACTAGTTAGATGTGGAAATACTTGTGGGGAGGTACCTGTTACTTGTTACTTGCAGGGAGAGGGAAGAAAGGACAGAACAATAAGAAAGGTGCATAAAAGCACTCATGTTCTCAAAATCATACCTCTTTTTGGTGTCTCAAGGTGGATACCCAAAAACTAGTCATTAAAAGAAATGTTCATATTCTGAAAATCAAAACTGCAAAACTCTCAGTCTGTTTACATACATGTGCCTTCTAAGAACACAAAAAATTCCTGCCTTCTTTGAAGTCTGTGCCATTAGTCCATCTTCCGACTCTGAAACTAGGATTTTGCTCATGATGTTACTCTCATTTTACACTGAGGACTCATTTAGATTATATGCACTAATTGTTTCTCTTTGCTGAATGTTCATGGCAGGGAACAGTAATTTACCTTTATTTTGTTTGTGTGCTTGAATAGCATGCTTACCAGTGTGTTTTTTTGTGTAAGTGATATAGTTGATTGTACTGCTCTCTGATTCAGGGGAAGGGGCGACTTTGGTTCAGGGCAAAGGGAGGTCTACTAGGTGGGACTGGTAGGGAAAGTGATTTGGCCTGTTTTGAAGGTATAAAAAGTGAGGTAAAAAGAGTAGCACAATTCGTTACTTCACCATATGATGGAAGACCTGGGTCTCATATTTTGCCTTGGAGAGTTCAGTGAAGGATACCTCAGTGAATTGCAGACACTCCTAAAAGCGTATGGACAGTGCATTTTATGTGGAAAGACTGAGCTGTTCTACAACAGATAGGTGATGGTGGATCTGGGTACTTCATGTGCAGTTTATGTGATTTGGCAAAAACCTTGTGACAAACATGATCATCATAAACATAATTTTAACCCTTCTGGCCCTTCTGGCTCAAGGGAAGTCCCACACCTTTTATTGCTCGCTTCAGTTTATCTGACCTCATATCACTTTTTTAATCCCTTTTCCCTGAAAAAAGATAGCAGTTTTTCATGTGACATCAAGCCATTTTTTGGTAACTTTTTCCTTGAAGGAATCAGTAATGGCTCTATTTTGCTCCTCACACAGCTACCATTTTGGATGCAAATATTATTTGCGACTGCCTTATGGGAATATGGTATGACAACAATTAAATTTTAATCTGTTCCCAGCCTGTACTAATAAAATAGCTTCTTTTTTTTATTATTTCTTTTTCCTAATTATGCTGGTATGTAAAAGGCTTTACTAGAAAATAAATGCTTTTAAACACTCCATAAAATCCAGGGCTCTACTTCTCTAGCTCCACAGAGTCAGCTCCCTGTCTTTGAGGAAACTCATTCACGAATAACTCAGATTTGGTCTTTTTATGTGTCTCTTGTCACACACAAGCAGTGTAACCTGTTCAGGATGATCAGTCATAGGCTATAATAATATAGTGCCACAGCCCACGAACAGACCCAAATCTAACAGCAGTTTACAAACCTTCTGCATTACTTAATTCAGCAGAAGTTGGTAAAAGTTAGAGTCTGGGAGAAGGTGAGGGAATAATGAAATTATCTAAATACCCTGTTGACTATAGATTGTTTCTTCACCTTCACTCATGAGATCACGCAGTAGATAGGCGTAGTAGGTCTGGCTGAGCTGGTTTTTCCCATAGCAGCCCTCATGGTGCAGTGTTTTGTGCTGGGAGCTAGAAGGGTGCTGATAACACTCCCATGTTATGACTACTGCTGAGCAGTGCTCGCACAGCACCAGGGCTCTTCCCAACATTCCCACCCCTCCCCAGCAGTGGGATAGGGTAGGCAAGATCTTGGGAGGGGACACAACCAGGACAGCTGACTCAAATTGACCAAAGGGGTATTCCATACCATATTATGTCAGCTCAGCTATAAAGCTAGGGAAAAGGAGGAGGAGAGGGGGGCTGTCCGTTGTCCTCCAGAGCAACTGCTACATGTCTTGGAAGCCTGCTTCCCAGGGAGTGGCCAAACATTGCCTATTGATGGGAAGTAGAGAATAAATCTTTGTTTTCCTTTGCTTCTGCATGCAGATTTGCTTGGCTTTGCTTCTATTATTATTAAACTGCCTTTGTTCCCCGTCTTATTTTCCTCCCCTTTTTTTTTGCTCTGCTGAGGAGGGAGAGGGGAAGGAAAGGGGGGGTGATAGAGTGGCTTGGTGGGCACTTGGTGCTCAGCCAAGGTTAACCCAACACAATAGGATAGAGATGAAAAATTAAACTTTGGGAGTTTAGATTAATGATGAAATTAATCCATGAAATACCTACTAGTGCATAGTTTATTTCTCAATGATTTGGCTAATGTGGAGCATTCTGTACGCCTAGCCACAGGAAAAACTATTTATTTGTTTAGTTTCTGGTTCTACTGCACTTGCTCTAGTCAAAGGTATTTTCTGTTCTCATTATACTTCCTGTAGCAGGATTCCTTTTAAAATAATAGTAATACTCTACTTATCTTGAAAATTGTTAAGCAACATCTCTCCTAACAGGCAGTATCTGGCTGCTTTCCTGAAACTCAGGAGTGAAAAGAAATCTGCCTGGGGGCATGAGTCTCAAGCAGGGTCCAGTTTTGTAAACCTGTAAAGCCCTTGGATTGGGACCGTGCTCCCTAAGGCAGGTTGTTTTCTTGTGTTAAAACAACACCCCAGCGAGCTCTTCAACAGCTTTGCTATCTTTCAGATGGATTCAGTAGCTGTCTGAACATAATGGTGAGGTCTTTTTGGAGAGCTGGGAGCATGGAGCTCATGTTTGGGATGTACTGACAAAATATTTTTTCTGCATAAAACTCTTACTTTCACAAGGACTTGGAAACAGCCTTGTAGTTAACCTGGGTAGATGGTCTGCTTGTCTATCTCAAAAAACACATCTAAGGACTATCAGTCAAGGTTTTATACAAACACAAGCTGTCAAGTCTTTGGTCAAAGGTTTTCCTGTTGACTGAGACTGGTATCTGATATGAGGGAGAAATGTATGAGAATGGGAAATAGAGAGCGACCCAGATTCTTGCAATCAGTGTCTTCAGGATTTCAGTACTAGAGGATGTGTTCAGCGATGGATATTCTCCATTTTGTTCCCTGCATAATCTTGTAGGAATGACTCTCTGTAGTTTAATTAGGCACTTTGTGGAGTGCATGCATGGGGGAAATTTTTTTATTTGTTTTAAAGCTGTGGCTTGATGATTTCCATTCTTTTCTGTGAGAAATACTTCAGAATCATTCACTTTTCACCTTCTTCCTATCATTCACAGATATGCATACAGCTATTACAGACTCCTCCTCCATATACAGTCCTTTCTCTTTCAAATGGAAGGGGGTTTTTTCTTTGAGTTTGTTTGGGTTTTTTTGCCTGTCATCATGGCTGACTGCTTTAGGGAGACCTTTCACTGTAGTGAACCCACAGAATGACATCTTCCCCAGGGAAGGAGCATTATCCATCCACCCCTTGTGAAATGGGAACACTTCTAGTATACCTGGTTATAGATAGGAAGATGTAAACTGCACGTGGCTTTGAAGATGTTGGTGCCACTGGAGGCACACAGGGATGTAATTGCTAGCTTTTCCCCTCAATTCCTTTTTTCCTACCATTCTGTTTTGATTTTGACCCCTGCTGACTGTTAAGCTGATGTTTTCATAGAGCTGACCGCAGTGATCCCCTCCCCCCACCTGAAGTTGGAATTGCTCATAAATATGCAAGTGAAGTTATTTTTCTCAGGTGCATCACTTTGTATTTATCAACATAGAATTTTATTAACCATTTTTTTTGTTCACCAATGAAGTCTTTCTTTAATTTGTTACAATGAGCTTTAGTTTTTATTACCTTGCCAAATTTTATAACACTAGCAAACATTTGTCAATTCAATAGCTATCCGTGCTTTCAGATGTCTCAGGATAATATTGCAAAGCACTGATCTTACTGCTTATCATTGTAGCATCCCACCTGTGGCCTTGACCACTGTAAGACTGGGCACTATTCCTGCCTTTCTAGTCAGTTATTAATCGATGTGACATTAGCTTTGATGAGGAACCTTCCCTCTTTAAAAATACAAGGATGTATTACTTGATGATCTCCAGAGGTCCCTCTCAACCCCTAACATTCTATGATCTTGAGAAGATTATGCCTCTCTCACAGTCACTGATTCCTCTATGGAGATTTGAGAGGTTTGTGTGGCATGACTTCCCTTCACAATGCCATACAGGCTCCTCTGCCACAGAGAACAATTTTTCCATGCTTTCTCTAATTCTCTCCTTTATTGAAGAGTCTACTTATTCGCCCAGGACAGTTGTCAGGTATACTGTACAAGTAATACTAAGTACTGCAGTAGTCGTGTTTTTGAGCTATGGATTTTAAAGCAGTTCTCAAGCCAGCTAGAACTCACTACAGATGAGGAAAGTGGAGGACAAAAAAGTTGAAAAGAATTACAAGGTTGTGCCCAAGGTTGTGCAGAAAGTGGAGGTGGATGTGGAAGCAAGGCTCCCTTGTTCCCTGTCTTGATCCTGTGCTTCATTGCATCCTAGCTGAAGAGAGACCTTCCCAGCCCTTCAAAGCTGCTACTGGGGGCTTTGGTAGCACTCTCAGTTCTGCTCTGATATCTGCTCTGGGAGCAATGCCCACTGTACTTTTGCATTTCTTGTAGATATTCACAGAGTCATAGAACAGTTGAGATGAGAAGGGACCTCTGGAAGTCATCTGTTTCAACTACCCCCGCTAAAGCAGGGCCACCTAGATCTGGTTGCCCCGAACTGTGTCCAGGCAGCTTTGGAATATCTCCAAAGCACTCACTGCCTTTTTCTACCAGCCGCATATCTCTCTGGTAAAACAATATGCAGCACAGTTTCCCTTTCCATAAAGTCTGTTTTTTTATCCAGGCATGGTCTTCATGTGTGACTTGCTGCTAGTTCCTGTTGTTTCCACTATCTAACTTCAAAGAAACAAGCTTAACTGCCTCATACTTTTGTCCTGTATGTCTTTTCACACTACCAAGGGTATCGATGTTTCACACATTTATCATCGTAACTAATATATGAGTGATAAAATGATACATGAAGGAGATATGAAAGTTTTATATGAATAAGTTTAGGGTAGCATGTTACCAAAAGTCGAAAGTTGCAAACAGACCTTGCCAAATTAAAGCTGAAGTAAATCCTCTACAATCATGATATTATATATTCAGAGTATGTCAAAGTTCACAGCAAACTGGAAATATTGTGCAATATTATAATATATGTCTGGCTTACTTACCATGAGTTCAAATGTACAAAGTCTGAGAAGGAGAGAACAAATAGTTTTTAGATTTTTCTCCTATGAAACAACAGGCAGGGCAGAACTGAGAGGGGAGCATGGAGGATAAAAGAACACATCCAAGAAGGGAGGTCTTTTGAGTGCAAACCTGCCATGCACATGTGAGATGAGCTTCTTACCCTCCAGACCCTAGCCTATACTGGAAAACTGCTTGTAATAGTACTGACACTGACCAAGGAGTCCTCCTGTGCTATATTTAAGAAGCTTCCAGTATGTTTTTTGGCTTGACTACTAAATCAGTTGGATCACATACATAACTTCTGTAATTTAGAATGAATCTATTTATTTTTCTAGTTCTGCGTGTCCTCACCTCTGCAAAAACCCTTAGCCATTGCTTGTCAGAGGCATTGTCATGTGTATGCTTCCACCTCAGAGACTGAAGTGGGTTGATTTTTGGTATGGACTTGAGAGATTTAGATTTGGGTTTCCAAACTGGGAGGTCTTTGACATCATAAAATGAGCAAAAACATGGAGTTGGTTGACAGAAAGTCTAGCTGACACAATGTAAGGGGGAAATGAAACAAAACAGAACCAAATGTACCCATGACCAGGGGGTACACATATTCCAGGTGTCATCAGGAAATTTTATTAAGGAAGGGGTTCAGACACCATGAAAGGCCATGGAAAGACTCCTACAGACTTCTGTGGGCTTTTCATCAGGGTTTGAACCCTTAAACTCTGAGTATACCTTCAGCTCCCTGTCACATCAAAATGTACTGAAAAATCTATTAGAAGAGTGGCAAATACCTCAAAGGAAGTATGTGCAGAACCCCACAGGAAAAAGTGTGTTATAAATGTGAATGCTCAATTTGACTTACTCCTCTCTTTGATATTAGAAATATACTGTAGGTGAAAACAGCCGCTAGCATACTCAAATATGGAAAAAATGCCATTAGTAGTCTCCTTGTCCTTTGGCTGCTAGTATACATCACATCAAGGATTTCTGCTAGTTGTACAGGTAGAGGTTCACTATCCTCTTTGTGTATAAGATAGAGAATAAAAAGCTATCACACTGGTCTGCTTTTCCTTCTTCTAAAGAAAGGGGGCTTAATTTAGAAGGTCAAGCATCCACTGAAAGGAAAAGCTGTAATATAGAGATAAATTTCAGAGGTCAGCTTACTCTATTTTAGGAACTTTTAATAAAGCACTTAAATGTGCCAGATCTCCTAGCTAATTTGCTCATTTTAATAAAGGCCATGGTGTTCCTTACTAGCTGTGCACAGGAAGGTATAAGGCATACAGCAGGTTACACATGAAGCAGACTGTGAGGAGATGGAAAGTACAATGAAAGAGGTTCCTACCATCATATAAACAATCAGAAAAACTTACCAGAAAGTCAATAAAACAATGCACTAAACAAATAGGCATCCATCTTTCGTGTTTTTACAAATAAGTACTAAAGAAATGGGAGGATTTTGTGTGCAAACAGTACACGCTCTACCACAGTAAAACACTTCTGAATGAAGGTATCATAGAAAGCTCTTGGGGAGAACATCTCTCTTCTTTGGAAAGCCTATCCTGTAAGAAGAGATTAAAGGCATGCATACATTTAGTCTAGCAAGATGAAGGATGGGAGAGGATATGCATACTGTTCATGGATACATGAGAGAGGGAAAAGAACGGCTTAAAGTCATATTGGCAGAGGGGTGGATAAATTCAGTGTGGTAATTATGAGTCTGCAGCTCACCTGCTCTGGAGGAGTTTGGCAGTGACAATGCTAAATCCTGGATGGTTTTCAGGTGCAATTTGATCAAGTTAGAAGGGAGCTGTTTGGTGGGACTAATGGACATGGATGATCTCCTCTACCCCAGTATTCAAAACACAGAAGAATTCATCGGGGCTTGGAAAACTACCTGGGCTTCAAAGATTGACTTTGAGTAAGTTTCCTTCATCCCTCTTCTGAATATGTCATCTCTCAAAACCATACTGTGCCACAAGTTGAAGACTGCTGCATGCAAACATAGCAGATTTAAATTATTTTTTTGACTGATTCCAATATTTTTCTTTTTATGTATTCAGAGATAAAAATTATTGCAAAATCTAACAGACATTGGAAGTCTATGATCTGGGATAATATGTCCAATCTGTATGAAAACTCGTGTTTATCCATAGAAAGCTGTTATATGTGGTGCTAAATTATAGTAATTTTGAAAAGAATTAAATTTACGAGTGTTCTCCAAAGATAAATATAACCCCTAGTAATTCAAAACTGTCAACTTTTATGTGTTACTGCAAAACAAAATAGCATCAGTGATTTGTTTCCGTAATTCCTGATTTCCTTAAAAAAATTAATATATGAGTCTTACTAAAGTTCTTGAATATTTTAGAAGGAAAAGTGACAATGCCATCAGTAAGAAAGATATTCCATTTAAAAGTTTCATGGCTTGCCAAAAATCTTTCTTCACTTCTCTAAATAAAAATAATTATTTAATTTTCATGGCAGAGTTATGCAACACAAAACATGTTGGGAATAGCTGATGTTCACAGAATAGAATCATAGAATCATTCAGGTGGGAAAGACCTCCAGGTTCATTTAGTCCAACCTTCTTTGAATACCTCCCTAACCCCCAGACCATGTATCAAAGTGCCATATATACCTGTTTTTTTAACACCTCCAGGGATGGTGACTCCACCACCTCCCTGGGCAGCCAATTCCTATTTCCAAGCACACTTTCAGTAAAGAACTTCTTCCTGATATCCAATCTAAACCTCCACTGGTGCAACTCGAGGCCATTACCTCTTGTCCTATCATTAGTTACCTGGGAGAAGAGACCAACACCAACCTCACTACAACCTCCTTTTAGGTAGTTGTAGGAAGCAATGAGGTCTCCTCTCAGCCTAGAATAAACACTAGAANGAGTACCAAGTACAGGGGCACAACCACCTCCCTACTCCTGCTGGTCACACCATTTCTGATACAGACCAGGATGCCGTTGGCCTTCTTGGCCACCTGGGCACACTGCTGGCTCATGTTCAGCCAGCTGTCCACCAGCACCCCCAGGTCCTTTTCTGCCAGGCAGCTTTCCAGCCACACTTCCCCAAGCCTGTGCTTGACCAGGCACTTGGCTTTATTAAACCTCATACAATTGGCCTCAGCCCATCATTCCAGACTGTCCAGATCCCTCTGTAGAGCCTTCCTACCCTCAAGCAGATCGATATTCCCGCTTAATTTCATGTCATCTGCAAATTTACTGAGATTTTGTTGGGAGGGGTGAATCCTGCTATTGGTTGATGCAAGCCTCTGCAACATTTCTAAGATACCAGAGGTCCTCTTGAAAAGTATCTCATTTATGTGCATAATGGGAGTAAATCACTGAGGCTTTCAATGAAGATCTTTGGGAAGCTCCATACAAAAGGAGGAAAAACTGGTGATAAGGCAAATGTAAACAGAATAAGCTGTTTCAACTAGGAGATCCTTGTTCTTGTGAATAGCCAAATGTTGTTGTGATACAAAGAACAATGACAATAAACATGAAATAAAACAATCTGAGCAACTTAAAATGTGTGCAAATGCGAAAGGAAATTAAGGCTGGCTGAATAGCAGCCTAGCTTCTACTGAAGAAGGTAGGTCTTAGAAGGTCTCAGCAAGACCAAAATTTTCAGACAAATGTATAATGACCAGATTCTGGGAACTTTGTAACTAAATCAGTGACTCAGTGACTCTGTGCCTTGCTGCACCACAGGCTTCCTGTACATGGAAGACACAGAGGAAAGCTTTGATTCTGAAATGGGCCTGGACAGAGTCCAGCAGACAGACGCACAGACATGTATATATATAATTACATGCATGTAAAATATAAATGTACATATATGTAGCCTGCCACAACCTAGGCAACCTGACTCTAATGTGGGAGAAATCAAAGACTTGTTTTCAGAATTGCTTGCTCCTTGGAAAGAGGAACACCTGAAATGATTACTTTTCATTAGCAAGGTTTCTGAACCATACTGCAAAGCCTCAACTAAGTTGTTTTGAGTAATGGCTTATGTATATCCATTGCCAAGATAAGCATGTTTTGTGAACCCATTGCTGATGTCCGGATGCACCCCAGCTTGACCATCTCCATAGACTGTTCCTGTCATTGTAAGAATCATGTGAAGTTGAATGCCTCATTCTGTTACAAAATCTTATTTTCCTCCTTTCTACAGAGGATATATGAGGTCTTTTGGGTTTCTATCAACAGCTCATTGATGCCACAGGAGACTAATAATCTCTCTCAAGTAGTTTGAAGCTGAGAAGAATTTTCCTTCCTTTGATAGAGCCTGTAGCCTTAATTTTCAAAGCTGCTGGTGTCACTTTTTTTTTTTTTCAGTAGGCAAACAAGTTAGAATTATCAATTTTTTTTTTCTTGGTCAAACTGGAAGCAAGCAAGAACTTCAAAAAATCTTTTAAGAAAGTTTTTTTCAAGTATACCCACTTTAGTTGTTAATATTTGCAAGGTTTGGGACAAAGAAATAATCTTCACTCATCCTCAGATTTACCAGAGTGTTTGTGCATGAGAAATGCTCTAACCTCCCCCTCTAATGGCCACAGAGGTGTAAAATGGCTTATTCACTCTGCATCTTCAAAATATTTGTCCTTCAGAGAAGGCAAGAAAAGCCTCCATGTAAATAATTTATGTGAGGATAATTAAAACTGCGGTTCTACCTTTCTATGAAAATACTGACACATAACAATTTTTAAACAAAAGTTATGTGTAAATAGGCATAGCACTGCATGAAGTGGTAGATACACATTGCAAACCAAATGGGAGTGGGATGGTTCTGCAAACAGAGTACCTAGCCCTGAAATCCCTTTCAGGCTTCCTAAATAACAAGTAGAGCATTAATGGGGAGTGCAGTCATTTTAAAAGTAGGATTTAATGCATGGCTTTCAAGCAATCGCCTTTTTGAAACTGTATCTTGAATATTCAAAGGCGTTTTTCTCTGCAGAGCAGCTTTTAAAAGGATTGGTATGCCAGACACACTTCATGTTGTCCTTATCTTTATTTAAACAAATTCCCAGACTTGGTGCTCTGAAGTATCAAACTAAAATCTTCTGAGTTGAGCCATGGCACAAAAAGAGCTGTTTATACATACAAATATTATCAGCTGTAGCAAGCACAACAGAAAACATAGTCTGCTGGTACAAATATTCGATTATAAAGTATAAATTTTTGGCTAAGGGACTATATATCTAGGAATGTTTTGTCCAGAAGAGTTGAGTTTAATTAACACTAATAAAGAAATAAATCCTGTAAAGAAAATTAATTTAATAGTGTGCTCATATTTGGAAAAAAAAAAAGAGAGACAACCATTTTGAATATAGCTAGATCCAACTCAGCAATATGGTCACTAATTAATAAGCTATACACTGATGTGATTAGGAGCCATAGAATGACTTCTGGAGCACTTGCCAACATCTTGAAACTCCAATGAGTTTCAGTTCAAAGGGGGAATTATTTGAATGCTTAGCTCTAGGCTTCTTCGGTTAAAAGCTTAAGAAAAAAAACATTGAACATATACCGATCAGCATTGAAAACAGGAAACTGGAGAACTTAAATGCAAATCTCAGCTAAAAAATCCTTTTCAATGTAAACTTACAATAATTAATTTTCAAATTACATTTTATGTTTTAAACGCAATAAAAAGCAAATTCCTTTCCAAAACTACTTTTTGACTATCAAGTGGAAATAGCACAGCTAATAGCAACTAATACAGGTTATCTTAAATTCTAGATTTTGTGTTCTATAGAAACTAAAACATATAGACTTTTAACTCCTCCTGGTTTCAGTGAATTTTGAAACTACCTCAGAGTAAGTTTTGTTCCTCTTTTTGTTAAAAGTGTAATAGTGATGCTTATGAGTGCCTATCAATGGCACTAGTTAGATCACGTATTCCTATTTGGAAGAATAATGGATTGCACACTTGCAAAGTTCAGACCCACATCTACTTTCTAGAGAGAAGGCAGAAGAGAAGAATAAATGGCAAGCCAGGCCAAGGCAAGTTGACTGAATATACAGTTAAATGCTTGCTTTAAGGCGGTGGTTTGCAGATTAGTGATACACTAATACCATAATAACCATAGTGGTCTATAAAATGTATTTAGTTGATTCTCTGTATCTGTAGTTTTCAAGACAGCTTGAGTGTTAAGAGTGATTTGCTGGTCTTGTAGCCTCAGAGACAGTGGACTAAATACATGAAAATGTATTTGAAGTTTACCAACTGGGACTTAGCAACAGGTATTTCACTTATGTGTACCTTTACTGCTTTTCTGGATAGAAATGGCCAGATGTATCTGGAAAGTGCACTTTAGACCACGAAGCATGTGAACTTGTCAGGGACAAAGCTTACCAGATAGTTTGGGGCATTTAAAGAAAGAAAAATGCATAGGAGAGTAAGGCTACCAAGGTGATTTTTCAAATGATATTGTGAATCATTAAACCATAATGGCATATGAAAATCTTTGATGATGGCAATGAATCCACAAAAAAAAAGACATCAAATTATTTTAGCCTTGCAGTGTCCTTTAGTGTTTTATCACTGAGACCTGTTTCGTCATCTCTTTTCTCTAATTGTCAGGATGAGATAAAAAATTAAACTTCCCTTATGTACCCTGGAAAAAGCTGCACCTCCTTGTCTGACACATGCAATACATTTTATGGCTCATGGTTGTTGTATAAGGATCAAATTATTTCCATATTTAAGCAGATGTCCGTAGCTATTATGCTGTGAAGATTCTCCTGGAAATGCTGGATGAGCTATTTAATGCTTTCTAGGAAGAGGACAATTATGCAAGATGCACAACAATGAAAGCATCAAAAATAGCTTTGTTTCATATTCAAATGTTAATATTCAGTTGTTTACTAAATTCGAACTAAAATAGGGCCTCAGTGTGATATGTGTTGTTCAAATAACTGGCAAGCAACAGCCTCTGACTGAAAGAGTTTGTCAGGATGAAAAAAAACTTTTTTCAACTTGTAATACAGAAAAAATAGACTCACTACATGGAGTGACAAAACCTGCATGAGTAGTGTGTAACAAAGTTAAAGGCCGAATTCGAGTCTTGGCCCAAGATTTTAACCATGCGGCTATCCATATTCTTTGAACTGAGAAACTAAAGGATGCAAAATCAAACAAGTCTCTTTAAAATGGTTGTGTTGTGTTGATTTTT
>VZZY01003312.1:0-76646 GCA_013400335.1 Eurystomus gularis | reverse complement strand
CCTCATTACAGGATTCTGAAAAGATAGCGAAAAAGAATGTTCAGGCTCTATCAGAAGCTACAGGCATGATGTGAGAATCACTGGGTGAAATTGTATAGCCTTCATTACGAAAACATCCAGAATAGAAAATCATAATGGTTCCTGCTAACCTATGAATCATTTACCTACACTTGTTATTAATATTAATGCACTACCGCAGCTTTCAATTCTTCATTGAACTGCACTGACTCAGAACATTTTCCAGAGAGCTTCCTTAACCTGCACATTCAGAAGCTTCCTCTCCCTGGTGCAATCCCCAGAGAGGGTGTACAGCTGGAAGCGTGGTAGTCCTTTTCCATGGGTGAATTCTCCCCTGATGTCACTTTTCTAGGAACACAGCAAAACTAAACTTCAGCTTCTGTGTTTACACTGTTGCATAATATGCCATTGATTTCACTGTCTTTGGAAACTAGACACAGTTTTTCATATACAAAATGAATATACAAAACTAACTGTGGCAGTTTTCCATGTATTTAATAGGTGGAGATTAGTTTTAATTAAGATTTAAGGAAGAAGATCAGCTCCAGGGGATAATAGCATATTGTTTTCATGTTCAGAAAACAGTTCCTCTGGTCACACTAATAACAGGGGTTTTTTAATACAACGTTTATTTTTTTTGCCTTTGAGAAAAACAGTCACAAAATACTAGACATATAATAAAAGCAGAAAAACAACTATCTTCATATTTGTCCATCTAAGCTGTGAGTAGCAGAATAATAAAGAAATGGAGATGAAAAATTCATGGGACTGTGATAATGTGATGAATCCACAAGCTGGGAAACAGATTTATAGGGTTGTGTCTGAATTTCTTTATATATCCCATTACCATGGCTATTCTCAGTATCAGGTACTCCCAAAGTTAGCTGTGGGTATGCCTTGACCTCATTCCCCTGCTAAGCTGCACTGCAGCTCCTAGGCTACATTCAGTGCTAGATTTAGCACATGTACACAGAACTTGCCTTCAAGAGCATCCTTGAAACACACTCTGTGGTGAATCTCTTCACAGCTCTAAGATGGAAATCTGAAATATGTTCCTTGTTTAGAGCACTAAAGGATGCACTTGTGGGTTTATGCCATGTTAATCTGTGCAGCTTCTTTCTCTTTCCACTATAATGCTGCTATTGCATGAATAGTATTAGTCTTGACGTCTTTTTTTGAAGTACTGCTGGTCAAGGACTGGACTTCTGCCCTCACCTCTCCTGATAAGACCATGGGAATGGGAACATTTCTAAGGCTATTACTTAACAGCATAAGCAGAATAAATAATTTCTTGCCCCGGATTGAAATTTGAGACATAGTAGAGATTTTTGTCAGAACTATGGAAGATGATTGTAATTAGGACTGTTGTGGCTAAACCAGGTTAGCCAGTCTCAGTGTCCTGAGAATGTGATTCCTTAAGAAAACTGAGCCCATTCTGAATGCTCTCAAGCTATACTTGCAAACTGTTGGAAATCTGTATCTCCTCAGTGACAGAGCCAAGATTTACCTGCTAGTGGTAAAATTGCAGGCAGTCATGGTTTTCGCTTAGTCTTCCTTGTGTTTTAAATTCTCTCATCAGATGGAATATGAGCCATATTTCAATACAGGGCCTGATTTGTTTTGCATTTTAGTTAGCTGAGTATTTCTCCTTTATGTTTAATGGAAGTGGAATGAGGCACTTTAGGTAAAATAAGACTGTAGCATAGTTATCAATTATGGTTTGTTGAGGGGAAAACAGTTTTCTGTTCTGATGGAACTTATTCCCTACATTGGCTTCAGTATGTAGAGAAGTTAATCAAGCTCCAGCCCTAAGGAAAGTAATTTAGATTACTCTGAATAGAGATGGGGGTGTTGGTCCAAGGTCTGCAATGGGCACAGGGCTCTCCTGTAGCATGAAACGGATAGGCTGTGCTTTGAGAAACAAAAGGGGTTTGACTTTACTACATAATTTTTGGAGTGAAAGATTCACTATACTTTTAAATTAATCAGACAAGAATACAGGATCCTATATTTATATCAATTTATGTTTCTTCTAACCTTCTAGCAAGCTTTGAATGCATGTTTTTCAACTACACAAAACAGAGAGGTGATGTATATAAGTTTCAGCAACTCCCTGCAGATCATTTTATACATACGTTGAAAAGATAGCTCTCTTCAAAATTTTGCATTAGCTGCCAGAAATATCTTTGCTTTCACTGAATAAAATTAAGATCCTTTCACTTTATCTGGCTGGCAATTTAGAAATAGAATTATTTATGACTACTTCCCTATTTTCCCCAATGGAACTCAAAACCTTGAAATATGAGAACAATAACATTGGGGAGGACTAGTGAGGTTTCTCTGCAACATAAACCTAAGAGGTAGAAAAATTTGATATTTGTACCAAGTACCTTAGCTACACTTTGTTATCTCTACAAAACAATTTAAATATCTACCTGTTACATTTAACAGTTGCATTGGGTTTCAATTTTTCTGTCACTGTATGCTCTAATATTTCTGAATGATCTATAAATTTGCTTTATAATTATTTCAGTGTATGTGCATCACTAATGTGTTTTACTTTACTCAACAGCTTAAAGCCTGGAATTTCTCTTGAAGAAATTAATTTAGAATCTTACCTTTATTGGAAAACATGGGTTTTGTTTTTCACATGTCATCTGGCACTCCATTCCAGTTAGGAAAGCAGTTCTACTTGTGCTCTGGGGTGTGAATGAAATGTCATGGTCTATGTACTGTCCCCATACCATAATAATATCAGAATACAGGTTGTCTTCAGTAACGGCCTCATTAGATGCATGAATAATTTTTCTTGTCACTTCACGAACCTAGGAAGAGAACTAATTTACTTTGAGTGCTAAGTAGCATTTAATTGTCACAAAATCATAAAACACTAAAAAGTAAGGATAACAGTGATAAAAGCTATCTCTCTTTTTTTTTTTTTTTCCCTTAGAATACTTTATGTTCTAGAATACTTTTAATGGTTTGCCTAAATACATAATAAAAAAAAACCCTACAACAACAAAAACCCCCAAATCTGACAGACTTATTTTGGTTCGGGAGCTGAGATACTGCTGCCACAAGCCGATTCAAACATGTTTCAGTCAAGTTTTTCTGTGTATTTGCCAAATGAGCAGTGTATCTTCGATATATTCCTTTGCAGAAAATTTTGAAAATGACACATTTCTTCTCAGCTGTCTAAAATTTTTCTTTCTTTTTATTCTATTTTCTTCTTCTTTAACAGTGGATTCTGTTTGCTGGGCAACTTCACATCACTGTGGATACACAGTGGCTCTGGGCTGCTCCATACATAAATGGAGTAGCTCATGGAGCCCAGCCCAGGACAGCAACCTAGCCCACAGCCTAGGTTGCAAATACATGGTAGCTGAAAGGTCTGCTTCATTTTCTGAGGCCAAAACATATTTCTGAGGCACTTCTGTGAAAGTTGCATAAAGATACAGATGCTCTGAGGGGAACACATGCAGACATGTATCCTACACATCCAGCCAATACTAATGACCAAGCAAAACCATCAGAGCAAAATCAGTAGTTAGTTTGTGATGATTTGGATATTGTTGTTATTCACAGATTCCTCAAGCTGCAAAATATTTCCTCACATACAGCAGCTGCCTTAGAAGTCAAACAATTTAAAAGGTGGCACATAAAATAAAGCCACAGAGTCTGTAATAAATATAAGGTCTATATAATGAATGTATTAGGCAGACGCAGTTAAATAGGATTAGTAAGGACAAGAGGAAACATGGGACTTGTTAGGAACATCAGGCTTTATATTGAAATAGTCAAGAGCAAAGATACGTAGAGCTCACCAGGAATGAAAGACTTTGTATCAGTATTTTAATAGCTTTGGTGGCCACAAAGCACAAACTTTTTTTCTTGCAGTTAGTAAGATTTTCTTATCACTGTTAATGTTAACCATTATGCTGTATTCTAATATTGCTTTATAGTAATCCTCACACTTATCTCTCACCTTCAAATTATTTGCATGTTGCTTTTTAGAAGATAGAGTTGGATAGATAAATGTGCAAAAAAAGGACAATTATGTAAATGAGGAAAAACATCTATGGCACTAATTTTATTCTATCTTCAAAATAAACCAGACAACCTTGCTGATGGTCAGATATGATCAGATTTGGTGCAGTCACGTAGTTTTGGTTAAGTGTGTTTTTTACTTCACAAGCATGTACCCTAATGAATTTAGAAAAAGGCAGCTTGTACCATCTACTAGAAATTTACCTGTGTAAATGTCAAGTTTTCATCTTTCAGTGCTAAATTTTGCAGCTTAGAGACAATGCTATTTAATTAATAACATGAATTGCAGGTGACATTAACACTAAATTCTCTTGCTCATCCTTATTAAACATACATTGTTTAAAATAACAGTCTTTGAGTCCATTAAAAGTCAAGTTTCAAAGCAATGACAACAAACCAGAAATAGTAAATCCAGACCAAATCATTTCACACTGCACTGGGGAATTTTTCACCCAGTCTTCTGTGCAAATATTTTTTGTTCTAACTTCCTTCTATAGCAGCTCTGTTATTTTTTAAGTATATGAGCCGCTAAAATCCATAAATATTTCAATGCCTTCTTCGCTAGTAACTTAGGCTAGCTAAAAATGAAATTATTATTTGGCAGAACTGTTTTTTCAGTTAAGGTATGCTAACCTAGGAGAAATGGTATACATGCGTATACACATACACATGCTAGCACATCTGTGTAGTTTATATTTATTTAGTTAACACCCAACCCTGTCTTTCCATTCCACCTTCCCTTAATAAAGGCACCATTATTGAAACAAAGGATTGTAAAATCACTGGAAAGTCTAGACTGGAAGGAAACTCTAGAGATAACATGGTACAGCTTTCTATTTAAAGCAGGGATTAGGTTATTCAGAGCATCAGCAAGCCAGCTTTTGGGTATTTCTGTGAGAGCTATTCCAGCGGTTGTACAGGCAGCCTATTCCAATATTTAGTTGTTCTCAGAACAAATTATTTTTCTTTATCAAGGCAAAATTTCTTCTGGAGCAACTTGTGACCATTGCCTCTTGTTGTGTCAATTTGCATCCTTGCGAAGACTTCCCTTTTCTCTATAATGGCCTTTTCAGCATTAGAGGACTGTGATTAGGTCCATCCTGTCTTGCCTTTTCTCCAGGCTGAGCAACAGTCACCCTGCGTCTGCTGGCTGCCCTACACCTGGTGCAATCTAGGCCAGGTATGTGGCTGGCTCATGTCCTACCTGCTCTCCACCATGGTCCTTTTTGGCAGAGCTGCCCCCCAGGCTCCATGGGCTTACCCTAGCCCAGGTGCAGGAGACGTCTCTCTGTTTGGCTGACTGAACTTACGCTTTAGCAAAGCTAGTGTCTCCTTAACTGAGCTCAACACATCCTTTTGCTGTTTGATTTACTGATGCAAATGGAGGTCTGTGGTGGCAGGTATAGTTATGGTTCAGTGTAAGTGTTTCATGGGATTTTGTGGTGCGCTTTCTAACCAAGGGTAGCTGGACTCCGTTGTATCGGATGCTGGGATCCCATCCTCGAGGTTGGCTGAGTCCATCTTCATAGGCTGGTGGAAGCCACCTTGCCAAGGCCGTGTTGGATGCTCCCCATCTAGGATGTTCCCTGGGAAAATAAAAAACCCAAAACGTGAAAAAACAACAGCAGCAAAACAAAAAAACTCCTGTACCTCTGAATATATATATATATATGTATTTATATAATGTATTTATAATACATTTATATTCTGAATATAAAACTCTGAATATACGATAATATAAAATAATAATCAACTACAGAGCAATATTCTATTGCCATTAAACTGGCTATGCACAAGCCCCAGTACTAGTATGCATTTAACTGTGCTTTTAAGTTGCTAACGTGAACTGCAGCATGGTTTTGGCTCATGCCAGCTAGCATTTCTCTGAATGACACCTGTCCGGGCAATCCTTGGGATTAGTTCATGCCAGTTTGTCATCCTGCAGCCAGTCTGCTTGGAAGAGGGAAGGGAAATTAGAAAAGTTTAGCCAGAAGTCTAAGAGTAAAAGGGTGGCAAGAATCAGGTCATACTTGATTTGTAGGCCAGGAAATGATTCCTAGTGATTTTTATTAATTAGTACAGTCAGTGAAACTTGAGCTTGGCCCATTTAATTTTCTTTCTATCATGAACATTTCTAGTATATTTTTCCCAAGGGTATATTTTATGATTTTTTTTGGTTCGATTGTTCTTTTAACATGGCCTGTTCAACACAATTGTTAAAATGTATAGACATTAAAAAGAAGAAAATTTTTGCAATGCACTTTGTTGACTAAAATTATAAAGTAAGCCACAAAGAACCAGAAATATTCCCAGACAGTTAGTGGAACTACAGAGTGTTAAAACATACATATGTCTATTGGGACTCTAAAGAGGGAACAATTACTTTATTAATACTTCATTGATCTCCAGCACACTGCAGTGGCTCAATTTGCCAAGCTATATGGTACAGTAATACCCTTAATTATCCACAATAATTCACACTTGAAGATTGAAGTATGCTTTAATAAAGCATTCAAATTAGTTTCAGTTGATTTGCCTTTATTGAAACTGCATAAAACACTGCACATAGTGTAGTGCTATTTCACTCAATTAAAAATAATGAAGTGTTAATTTAACTGCTTAACCAGTGATTTTTCTCCTGATTGCTTTTATATTTTAGCAGGTCACTGGAATGCTACTTTAGTAAAACCCTTCTCACATGCTTTTTTCATTAATACATTAAACATGTTAATGTCTTGGAACCTTGCTTGAGTTAAAAGGGTTTTTATCCAGGGCAGCCAAAATAATGGTAGATAATTATTTTGGTAGATACAGCTTTATAGATTAGTCAAATTTTATTACTATATATGCTGTTCATGGGAAGTGGGACTTTTCATTCACTTGTGAAATAATGGAATTGCACAGTTTGGATTTTGTTTTGGCTCCCTGAGAAGGAACTTGGAGTTTTAAGATGCAGTTTACTATCCAGATTTATGTCTTCCAAATGTTATTTTAATGTCCTGCCTCATTTCAGGGAGAAAGAATGAATACCATATGGCAATTTAATAATTGGATTTTGTCATGTTTTACATTGCTCTGAGATACCATGGACATAACTTCCGGCAAACATGGAAAACTTCTGAAAAATAAGCCTGCCACTAAACTGAACGCTTTGTTTGTATTGAAGTGAAGTAGCTGTCCTAAAGGAAACATGTCAATTCCTTCTTACAGTCAATGGATTCACTCAGGGCTGTTCCTTCTTTCCACAGGTGAGTCATATTCCTACCCCTAGCTCTGATGGTATTATTTATTCAGACTAAGCATCAAGTCCTTCCCTGATGAAAAGGTTAATGACACAGCAATGAAATAGAAATGCTGCAGATAAAATTCCTCCTAGCTGTCCAAATATTAGGCATACAAAATGTAGTCTAGTTATCTAAGCACCTGTCCATCAAGGCAGAGAGACAGACAATTCCTGGGTGCCATCCTGTCACTCACCGTATCTCTCACTGTTAGGAACAGCCAAAGCTGCAGCTTTGCAGTAGACAAATAACTACCTTGGGAAGCTAAGATTAGGTGAGGTTAATTGCATTGTGAGATTCCATTCCTTTAGTATTCCTTCACCTTTGAATCACACTCACTGCACTACGTAGGTCAATGCTGGTTAGTTGGGATAAAAAAACAGGAAAAAAAAAAGCTATTAGAATGTGCTTGGTCTCCTATATTCTTTATTTAAAAATAATGTTGTAAATTTATTTTGCTCATTATCCACACAAGAGCTTTCAGGCAAAAAGAAAAGTAAAACCTATTGATATCTGTTACTAGTAAATGTGGATAATGACATTGCTGCGAATGTCTGATGTCATGTTGTCATTCTCCATAGAAAGCCATGTTTGTTCTAGGAAGTTCACACTAAAACAAAGTAATCTCAGTGATGTGGAATAAATGCTTTGTAATCTATCTGATTTGCCTGAAATATGTGAACTGATAAAGTAGAACTTCTGTAAAGAAATGCTATGCTTACTTTTAAATAGATATAAATAGATTTTTCTTCTGGGTAAACAATTAATTCCACTGTGCATTTTGTTTTTAAATTTCACCTACAAAATGAAGCATTTACTGATCTAGAGCAGAGCTGCTCATTTCTACTCTACCTAAAATATATAACACAATGTAGGTCCTGATATACTTTCTGCCTGAAAGTGGCAGCCATAAAGCAAGGAAAAGTACAGACTGGTATTTCATTTAATGTTCAAAGTCTTTGAAGCTGGCTTACATTGTAGAATATGTTGTTTACATGATAGTATAATGGGCTTTTTAAGTTGAAGTATTTCAGTATTGCTTGAGGTATTTCATGGGGTTCACAAAGTTTTAGACTAAGATCTGACTCGATGGTTTTTGCTTTGTTTTATTCTGTTTTTATGCCTTGCACCTTTTACAGCTGTTTAGAGCAGAGAGTCTAAAATACCACCAAATATGAGTGGTGGGTTTAAACAGTGACTTGATGCAAGCATAAAACTATACAAAGTATAATAACAGTATATAAAGTATATTTATATAAAGTATATAAATAACAGTGACTACAACCTAACCAGTCTCAATGGATCATATTTGCCCTACTCAGCTTTAGAAACCAGAAATGTCAATATAGTATTACAGAGTCACTAAAGAGAAAAAAGTGTTTTACCTTACCCACGGGAGAGTGTGTTTCTCTCCATCTCTGGAGAGAAAGACTACAGCAGCCATGCCTGTAAATTTAGAGCTTCAGCCAAGTGCCTATATTCAGCTGCGTGAACCTTGGCCAATGTGTTCAAGCCCTGATGGAGTTGTCAGTGCAAATATTATACTAGCTGTTAGTTCAGATTCCAAGCAACTCGGCAAGTGCCTGGGGGAAATTATGTATACCCACATAGTTAGATTTATAACATCAATGCATATCAGGTTGTGTCCTTTCAACAGAGAGCCTATCAGGCATGTTACTTGCAAATGACTTGTGATGTAGCAAAACAGATTCTTCTCATAAAAACAGACTGATTGAATAATAAAACGGTAGAATTTTACTGCACTTCATGCACCAGGTTGCAGAGAGCCTTAACCTCTGCAGTGCTAATGGCCTTCCACTTACAGCCCTGTAGCCCTTCACTTGTAACATTACTGTCTGCCTTTCAGTTTGTGACCTTACGACTATGTATCCAAAGGCTGCTGAGTATAAATAGCATGTATCCTTGTACTCAAAAGGGTTCTCATTCTCAGCTTTACAACCTCATTGCATTGGAGGATTCTGAAAACGTGGTTATATCTGTTATGTTGGGCTTTGCAGGAAACAATTGCCACATATATTAAGTAACAAGTAGATAATAGTAGTAAACAATAGTCATTCAGATAGCCAATAAGCATTTATTTATATAAATATATACACAAAAATAAACATATCACCCAGAAGTTTTAGATGCATGCTTGATAAATGTTGAGTTTGTGGGAAAACACAAAAATGAGAATACTCGATTTTCGTATCGGTCCTAGTAAAGTAATTATATTTTCTTGCTCATAACATTTTACCCAATCAAAAATGAATGCTGGGCTAGAATTCGATATGGTTAATTTATTTAGAAAATTTAATTTATATAAGCATCTACCGAATCGGTCCTCCCTACATTTAAAGTTCCTTACATAATCTTAGAAGCCTTCACAGGGAGAATCTGTCTGCAAAAATTAGTGTACCAAAGTTTAGATGAAGTGGTTCTCTCTCTGGGAGCTTTCAGAGGCACCTCATTTAGAGACATGTTGATGCCAAATTTAGCCGATTGAGGTGTGTGTATCCCCTCCCCCCACAATTTACCTAGGAAAAAGTAATTTATCTAGGAAAAAGCAAACATATATTCTTGAGTTTAAAGAATAAGAAAGAAATATTTTTCAGGGCACAATTCTTACCATACATACCTGTTATTGCAGACACCAGTGATGAGTCGATATTTATTAGCTAAGCAGTTGTTTGGGCATTTTGGTGGTAACATATAAGGCAGACATCCAGATATATTAGCAATCATAGTGAGCAGATCAGCTGATAACAAGTCTGAAAGGAAGACCCCAAACAACCAATTTACTCTATTTCTATATAGCTGCTACAGTAGAAAAAGCATTGTAGCTACAGCTACAGCATTCTGGGACTCTCTTCTTCCTAGGAAAGGGCACTTAGAAGTGCTGCAGGAAGGAGCAGAGACTTAGAGGATATAGAGGGTGAAAGGGAAGAGCTAGTTTTATTATATGATGCATAGAGAATGAGAGGAAGTAATCCAGCCATAGCCGCGAATGGAGGTTGCCCTGTTTGTTTTCCTCCTTTAACTTGCCCTCTGCTTCCTTCTTTCCCTGCATTGTAGTCACATTACTCTGGTTACAATAAAAGTGTAAAAAATGCCATTCAAGAACAGAAGTATATACCAAGGAGGAAAAGTGTGGGACTGGAAAGATGCAGAAATTTAAAGACACTACAGCTGACTCCTTAGTTGGATGTGGATTGGAAGGAACTCAGAATTATTAGCTGGAATTTGGAAGCTAGGTAAAGTCGGGGAGCTGTATAGAGACAGCATATTATTAATATCTTTGTAATATGAACCCAGACAGATCTCCTGGTGATCATTCTGCTGGTGAGGGACAAAGGCTGGCACCCTCTCTCTCCCATGCATATGTGGAAATACAGGTATGGCTGGTTGGAGGTAGCAGTACACATGAAAGAAGAGCAATATCCTTCCTGAACTCAGAGAACTCTTGCCATTCAAACTGACTGTAACCATCACATGCTGAAAGAAAATGGTAAAGACGGCATCTAACTCTTGCCCTTATCTCCTCAGTGGCTACTGGAGGTCATTCAGTCCCACCACCTATCCATTCTGCCCCTCCAATTCTTATTATTAGGGACATTATTCTGCCATTATGTACTAGCCACTCATGCCATATTCATGGATACAGCTGTATTCCCGTGTTAGTTCAGGTTCAAAGATTTACTCAGAGTCCAGTTCCCCAGTTATCTGTGCTGTCTAGGTATTGACTCATATGTGTTCTTTAAAGTCAGTTTAGTTCTTTAATTCACATAAAACTACTCTTTGTCATGGCACATAGACTGTATAGCACCTATTCATCTGCCATTAAAGTTGTTTCAGTTTTGAAAATTAACAAGAATTTTGTGCATTTGTTCTGTGGTTTTGAAATTCAATTTCTTTTGAACTGCACTAGCAGAAAAATAATTGTGTTTGTGTGTGAGTGTCTGTGTATACATAAATATACACACAGAGATATGGATACATTTTTAGTTCTACAAATGTCTGTTGTGCTGGTTCAGCCATCATCATTTTATGCTACCATCAGTTGCCTGATCACACAGGCCAACACTGAACTCAGCAACATCCCCTCAGAAGTCTTCTTTCAGTCAGTCCTGCCATAGGTTCCTGTGGGCCCAGCTCCTTCGCTGCCCAGTGCGGTGCCAGCATTGCCTGCCGGACACAATGGACAGAGGTGCTTCCCTCAGTGGACCTTCACATGGAAGGACATCACTGAGAGAGCTCAGCAAGAGGCAACCAGCCCCAGTGGAAGCCACACCCAACAGGAAGCTCCTCCAACTAATCAACTCCTGGTTAATACAGCCCTGGCCTCACCCACCACCCCAACCATGACCACTTGCTAAGGGAAGAGCCACAAAGACACAGGTGGGCCTGGTTCTGCCTCTGGAACATGAAGCCGGTAGGGAAACAAAATATTCTGCTAAGTTGTGACTCATTCACAGGTCAGCTCCAAATCAGGTCCCACAACTCAGACCCCAGCACTTCACTGTCCCATTAGTTGAGTAAGCTATATGTTTCCACAAGGAAAAAAAAATAAAATAACTGTGGACCTACAGCACTCTGACACTGGCATATCTTGAACAATGTCATGTTAAAGCACTAAGACAGAGAATACAAATAATTCTCTAGTTCCTGCTGCTCTAAGTGACAGAATTAAGTTACAAAAAAAAGTCAATGTTTCTGAATTTTTGAATTTTCCAGACTCTAGACATCTTGAAATTAATCTCTAATTAACTGCCACAAGAACTTTACTGAGACAAAAATTATATCTCTTTCTTTCTCCATCTAACATAAAGAAAAAATTAAAAGATAAATAAAATGGAAATAAATGTGTAATAGCAATGCATTATAAAATTCATTTTGGAAATAGGAAATATTTTCATAAAAGAGGGATATTCATAAAACCATCAATGTCCAAAAGAAGTGTATTTGAAAATGCCAGTGCCATAGAGTGATAGAAATTGTATTAATTTACCTGTAGACTCCAGGCCTCAGAAGCACTAAACCCAAAGTCCAAGGGAAGATGGATATTTCACTGTAAACAAGAAGCTTCCAACACTGTGGATATGCAAGCTCATTTATAGGCAATACAAATACACAGTCATGAGTTCACAGGTTGCCAATAGTGTAACGCTGCTCTCAACTGTAGGAACACAGCCCACACTCCAGCAAAGAAAAATATCAAACAGTGACTATGTGAGGTGCTTTCAAGAACAAAAAAGAGGGCACCTTGGCCCCCGGGAGCGGACAAGATATGTACTCCTGCCAAAGGCGAAATAAAAGTGAAGCTAACCCACCTTTAATCTAAAAGACTACATTTAAGAAATCAACCCAGGGTTTTGCCAATGTCGATATACTATATTTACCAGTTGGATGCAATGAACGCTTCTGCTTCCGACAAACTTTTCGTTTCAGCACTTGAATTGACATTTCCATTCGTTCAGCTGCTTGGGAAATATCTTGACTCTCTTGTTCAGGAAATTTTGAGAAAGCTAGCAGCAAAGTAGGAGTTTCTATTCCCATTCCTTGGATATTTCTATAATTGAGATAAAATACAGAAGGTTTTTTAACATATAATCTTCTATTCATAGCTGTATTTGTCTATGTTGGATACGTTCCAACTTTCAGGTATATTTTGATTGAAGGGTATACTGGAAAAGCAGAGAGGAAGACCACTTTAAGGAAAAATTCTGCAGAGGAAAGGAAAATGACCTTCCATGAGACAGACACAACAGGGTAAAGTTTGTGAGAAGCCTTCAGAATGAGACAGAAATTTTTGGGATGGACCAAGCCTGTAATAAAAAGGGCGGAGAGGATCTTGTTCCAGATAGTCACAATATAGGACTCCCACTATAGACATATTTTAGTAAGTAGGCTTTGCTCTTATGTAACATTTAATATCAAAGACCACCGCAATCATTGCAGATGGATCCACAAATTCTTCATATTTGGAGATATTAAAAGCCCAAATGGGCAGTGTGCTCAGCAACCTGCTCTAGCTGACCCTGCTTTGAGCACAGAGCTAGCCTAGATGATCTCCAGAACTCTCTCAGCTGTGATTCACTGCAAGACTTATTTTATATTCATCATGGGCCATCTTACTACCACCCTTTTATTGAAAGAAGAGTCTCGAGAAAAGTGCATCAGGGAGAACTTCCTTTTTAGCTGGAAGTCTCAAGTCCTAAACTGACTCCTACAGCTTAGAAAAAATCACTCCAGTCTCTTCCATTTCCAGACATGGTCATAGGTTGCAGTCATCCCCAAGGGCTTCTCTGCAGCACAGATTTATTTGGACATGCAATTTTCATGAAAACATTGTGCTGTCATATACAATTAGGTTTGTTTAAGGCACCAGACACGTTTAAAATGGAAACAGCAGTTTTGATTGTGGCAAAGCAAACAGTTAAATTTCTGTTTGCAAATTAGAAATGTGCTTACATAAAAAGAATTAAGTAAGAAGATACAACTCTAATGGTTTTTCTAGATGCTAACTTTGTTCTTAATTGATCCAAAAGAGCCTTAGCTTCTTTATTTATTGTCCATACAGAAACTATTCCTTTCTTTTCAAGAGCAGAGCTCAAGAACTCTTACAACTATGAAAAGAGCTGTCTTACTCCTCAGCACCATGTTTTTCAGGTTTTCCATAGACAATTAGGAATTTGACTGAGAATGTGAAGAATGAAAAGTCCTGAGCTCCAATTCCAGTTAAAAAGATGATACAGCTAAATGCCAAGAACTCAGGTTTAATATTTAATATCCACATGAGGATGTCAATCATGCATCATTTAAGAAATATATATAAACAAGAAATCACATTTGTACAAATGAGCTAAATAACAACATTTGTACAAATTAGATAGGAGCTAAGAATCAAAAATAAACCACCACTTGCCCCAAAACCACCCAAAATAAAAAAATGCCACCCTTAATGGAAACGTATTTTCCCTTTTGAGATATTTTCTCTCCTATCTTTTGTCTAATCAGACAGATATTGTAAGATTATCACAGCAGTTATTAGTTTGCCACATTTCTGTGTGCTGTGTCATGTCCTGTCCCTGTCCACTCTTCCCCTTATCCAATATATGCATGCTAGTCCCTTCTGGTTCTTACCCACACTCCTGAAGTTGAGCTCTGATTCTGGAAGAAGATGTTGGTTTTGTCACTGTGTAAGTTACAAACTGTTTTGATATTTTGTAATGCAGAAATAGCCCCATAAGGCTGATAGAATGACCTGTATGTAGCAGTACTAGGAAGATGAGATCATATATAAAGTGTCTTCACTCTTGTTTAATAATATAAGTCCTAGTGCAGACCATGGTGTTTGGATAGAAGATTCTTATGTTTGCCATATTCTTGGTTACTGAAGCATATTACAGATTATAATTTTAAAAATATGTATTTTAAAAACCCAGTTAAAATAAATTATCCAGAATATGAGCCACACTTTCTCCTTCAGTCTCAGATATTTTGAGGCTCTGAGATTCCATTCTGCCTTAAATGAATATATTTATAGAATACCTTTTTTAGAGATTGCTAACCGGAATTGATGCCTTAGATATTTGTCACCATTCAGGAGGTCTCTCAAAAAAGTGACATGGTGCAGAAAGTAAAGTGATGAAGTTATGAAGTGATAAAGAATACAATTTCTTCTTTCCTGTAATGTGTCTGCACATGGCCAGTCTGCTTTAAGATCAGGGTGGCACTGACTAACTGATCATGTTCAGTGCATTTCTGTAACTATAATTTCTGATCGGGAACACTGAAAATTATTTTCCACTTCCCTATGCATTCAGATGATTCCACAGATGGTCCCCTTTGTAGATGGTCCTTTTGAGTTGGCACAGATAGCGGTCAACAGAATATCTTAAATTGTGGTCTTTACAATTTAGATTCTTTAAAAACATGAAATGAACTAGTTCAAATATAGTATACATTAAGTAAAAGTAATTTAAATAGAATTAAGATGATAAAAAATATAATTAATATGCTATTAAGGCTTTATATTTTTTAAGGTTGTCATCTGTATGTTTTAATCCATTATTTTAGCCTTCAGCTAAAACAGATGTTAAAATATACTAAATCATTTCAATAATTTCTTTTTTTTTAATTGGGCTGAGAAAACCTCTTGTGTTTTATTAGAATTGCACTTGCCTTCAATCTGTTAGGCTAAGTCCAAACAGGAGTCTAAAAATATGTCCTATCTAAAACTCACTCAAATCAAATACCTAGCACAAGGGAGGAAACCCCACCTGATCTACCACTGTATTTCACATCTGTCTTACACATAACTAGTTCAGCAGTCCTTTTCAGTTAGTTGCTAAGTTCTATCAGGAGAAATAGATGATCATTTGCAGCTGTGTGCAATAGCTACCACTTTGCACAGCTTGCCTATTACGGAGTTACCTTTAGTTTCCTCTACACCTTAAAAGCCAGAAAAAATCAGAGACTCAGCAGAATATGAAAAAGACTGCACAGTCAGAATCAGAAGCCCTTCCAGTAGTGCTGAGATTCATCAGTTAAAGCTAGTACAAGCTTCATAATTTGTACTGGTTGCTAATATAACAAGATTTACTGAAGCTAGAATTTCCTCTTGGAAGCCAGCAACCACTTTCAAAATGTGTGTTGTATATTAGCAACATATTTGCACATACCACTGGGTCAGTGTCATAACCTCACAGGTGACATATGGCTTTGAGAGCCCCATTCAAACTGCCTAGATTCCCATTAGTATTGCCAGTGCAATACAAATAGTACATTTTAATGATGATGCCATTGTGTTCTGTCTATGTTATATCAATGCTATTATGAATGTTTATATTTTAATGACAAACACGAACACCTACTCTTAAAGGCTAACAAACCCATAACCTAATTGGAATAGCAGCCATAAGTCACGCGGAGCACTTGGCAAGGGGAGACAGTCATGACCAGCACAGTAGACTATGGGGACCATAATGCGACCCAGGTAACCTTAAAACTTGGGAAGCAATTTCTAAGTGGTGACATTGTCCTAGAAAATGCAAACATGTTTTAAAAACTATAATAATATAGCAATTTCAGTTTAGTGCATTGCCAGTCAATTTCTCCAGCAGTTAAAACACAAACAACGATTTGAGATTTTAACTGATGATCTTAAACAGCTGAGGTGAAGAAATGTACTTGTCCATTTTAATCACAATTCAAGGCCAAACTGAGGTCTCAAGAGAAATCCAGTTATTTTGACTGGGTTTCCAGTTCATACACCTAGATTTTGAATTCAGCGAACATCAGTTTTCCCACCCTTACCTGAAAAAGGAGCTGCATTTTCATCTCAGGACAGGCTTTTCATTCTCAAAGATAGTACTTAGCTCACCTATATTGTACTACATTTTCCTTTAATTACTTGTAAGCCAAAGTAAAACGAGTTTTCACAGTATGGTGACCACCATAACTTCCAGAAGCTAAACTATATAGTCACATGCATTCCTTTCTTGTTTTTGACCATTGTGCTGACCAAAGCTTTAATTCAAGTATACAGTATGCTTCAAGTTACAAAGAAAAGAAGCCTTAGTAGCTTTAAACTGACATGAAGATGCAAAAGTATTTAATTAAGGATTCAAACACATTCATTTCTCAATATAATGATCAGATTAGACAATAGTTCTGTCCTCTGTACTTTGAAAATTGCCAAGGACTGAGGCAGGTGTAGAGTGTATTTAAAAGCCTATATTAAAATGGGAAGAAATCTCTTAATCATATTTATAATTCTCACCGCCCCACTTAATTGGGCCACAATGAATTTAATTATACAAAAGCACAAAATAGAAATACAGCTTTCACTTCTGATAATGTTCATTTGTAAATTAAAAACCAAAGTATTTTATAGCAGTTAACGTAAGAGCAAGGGATGGTCTTCTGAAACTCAGACTCCTAATGCAGGTGTCAGGCCCTCGTGGCTGATTCCACACAGCAGGAGAGCATGTGCCTCAGTGGTGCTACTAACACATCTTTCGATGGTCTGCTAAAAGCCTTTGGCTGCTTACAGGGTCAACTCCAAGCTTAGGCAAAAGACATGAGCAGCTCTCAGATCACTATTACTAGCAATATTCTGCCTTAGAAAGATCCAATGGATAACAAAAATGTCTATCAGATCAAATACTTAACAGATTTAATTCACTGATCTAGTTTTTGAGTGCTGCTGCTGCTGTTAAAAGATGGAAGAGAAGGAGAGAGGGAAGAAAGGAGAGTGAAAAGGAGGACAGAAAAAGGGATGAGAGGGGAGTAGGAGAAGACTAATAACCAAATAACCTCCAGAGGTCCCTTTCAACACTAGCCATGCTGTGACTACAGTTCTTATAATGGCTTTTGAAGGGAACCCTGAAATAGGACTTCTGAATAACACTGTTCTTTAGAGCCTATATGTCCACATATACATGATTTTGAAGGAAGCTTACCAGTCTGTGCATTATCTGGATTGAGCAAGTGGTGTCAGTTTTATTCCTAATAGAATTCAAACAATCATCTTTAGGCATTTATCTTTTCGCATTTATCATCTTTAAGACATTGGGCAAATATTGACTAAATAATTGCCACAATATCCTATGAGAGAGTGAAGCATCAGTATCTTCACTTCACACATGAGACAGCTGAGCCACCAAAAGATTGAGATCTATGTTTTTAAATCAGCATAGTCACCAAAGTACTAACAGTACAAAATGAAAGCGACTTCAGTCTCTATGTCTTGAGCAGCCACATTTTTTCACAGGTTCTGTGCATGCAAACAGTCACCCTCCCAGAAGTCTGCAAATCGTGATTCCTTTTTAAAACACAGAGGAAAGTCTAAGCAAAATGGTGGTGTGCATCCTGCAAAATTTGGCTGATGTGCACCAAATATTGCAGAGAAATTTATTTTGTATAGCACAGAAATTTAGTCAGAACTACATGGAAAATGGTCATTTTTTTTTGGCTCATGGTTATTCATCTTGAGGCACTTTCACCATTCCTAGAAAGAGCTTGCTCTCGTGGCACAACTCAAGCACAAAGAAGAGTTCCCCAAGTTGTTCACTACCCACAGTTCAAGATGAATGCTTTATTTAATTTTCCTTGTCTTTTTATTACATCTGTTTTGGATGGAAGGGGAAATGTGAAATTCACGTCAACAGTCGCACTTATGGCAGTAGGTTTTTGACACTGATACCATGGGAGTTGTTCCCATCTCACTTTGCACTGGAAAAAACATGAAGTTAAAAAATATGTAACATCAATAAAATTATAATTTTTTTGAGCAATATGTTAATGGAATGTGGTGTGTCACTGACATCAGAAAAACATTCCTATTTATTTTTATATTTCTTATTTGTCTCACATTTTAAGACAGTAATCCATGCAGTGATACTGCATAAGGTTATATTGGTTCAGATTATCATAAACATAATCTATCATTATATGTTTTCTCAAAGAAACAGACTGACCTCAATCTTCTCCATTATGAAAGCTTTTTGCTGAATAGATCCTTTATTTATTTATTTATTTATTTATTTACCTTTTCATTGTATAGTGGGCAGCATACTCCACCAGATTAGAGCCCTTCTGGGTAGCCTCAGTAATGCAGTTATCTTCAGTTTCTTCTCAACAGAGAAAAAATAAAAAGAAAGAAAGATGAGTATGTTATTCAGTAACATATTTATTAAAATATTTACATTTACAAAATTTATAGGTTTGTAATATTAAGGTATATATAAATTTTCCTCATTAAAATTATCTCCATATTTTAGTGCTTCTGAAACCAATGTTGTGGCTTCTGACCTTTCTGAAAGATAAGGCAGAGGTAGCAAATACATTCTCCCTAATTTACAAGGCTTGAAGAGTGAGACTTTCCTTTTGTTCCTTCCAGCATAAATCCAGCTGTGCACATGTTATGTAGTACCAAGCCTAACCGGTCCAGCTGAAATGTGCTGTGTTCTGTGCATGTGATTATGCTCCTTAGACTTTGTATGTATTTTGCATTTTAAACTCTCCCTGGATTGATAGAAAAAAATATGAGCCCCCCTCACAGGTAGTATGAGCTGGCCAAAGCCACATGAAGAATTTCAGTCTTTATTCAAGCACTATTTACAAACTTTAAGACCTTAAAGACCTTAAGATCTGACAAATTTCTTCATTTCTTCACATAAATTTGATGCAAAGACATATGTGAACCTAAGAATACTTCAGCTCTACTACTTTGCATAGTACTATCATGGAACATAGATTACTCCTCTTTTATGTAGTTCTGGGTTTATATTAAATGAATCATTTATATTTAAAACTCAGTGTTTAATTCCCGTCCATATTTTGTGAGATCACTCACTTTTCCTTAGAAAATGACTAATGAATAATAATAATTTGCTAATAATCATTTATGTACAATTGCTCACAATTTATGTACATTGTAATTTTAGGTGACATATTTAAACTGTAGCCCGTGTTGTGCTATTTCTGTGATCTATTTTTTTAATAGGGTGCTCAGCTAATGGGAAAATAATGTGTGATGAGGAGTAATCTTTCCTAGGCAAAATTCTACTTCACTTGACTAATGATCTTCTCAGACTCTAATATAGCAGCAGTTATTTCTCTTTTTCACGAATATATGTCATAATTCAATTTTCTGTTGGATCTGAAAATGTTTTTGAGTTAATTTTAAAAAGTAAGATTGATCCTTACAGGACATACCTGAGCTAATTCTTTTAGAATTTAATATTGCATCATTTTTAATTAAGTTTAGGAAGTATACTACTGAGAAATACATTATGCTCAAAGTACTGCTCATCATGTGGTATCAGTTCAGACTCTGATTTAGAAGATCCACCTGCTATACCTGAATTCCATTGTCTCTCTTCCTTTTCTACTGAGAATTATGATTTTGGTACCAATGTGGTGTTGGTTCTTGTGGTAATAAATGTTATTTTGTATTGTTGCCATCAGACCAAAGGATACTTACTATAAAAAAGAATCATATACAGCCCACCTATTCCATTTATTTACAGTTCACATATCATTCATTTTTAGTAACTAACATATGATAAATCCTCATTGTAGACTGTATATTTCCAAACAATTAATATGGAAGCTCCAAGTGAAGGATCTGCTATGGAAAATAAATCTTATTCCCTGTTTCACAGTGATGGTCCAAAAAAGGTTTCCCGTCTGAAGTAATGGCTTAGGAGATGGTTCAGGCTTTTTGTTTATTTTATTTCATATATAATTTTATTTTATTTCTGATTCTACAGTAACTTCAAGTGAAAACTTTACTAAGGACTTTCCTTCTGAATGTGATCTACAGCTATATAATTAATTAAGAGAATATAAAGATTGAAATTCTATTTCTTCATCATCTCTGCCATACCTGAATGCAAAATCAGTCTCTGCTAAAGTCTCTTAACATTCAATCTATTACCTGCTATATTTCTAGACTACTACATCTAACTGATTTAGATTGAACAGATGCAAATGAAATAGCTCTGATGTTTAAAATGTTTTAAATTACATTGTTTGAACATAGGCACTACTGCAATATGAGATGCTTTAAAATCTCCTGGGTATGCTCAGGGTGCCAGCAGAAAACAGACCCACAGGAGACAGGTACCCTCATGGGCCAGTAGCAAGGTGGCAGGTGGGGCATCCTATGGCAACTGATGCTAGCCCAGGATGACTAAACATAGTGATGGGCAGTCTGGGGAAGAAATTCAGCAATCATGCTTGTAAACATGTCATCTGACATATGAACATCACTAAGAAAGCAAAATCACTCCTAATCAAAGAGTACACAGTTGAGATAAATTATACATACAAAGTTTTCCTTTGTGAAGCTGCATTTTAAAATAAAACATCCATGCAATAATTTTCACAGAAGTCAGTGTGTTTTGCACATAAGAGGAGATTAGGCTAAACTGCTATTGCTAAACTGTCTGCAGTGCCTGTGTATTTTCAGTTTACCAGTAATCACCAACAAAAGAAAATAACATGTATTTTTTTCTGTTACTTACCAAATATGGTATCTTTGTCTATCTGGAGGAAAGAAAAGAAAACAGCTGTGAAGGTTATAGCTGATGAAATTCCCAAAATAATGAACACTTTCATCTACAAGAAAGAAGAGATAATTGTTGACAAAATACATACCTTCATCTCTAATTGTAAGCCCTGCTATAAATAATTTCCTGTGCATGGTAAATCTTACTTCAGGTTAGATTTGTAGCCACTTTTGATTGTTTTTGAAGTTCAAAATACTAATTTTTAGAAATAGGTGCAGTTAAATTTCCCTCTCTTCCTTCCTCCCTCCCTCCCTCCTTCCCTTTCTCCCTTCCTTCCTTCCTTCCTTTTCTCCTCCTTTCTTTTTTTCCATTTAGAGAAACTTCTAGCACAGGAGATACATCAGTTATTCATTGTGAACTTCTCTCTGCACTAATGTGATTTGTTTTAAATTACTCATTACATATAAGATAGTGAAACTTGCCAAACTAACAATAACATAGACCAGACCTCTGTATACTTCTATCCACGTATAACCATGGTATCAAAGCAGCACAATTAATATGCTCACTTGGCAAATATGAGCTACATTTTCCACTTCAGTGCACTGGTTTTATTACAGCAGTACAAATATATAAACTATCCAAGAGGTAACATTTTTCACTTGTGCTATGTTGATTGAAGATTGAAAGAATTAAAATGTTTTTAGTTCTATAGTTTATCCACATAAGAAAATTAATAATTAATAAATCAACTAAAAATTCTACTTCCCGTAGAAACTCAATGTGAAAACCCCCCTTGTTTTTACATTTAGTGAGTTAATATGATGAATTTCTTCTGGAAAATGGCAAGCAAAAGTTTATAGTCTGACCTTTTGTCTGTTGAGGAGATTATCTTCCACAGTTCTGTACTTTATCGATGGCAGTAACTGTTCTGAAATCTGAAAGTGAGGTACTTTCCAGGGGCCCAGCTTACACTATCAGCTTTATGCACTCGTACTCACTCAAGCTTTAAAAGTGTAAATGATTTCAAAATCCTTTTGGCCACAGTGTGTTCCCACAAAGCAGAAACTGACGTTTAATGCTTGACTTGTTTATTTTTTTCTGCTAGGAACCACGAGCTACCTGTGTAGTCAGCTCTGATATCAGAATTGTTTCCTTGGAAATGTGAAGGACAAATGTTCAGACTAAAAAGAAATATTGCCATGTTATGCAGTAAAGTAAATTCTGGGTACACTTTTCACTAGATCTCTTTGTCAGTGTATTTGACAAAGACAACTTTGTGTGGTATTTTATCTGTTATAGCATTGGTGCTTTACCAAAACGACCTTCTTAAATTCAGATGATAACCCCCAGATTGCCCAACAACTTCCTTGCAGCACTTTTTATTTTGATTTGTTCTCTTAGACGGTTTATTTCAAAGTTCTGAGCCTGCCTATTTTTATTTAGTTATAGGTTTCAACCCTATTTCTTCTTCTATAATCAGTAGTTTGACCTAAAGAGTCTAACTGGCTGTTTTTTTTTTCCATTTCCTATATAGGTAGAGAGATCAAAATCAGAGCTGGAATTAGGATTGAATATTCCTTCATTTCATTTTTGCTAGTCTCGACAGGGAGATCACAAGGTGGAGCTAAAGATCAGTGCTTTGATTTCTTCCATAGGTGATAAGTAAAGCAAGGGCTGGGTAGCAGGGAGCATCCTGAAGCTGGTGACTGTGGCACATGGTAGTGAAAGAAAACCTACAAGCATGTCATCTGACTAGAGTTAAAACTCAATATTGTTATTATAGCAAAATTCCGCTCAGGAGTATAATCCATAATGCTATTCCCTGCAAAGTGAGTGGACATGGGTGAAAAGTAAGTGGAGAGTAAAGGGAAACAGACTTCTACTGGAAAAGTAGGTTTATTGTCCTTGCCTGGGGGCTTTATAAGCTTGCAGAGAAGTCAAACTAGCAGCTTCTTCCATGGCACAGTAAAGCATTGAGAAAAGCAGATCCATGCCAAACACCTAACAGAATAAGGAGCTTTAACCTATACCCTTCCATATACCTTACAAGCATCAGATTTAATTTCTGAGAGTGGAGGGACTTCCTTAAAATCAGATCTGATTTTTTTGCAGTCAAAAATCAAAGTTTCCCCATTTAGTTCAAAAGGAGCTTATCTATATCAAGGTTTGTTTAAATAAAGATCTCAACCTTTGCACATTGGTTGCAGTTGGAAGTATTTGTCAATAGTGGGCTTTAGATGGCTATAAGCAGAAAATTGATCTGTGATCAAAAATTTGAGTAGCAGTATCTGTTTTGTGTTTTCCTGATTTTAATTTAAGGGTATAAAGTTTTGAATCCCCACTGACCCTCAAACACAGTTTTAGTTTGAAGATGTAGGAAGTCTTAATTACACCAGACTTAGTGTAATTAGTGTAAGACAGAGGCAGTTTTCCCATTCTTACTGAAGCTCATTCAGAATCCTGTTACCGAAATGTACTGAAAGAGAAAAGAGGGCAAAGTTTGGTGGGTCAAGAACAATCTTAATTTTTTGAATCATATATTTCCTGCATGTCAGTGCAGATAATTTGAATTAATATCTTGCTGACTGTATTCCCTTTGTTCTGGATTTTCTGTTAGCTGCCTGTCTCCAGATATTCTTTATGGACGAAGGGTGTCAGACCTTTCTGCCCAGCAGTGAAACTGCACAGATCAATGACAGTCTAAACACAGAGTACAAGACAAGTATAAAACTGTCCTTATGCTAAACAGCACTCAGGAGCAGTGAACCTTAACAGTTAACCATATTAATATTATGAAGTTTTAAATTACATGACTCATACAATTTGTTATATTTCCAAGACTTGAATCTGCACATGAAGAACAGTACTGTATCTGTGTTCTTAAAAGTTGAAGACCTATAAAGTAAATCTTTGAGCTGTTGATAAAAAAATGAATTCTGTTCAAGGAAATACCCCAAAGCAATAGAATTTCAGATTATTCACAGATATGAATTTCTGCAGACCTACTATGATACTCAGAAAAATTAGCCCATACTTAAAGTATTTGCAACTAACGTCTGGTACAGGGAAGAGATACATTTCTATAACCTCAGAACAACTCTTACATTTGCACTGCAACAGCCAGCAGCCCTCCCAGGCTCTCTGAGGCATCATCAGTTCTTACAAGCATTGGATTAGAATCAGACACCTCCAAGATAAATCTCTGCAGCTGAAGGAGTTATTTTTCATAGCAGATTACACTGTTTGGTAGTATTTAGTGGCAATCCTGGGCTCTAGTATGGCGTGAAGGGCACTCTGTTAACATGGATGTCTAATCTATAATAGAAAAATTAGTCTCTGATCTCTTCTGGCTATTAAAATTCCAAGAACATTCTTTTGCAAGAAAAGAGGCAAAAAGTGCATATAACTGTACAATACTCCAACAGAAGCAATTTTGTTGAAGTTCCAGATTAACATCGTGCAAACAGCAATTAGTTTCATTCTAGTTAGTCCAGCAAAATGTCAGCAAGACAAAAAATGCCAGAAAAGGTGAAAGAAAAGTAGTTTACAAGGAAAGATCAGTTTAGTTGAATTTCATCGATACCATGACTTCTAGTCACTTTAAGAACTTCGTTTTTTTCTAGAATTAATTCCATTTTATCAGAAATATCTATTATTCTCTTTAGCTAGAGAAGACCTTGCAGAGGTCTCTGAAGCCAGAAATGGGATGAAGAGGGTGGATAGATAACTATCATTCACTGTCTATTCCAGTACACAACTAAGGGTCAAGCAGGTGGCAGGCTGAAAACAAACAAAAGAAAACAGTTATTTAGACAATACATAGTTACATGGTGGAACAACTTGTGTCAAGAAGCTGCAGTAAAAAAAAAATAATAAAAAGTTTAAACTAGTTCATAGAATTGTTTTGACAATTTTGTGGAATAAAAATGTATCAAGGCCTATGAGATCCAAGATTTGCATCAGAAACTCCCTTAATCACAAATAGACAATGGCTGGATTTTTTATTGTTCTTTTGCAGGCTTCTCTCAGCATCAATTGTTGCTCTTTGTCAAATGCAAAATACAAAGTTAAATGGCTCTTAGAATTAATTTCTATGGTTTGCATCTAGACTTGAAGCTCAGCTTAACTGGTATATGTATCTGTCTTAAAGGATAAATAATCAGTGAAAAAATATACTTACATTTAGTGGATAAATAGTTCTGTAGTAACTAAACAAATAGATCGAATATTATTTCAGTCTTTTTACAAGACAGTGAATAATAGACTGGGGGGGAAGTTATTTAATTTTTCTCAGGCTCTGTGATTAAATTGTTGTCACATGGTTAACAAATAGCTAAAAAGATTAGGTAATAAACCGAAATAGACCAGTAAATCACTAAATGGCTGTCTATAGTAACTAACAGCACCCATATTAGCAGTAAGTACTATAAAAAAGGAAGGAAGATAAGAGCTTTGGATCCTTACTCCTGCAATAACCAGGCCTGAAGAAGGAACAAGAAGCTTGCTGATCTGGAAGAGTTGGATGATCTGTGGCTGAATAAACTATTTATCAATCTGTATGACTTGGTGACTGGTTTTCCAAATGGCATACCTTTTCTCTAAAATAATGTCTCTGCCTTTTCAGATCAGTTATAGTCTCATCAAGAAGATGAAAAATTGTCCCAGGTTGGTGGAATGTATCTTATATACTTATCTTTCCTTAGGCTAATGGTCTGCTTTGAGTAAGATCAACAAGCTTTCGTCATTACATATTAATTTTAGTGTATGATGGTAAAATAATGTTCTCAGATAAATTATTTTTCTCAGAAACGGGGAATATAACATGTGAATAACTGGGATTACTCAAATTCAACTAATGTTAACTGAATAAATCTATAGATACTGTCTTGTTATAATGTATTAAACATAAACTGACATTACATCATTTTGCAAGCAAACAATATTTAAAGCTGAAGTTACAGGAAGTATTCTTAAAACCTTTTAAAAATGTGCTGTGGTTTATTATACTTTGTAATAAATGCAGAACAAAAGTCTGTAAATGTAAATTTAGCTGCAGAGGACAGTCCACTCAATTTCTTATGTCTGAATTCATGCCAATGCTGTATACCTCTGTTTGAAAACTGTCACAGCTAAAAAGTAAATTATGATTTATGTGAAGAATGTAGAACAGATGAACAATTTTTAAGGTCTCTGGAAGGTCTGAAATTTAGTGTCTTGAATCACAAACACTTTTCTTTTTAAAATGAGACAGAAAATAAATATTTCATCTTGATTTCAGAACAAGCTCCATCTCTTTCAGACAGATTATTTTAACGGCAAGCTTAATAGTGAGATTTCTGCCTTCTTTCATTGCATAGCCTTCTTGCAGAGGCCACGATGGTATCATATAATGAAGTTTATGTCTTGGATTTAAGGAGGGTAGGTAGATACATCATATGTCATGTAGCCATAAGGATGGTCAAACATTAGAAAGATAACAAACACGATCTTTTGTAACTTAGCAGAAAACAGAAATTGATTTAGAAAAATAAAAACGATGATCACATAATGCAATAATGACAGACCAATTTTAGTATTCTGCCTGCTGTGAATGAGGCTCTCAGCATGGTTAGTGATAAATCCAAAGAGGATTTGAGATTCCAGAAGAAAAACTGGGAGGTTCCAGTAGAGTAATTCATTGCCATACTCAAAGTGTTCACAGATGGCATATGTTTCACATCATCAGCTCCTTGGATAGGAGTAGGAATTGGATTAATGTTTTTCACCTCCTGCCTTCAAACACTGAGTTACTGTGAAAATCCAAGCAGTGGAAACATATTTTAATTTAGTACCCATCATTTGAAGGGAAGAAAAGAGATGACATGGTCAAAGTGCTCAAGAAAATGACATGGATACCCATAAGAGGAGAGGAGCATAGAATTGTGACCGGAGAGAGGCTCTGCCTAGCAGCAAGCAGTGTAAATGCTATATCACAAAGCATGTTTTATGGCAGTTGTATGTTCTCAGCCATTCTTACTAGCTGAGTCAGATGTCTCAGTATGAAAGCATTGCTACATCCCATTCTGAAGAGCCATATTCTCTCTCTGTGCCATCCAAAAAGCCTATTTTTTTTCTAGGCTGGATACCTTTCCCAAAATCAGGCATCACAGCTGCCAAGGTCTTGATGTTGAATCCCCTCTATGGGCACAAATGTTCCAATAACTTGGAGTAGCAATGCTTGTAGTTCTCCTCACACTTAAATGTTTTCTGATGGTTTTCTTAGTGAATCGCCTGGTATCTGTATTTTCCCAAGAGTGGCACTGACTTTCCAAATTTATTATTTCATTTTAAATTAATCTTCTTTTTTTTTTTTTTTTTTTCTAATTCGAAGATAAAGGGAATGGTAAGAAATCCTTTCAGAGATTGTCAATTTGGAGAAGGTGGTATTAAAGGGAAACTAACAACCAGTGAAAAATTAGACTATTCTGTAAATCAAATAATAAAAGAATCTCTCAAGATGTCCACTATCTCATTAGATGGATTGTTCACTAGACACATCCTACATTATAAACACATTTTGTTAATTGAAAAACACATTTTAAATCTGATGAGATACTCTTGAACTGTTTTCATCCAAGTTCATATTCACTCAGGCAAATGAGTATGCTTCTAAATTAATCTCCAAATTTCCATTAGTCTGTCACAAATCAGGAAAGTAAATGATCTGAAGAAGTTAAACGAAACATTCTTCATGAGCACTGGTATTAAGAGGTCACATAGCACTACTCTCTGGGACATTTAGTGTTCAAGTGAGCCTTATGACCAAGTAATAAAAACAACTTGGCTACTTGACGTCATGTCAAGGTTCCACAAATCTTGAGCTGTTATTTTTAATGCTCGGATGAGTCTGAAGCATTCTGGAGCTAGATAAAGTATGTTTTAGAAAACTCTTAGACTGAACAAACAAGAGATGTTACAGCTTTCTTATGTCGAAATATCCATCCAAACAACTAATAACAAGAATTAAATCCATCATATTTAAATGAATATTAATAAGAATCAAAACTCTGTAAACAATTAAGCAGAGGTTACCAAATAGCTGAAGGAACAGCTATTTGTATGTACATGTGTATATATATATATGAAATTATATAGGCACAACAAAATAACTCATTTTTCACTGAAGTCTTCGTATCTAAATTGAGTTAAAAATAAAAATAGATACCATGGCAGGCAGCTGAATCCAACAAAATTATAGTAATGCAACCAAATATAAGTCAATGTCTTTGGAAATCAAATAACATGTGGCCCTCAGACATAAAAAAGAGAATTTAAAAAAAAAATCATCTGATGTCAATGTATGGAACTGATAACACTGCTACAAGTTCATCATATCCACTTCTGAGATCTAGAGACTGTGAGTAAGCTTTAACAATGTGAGACTTAAAGGAGCAAACGTGCTTGGTTTGGTGAGAAAATGCCGAGGATTGACACCTGATGTTGAGCATTTACACTTGGGAAAAAAACCTACAGAGAGCAAGTTTTCAATTCTGCAGAAAAAGGTATATGAAGATACAATACTGGTGAGTTGTACTGGAGTTAAACAACCCTGACCATGAAACAAAACACAACTTGGAAGTAGCAAAAAAAAAACAGTTAAAAGTTGAAAGAGGTTACAAGAGTGCAGTGAGGAAGAAAGAGAAGGAAAGCTTTCTGCACAGAGCCCCAGCCCCCTGGCACACCTTAGTTCAGGGCTCTCACAAACCATTTCCTTGGTTACCAGTGACTGGTACTATAGCACCAGCTCTGTGTGAGAAGAATACAAATCCAAGAACTGACAAAAAAAACCACCAAACTTGTGTCTCTCCCCAGCTTATCACTACTCCTCTCATGGACTGGTAGCTAACACCCGCTGCCCTTCTGGTCTTCCCCAGCCCATGCTCTGCCCAGCTTCCCAGTCCTGCTGTGCTGTGAGCAGCAAGGACCTCTGCCTGTGCAGCCTCCCATCAATGACCACCTGGCTGGCTGATTTTTTAACCCCCAGCTTAGTGCAAGGTATGTAATGGTACCTAGGTCGTTAATTATGGGTAGTCTAGGATGAGGTCTTGCATGGCAGATCATGTCATATGTATATTGCTGTAAACCACCCAGACATTTTTGCATATTGCTATGGGTACCATAGTTAGAAAATATCTAAATCTGTTTTTCCTAATAATGTACCCCTTACTTCTTTGGTTATGCCATTGATCCCTGATGCTCAAGGTAGCCCTTTCTCAGCTGACAGAATATCAGCCTGTGCACTAGTCAGATCAATGGTATTTGACAGAAGCGTGGTATGCCTTCTGAAAGGATCATAGTTCACCTCATAAATAATGAAATTTGTGTTAATGAGAAATAAACACTTGGGAGAAATGTCCTTTGATGGGAAACATTTTTTTTTCATAGCACACTGGCAACATGCACATCCAAGAAGAGCTCTAAACTTATTTTGTTGCACTGCTGGATGCACTCAAAATACATATTTATGTTACTGTAAAGTAAGTGCTGTAAGTCCTTATCATGTTTTGTACTGTGTAATTTTGCGCATTTTGATACTCAGCTCTTCTTTCTAGTTCTCAGTAATGTCATCAAGGATCAAAGAACTTCTCATTCAAAAGGCACACACAGAAGACATAGGTGCCTTTCTCTGGTACAAGATACCAATGCAACATGGTGGAGCTTGCATATGAACACTGGAGTGTCTGAAATGGAAAGCTGCTTCTACAGAGTAAATCAAATGCACATGAGACACTACAGCTTTCATCTGTACTATTGGAAATCTATTCAAATCAAGATGAGTGGTAGCTAAACTGCCTGTAACAAGCAGCACCTGGCCCATGCAAATTCTTCAGACATGCATAGGGGCTGTTCAGCAGAACATTGGCTGATGTGGGGCAAAATCATATCAGAGACAATTTTCACAATTTTACCTTAGGGATAATCATAACTCAGATCCCAAACATTTTCTGATATAGTTTAATTTACTAGTATCAAAGTAGAAAAGAGTCTTCATTACAGAAACAGCTTGGTTAAAAAGGGGTGCTCTCTAATCAATTTTCCAAGGTGATTGAATGTGGCCAGCAAGGAAGATAGAAGCATCTGCAACTCTTCACTGTGTGATGGAATAGACACAATAACATGCCCAGGCTCTGCTGATGCCCACTCTGTAAGACAAAATGAACTTCCTGGAGCGCTAACAGAAGGACATGATTAATCAACTTGGTCTGGGTATTCATCCATAAATAAGGACACACTATATGACAGGACCACTAGAAGCTTTGGGATGTGACAAACATAATGTAGTACCTTTGAAGGAACATGAATAAGAAATGACTCCTCTACCTGCAGAAATTATTAAGCAGAGTCTGAAGTTGTGTGTGTAACTCACACAGATGTGTTTATAATTTTCATACATCATTTAAAACCAAATAATATTATGACACCAGGTAGCTTTTCTTAATATACATAAATCTAGGAACGATGTCCTTTTTCTCTTCCCCTTGATGCCCTGAGAAGTTTAGATCCTCAACTTCTTTTCAGTTGCTGCTTAACTGTGATAGCACCTAAGTACCTGAAGTTGCATTAATAAGAAGTCATCACATTTATGTGCCTGTGCAACAATATAACTATCCAGCAGTGTAGCACAGGGGCTGAACAGCCTGTGATCTGGAGGAGGCGATGCTCATTCTCACAGGTTGTTTCTTCTTGAGTCTGTCTGTAACAGATGAACACAGTGGAATACTGTCCCCTGTTGGCAACTATTTGGGCACACAGGAGAGCTATCCATACACAAGGTAAAGCAGTGGGAAGGAAAGGGAGGTGCTGATAAGTGCAGATCTTGTATTTCTCAGAGATTTGGCTGCCAGAGGAGTATGCCCTAACTGCTCTGAATTAACTATCATCTCTTGAGATCTCATCTAAGACAAACAGCTTCATTTGCCAAGGCAGTGAATAAATCTGCCTTATCAAAAAGGTTACTTTTATGCAGGGTTTCATTAAAGATGTTAAATACTCCACTGCCATATCAACATTAGCTTAATATGAGCAAAGTTCTTGCAACATAGGAAATATGTCTTGGGTAATGTGATGTACTTTCACTGTCAGAGAGAGAGAGATCAGCAAAGGCTGGGAAAGGCAGGTGCAGGCAGATTAGAATGAGGTGGAAGGTGGCAGAAAGAGCAGGCATGTCCTTTAAAGAGGGAACAGTGAAAAGTGGCAATAGTAATGGCCAGAAAAAGTTGTAACTTCCCTGGAATTCTGCCTGTGATGGTCACAGTCATTATATGGCAGGACAAAGCTGCCAGCAGTAATGTTTGTTTTCTGTGCTACAGCCAGGCTGTGGTATATATAATTAGCAAGCAGATGGCTAGAGCCCCACAGGGACCATAGTTTGTGATGACTTTTGCACTCCACTGCTTGTGCCATAACATTCTTTTTGAAATAGTGCGTGTGCCATTTCTGGGTAATGGTTTAACAGATGCTTCATCTTGGTTTCAGTATGGCAGATGCAGGAAAGTTTCTCTGGGAGCCAGGAAGGAGACGTTCATGGAACTCTGGATGTACAACTTCATACAGCTGTACATAAGCTCCTTTAGCCCTGAGAATGCCAGGAACATATAGACTTAATTTGGGAGTTCAAGGAGAAGGAAAGTGCAGAAGACAGTGGGGTTGTTTCTTCCCTTGCGAGCCCAGTACTTTATGGCTCATCTTATAAAGTGAACTGATAGGTTTGCTCAATTTCTGGACTGAAGAATTTGGATCTGAGACCCAGAGGCCAGATGCTGTCTTAGAAGATGCTGGAAGGTTGAATAGGCATGGGCACAATGCCCCTTAGTTACATGGGCCCTCTTACAGAAATGTAAAGAGTCCTCCATTAAAAGTATTATTAGTAACATCCTATGTCTAATAGTATTTTTTTCATATTTCAGAGTATCCTGTATTGATCAACTACTATAGCTCTCAAGAACAGTATCTTGCTCAGGGAATTAAATAGGTTGGAATGAATTGGCAAAGGACAGTCAAGAGGCTTTTGGTACATTGGTGTACAAATAAAAGTTGTGGCCTCTCATTTAAATCTACTTCATGTGTCGATGTTAACCTGACGTGTGTGTAAGTCACTAGGTTCAGACAGCTCAGCTATTTCTGCTCCATTTACAGACTGCTCTAGCTCTCTGCTTTTCCTCACTAGCTTCTGTTCAAGCACCCAGTTATTTTCTCATATTTTCTTTTCAGCTGTATTTTACCTTGAGCTTATTTATCACCTAAAGTTTCACTTTTTTTCCATGTTCCCCACATTGGCCAAAGCTCTGAGGTATAACTGTCTCACTCTTTCCCTAAAGTGAGTACATCTAATCTCTAAAGTGCGTTGGATAAGAGTACAAATCACAACAAAACAGCTCTGACAGTAGATTTAAATATTCTGGGAAGCACATTAAAATACAAGGCCCTCCTCTTTGACGTCCTTCCTTCCAGTCCTGATCTTTTCCTAGGAATTTTCAGTAATTTTACAGTTGTGATGAACCCTATCAACTCCACTGCATCACCAGGAAATGTCTTACCTTATAACCCTACTTTGACTGAGCTGTATTCATACTTTTTTTCCATGCTGCTTCCTTGCTCACACACCCCAATGCACATCTTGATATGTTCTGTGTTAGCATCTGAAAGAAATCACCACTCTGATTCTCAGTCAAAGGCACAGAGATTTGCCCCTTTTCCAGGTCAGGACACCCTCCCTCCATCCCTTCCCTTACTTATCTTTACCTGTCTCACAAGGTGCCTCTTGCTGACTCCACATTTCTATTTCCAGTTATCCAGCCCTTTCCCATGACTCTACCCTCCATTTTCTCCCCCCTTCTCCATCCCTCCCACTCTATTTTCCCTCATATTCTTTGTCCTTACCCTACTTCTTGTATCCTGGGTCTCTTAATTGCCACTTAATCATTCTCCTGATTTCCACCACAGTTTTGTATCTAACAGGGAGGGTCTTACGTGTTTTAAAATCTATGAACAGGTAATGCTTCATGCTAGTAAGACAAATATCCTTCAGGTAAAATCGTTTGCTTTTGTAGTGTTCCCTACCAAACTGACAGACTGGTGTAGGTCTGCAGAAAGGACCTGGGGCTTCTGCTAGGTTAGAAACTACCCACTCTGAGAGCACAAGAAAAGACTGTTCTGCAAATCACAGTTTGTTCCAGCTTCTTATGTAAGAGAGGACGAGCTCTTAGACCAGCTACCCCTGTGCAGGGGAGGAAATAAGTATTTCATGCAATGGGAGTTTCAGAGATGGCAGACATACTAAACAAGTAGTCTCAAGCTTTTCTTGCTCTACTTTTGACACCACCAATTAAAATTCCCCCTTTGTATGCACAAAAGCTGCACTTGAATCATTAATCAAGGCTGCATATGGACAACAAAGTCCAGCTCTCAGAATCAAGAAAAGGAAGACAACCACTTCTCTCTAAGTACTTAAAAATTAACCTACCCATTTCTCTGTCAGATGCAATGCTATCAGAGTTCATGGGCACCAGTGAAGCCTTACTATGACCTAGTCCAATAAAAGTGACCTGTGAAGAATAGCTCCCTTTTTTAGAAAAAGTCAGCAACCAGCATTAAAAATCATAAGAACAAAAGAAATGTTATTACTTTAAAATTACTCACTGTCTAAACACTTTTCCTGCAGTTGAAAAATAAACATTTTTTTCCCAATCAGCAGGAATTTTCTTCTCTTTTGAACTACATACTGCAGAAAATAATTCAGCTCTATCATTCAAAGCATGAAGTAGAACAAACCATCTGATATAGTTAATATAGTTTTGTGCAAAACAATTACATCTACTGCCATGAGAAGCACAATTTACTACCACAGGGAAGTGAAAAAGTCCAATATGTCATAGTATAATGCAATTTAAGCTGCACATAAATGAGACCTTCCTCACATCTCTGCATTTTTCTCTTTGGAAAGGGACCAGAAGTCAGGATTACACCTCCCCAGATGAGTGCCCTGCCTGCAGGTTTACGGAAGCTTGCACATTAATCTGTGCTTCCTCTCCCTCCTCAGGAAATTTGACCCCTCCCCTAAATAGTAGCAGAACCACAGCAGGAAGCCCGAAAGCGTGGCCATTCACAGCAGCCTCTTGAGATGAAGGTGGCAGCTACATTGCACACAAGGGCTTCAGTACATGTAGATGCAAGAGGCATAGCTGTATAAAAAGTCTGCAGCCCCCCGGATGTCTGCCTTGCCCCTCCCGTCCTTCCTGTATTGCTGCTGCTCAGAGGCTGGCACTATAAACGAAGACACTTCAGGGACTGCTGGAGTTAAAATGCCAGACTGCGACCTATGGTGCAGGTGCATATTCTCCTCTGTTGCCTCTTCTCGGAGGGCAGCCCTGAGCAGAAAAGGCTGACAGGCAGGAAACAGTACTGTCTAAAAACCTAGCTGCTCTAGGAGCTCACTTATTAAAAGAATATTTCCCCTCTGTGTCCACTGCTGTAATCAACAGGCAGTTAAATAATGGGTCATTCTGCCTCCACCCACCTGGAATTACACGTTTTAATGGAAATGGCAGCTGACATGTGCAGAGACTGGCCTGACTGCACTCTGAAGATGCACTATACCATCAAGTCTTTCCCTGCACCAAGCAGCTTCCTCCCAAGTGTTTGCCCTCTGGCCTCTGCCTACTTCAGCATACATGGAAATTCAGGATATTAAGGGTGTTTAAAGATTTATAGCCTTCATATCTGGTGACAGAAGACTTTTCCTGTGGCTGCTTTTTTCAATTGATACTTTCAGTTTAGTTGTCCAAGTCCCACTTTGAATACATTTTTGTGATACTAAGATACCTCTTGATTCAAAGACTATAAGATGGGGTGGCTGAAATGTGTTAACTACTTACAGGTTGTCTTTGATTACACATATTGGCAAGCTCAGTTCCATTAGTAGCACATAGTGTTTTCCTTTTAGGTTTAAATTCACGATGTATTTTTCATTCAGAATATATTATCTTCTTCTTGAAATACTGTTACTTCCTTTAGGAAGAATTTCTTGCTACAATTAACAGTCCCTACAGGTGGATGATTCCACTATCAACTACAGGAGTAAATGTGTTTTAATCTTAGAGGCTAGATATGCTAGAAGACTTTAAAACAAACCAAAAAAGCTTATAAAACTTTTCTGAAATCCCTTTTCACAAACATCTGCCTGGTAGAGTTGACAGTGATCCTAGTGCCTCACATTTTTCCTCTTTTAGCAAAATAGGTATACAAGAAATCTCAAATTACAAATCTGAATTATGCCCAGCTTTGAAGGCTGTGGAGTTTTTGTTGTTTGCCACCTTGCAGTTCAGGATTTCAGCACTGATCAGTCACTGAAACACATGTATATCATGGCCATTATGTCTCCCAGTAAATCTCAACTGGCTGTGTTTAAATCACAGGAAGTGGGAGTGCTTCTAATTCCTTATTCCGTGTTATAGACAAAGGCCAGACCCCGGCTCTGTTTTGTCCTGTGGAAGACTCAAAGCACTTGTTATGTACCCCTCTCTCTATTCCTTGATTTCCATGGCCAAAACTGGTATTCATGGCTGAAAGAAGTTGCTGTGGCCAGGTCTCCTTGCTGGTCAATCACAAGGACTGTATGCTGCATCACAGATCACACCTAAGCTTTGTCACAGCAACTTCATCAAGCCAACTATGAATTATTAGGTGAAATGTGACTAAGTCCTCTACTGATTCAGTTACAAAACTTTCATCTTAAAAAGTAAGAAACACATCACATCACTGATGATAAAATATAACCCTCAAATAGCTGCTAACTAATCCCTTATATGTATTTCACAAATGAGAAAAAAACACTAATGAGCAATAAATGATTTATTCAAAAACATCTATACAAAATAACACTCTTGGAGATAAACACTTTTACATTTTTAAAGTGCATTTCTTCATTGCTACAATATTTGATTTACTAATTTACACTGTACATTCATATTTTATAAAAAAAATAATTGGTGAATATTTTTTCAGTTGGATGTTAATAACAGTGACAGGGAGCACATATTCCATTATAGAAATCACTTCTGAAGTGTGTACTTATACAAACTACTCATATCCAGATGTAAAGACAACACTGTGACAATAGCAAGAGTATCACTGGAAAGTGAAATTACAGTATACTGTACGATAACAGGTTCTCTTGTTATAAAAGGTTATTTAAAAGTGCAAAATAGATACACTCTGCCTTTATATTACTTCCTAGTTTAGTCTTTGCTACTTATTTAATCCCTTTCTGACTTCCTGAACTGGATAGATAAAATTACAGTAATTTTACACTATGTAAATCTACAATCATGCACATGTTTCAAGGCTGCATTTCCAATTAAAAATAAAAAGAACATAAGCAAAGCTACACACACAAAAAATACTGCATTTCAGATGCCTTTTTTAATTTGCCAACTGAAATACATATGTGTAACAAAATGTATAATGAATACCATTTAAATGTGAAACTACGAGTGTGGCAAAATATTTTGAATTTTTCATTGTTTGTTAATCATAGGATTACCTGTAAGTAGTTCCCTATACTAAGATGATCACATTTATGGCATCATTTTATTGCACAATATTTTGGCCCTCAATAAAATCTTCCACTAAAAGGGAAAGAAAGCTGCAATACATAAAATCTCACAATAAATCAACAAACATTGAATTGCCACATGGTCAAGATGAACAACAGTTTATACAGTTTCTATGTGTCTGTATAGAATTTTGATATCTGTTTATGATGGGCTTTACAACGAACTGCTGAACTAATGCATTTTTAGAACAGAGCTAATGGACTGACAGGAAGCATTTAAGAAGATATAGTTATTGGCTGCAATATAGCGTAATAATTCAAATATTTTTCTTCTTAAAAAAGAACTTCTGAATTTATGTTGTGCAAAGCTTTAAAACCTAAAATATTGGGCTAATTACCTAGTGTAGCTCACTGATTTTTTCCTGTGCCAGAGACTTCAATACACTTGATCTTTCAAAATTTATGTCAATTACTGAAGAAAATACGATCTATCCCTTTCAACAAAGAAAGATTTACAGGGTGGAAATACAAAAAAATAGCAATTAGAGGGGAAAACCTGGGTGTTGATGTTGCCACTGATGACTTAATCCTAGAAGCCCTAAATTCTTAGGGAATTCCACTGACACCCACTGACTTTCAAAGGTATGTCTGGAAGTGCTTTGAAACATTTCCTATAAAATGTCCACTGGATATTCATTTATCTTTTTTTCTTTGGGTGAGAAAAAGAAGACATTAAAAAAATATCTGAAATATGCACTTTTCCAATGCATGACAGTATGCAGGAATCAGCCTTGTGGGCTGCTGATCAGAATGTGAACCAACTCTAGACATTAATGGTGGTGAGATTAATACACAGGAGAAAAGCACTAATTTAATGAAACATCTCCACACTTCACATCCATAATGTAATTTTGCAAGATTTCACCAAGAAGTGGCAATTGCCTTTTACATTGCAAACAAGATTGCATGATGGGGGTGTTGAGAAGCAATGGCTGCATATTTCAAACGGATCATTTTGAGATGGAAGTTTCCACAGCTGTAGTGCATGGCTCTGCTACTAATGCTTTTTGCCACCCATAGTGGACAAATTTACTGTAGTATTTGAGATAGAAATTCCTGGAAATGTTGATATAAAAGTACGTGTGGGAATGCTATTAATACAAATTTCAAGGACACATAACAACTACTGTTCTCAAATATGGAGAAATCAGCTTTTCCTTCTTTTTACTTGCCACTTTCACAACGAATATTGTCTTGCCTCCATTTTTTTACAGCTAAGTGAAACCTGAGCACATTCTGAGAACTTTAAATTCCCTTAATTTGAAATTGTAAGTGATTTATAGAATGTTATCTTTACCAACCTAAGCCATTAATCGTGTTTCTGCTGAAATAGGGCTAGTACTAGTCTAATATATTATGAAATATGCCAAAATACTTGAATTAAAATAAAAAACCTCAATCTTATTGCATAACATTTTGTTAATTTTCTTGGATTTTTCAGTGGATTTAAAAGAAAATAGAGATCTGAGCATGTAATATCATAAATTGTTATTCCCTCTTTTTTCTAATCATGGCTTATATAACAAATACTTTTTTTTTTTTAAGGTAATGGAATAAATACAATGCAGTAAGTATAAATAACTAATCATTTATGTACACCAGATGGTGTCATGTCAAAGTAAAATTTTGAAATAACTGACATTTTGTATTGTCAGTACAGTGAGCTATCAGAATGTTCCAGAGGAGGCTAAACTCCTGTCTCCCCCTGTCTTTAAGAGACTTAGGAACTCAAAAATATGGGTTGGAAATAAGACATTATGAATAAATTAACAGCATATAACATTTGATTTCCAGAGGGAATGAATAGAGCCACTTGACCAGATAGGAAAAATCTTAACAACCCAAGGATGCTGGTATAGGTGAAAAAAAAACCATAAATAGCAGAAATATGACCAGTGAATGGGCACCTGCTGTGGGATGAATTAATACAAAGGAATGAGATGAGAAAAATTTCAGTGACGAGCAGTGATCTGACCTCTTGGAGAACAGACTTCATCCTCTGAGAGAATGTTAATAATGTCCCCCAAAAGGGATGGATGACATTATAATCTGGGGAACAGGGTAGTAAGATATACCTTTACATGCTTCAAAAAGAGGTACAGAAAGTACTTGCATTTGCAATCACTCACTAGCACAAAAAGAAATAAAAAATCCCAAAACAAAACAAACAAGATTTCACTTTCTCTGATAGGACCACTGTTACTTAATAATTGAGCAGTATTTCTGCTCATGCTATGCAAGGAATTGTTCCATAATTCTCTTTTCCTGCTCTTCACATGTTTGTGATCGTGTATGCTGCCTACTCCAGTCTGCTTAACAGCTTGTCAGGACATATTCAGCATATTCCCAAGCACCTGGCTCCATGCTGTTCCAGTGGAGCTCATTAGTTTGCTTTTTTTTTTTCTTTTCTGTTCACATCTCATCCCAAGTTTTTCATTTGAGAGGATGCTTTTACAATTTAAATATAATTTTCTTTCCCACCATTGAATTAATATTTAAAATTACTTCTAAGTATCAGCGGGCTAACTGATTGTTTATGGAGTAGAGTATGCAGTTCTGCTCTTTATTAAAAACATTGCATACAGCTACAGCATAAAGAAAAGTGATTCAACAGAAAAAGTTTCCCCTACATAAGAGGAGACTCGAAGTACTCACATATGCTTTTACAAAGCTTTGTGGTCTACAGACAAGAGCCTTGTGAATGCAGTTATTTACAAGATGGCTTTACTTAAGTTTTGTATTTCTGACTGTAATACGCTGTATCAAAAATATTGTTTTCTCACAAAAAATTATGTAAATATTTAATACTTGAAACTAAATGGCAAGTCGTTCCAGTATGCTTGTCTCTTATTATAAACTTCAAATTAGCCCATTTTTGCCTGTACATGGCAAAAAAGAGACAACTGCACAAATTTTAGGCAGTGAATTAATCCACGATGTTTCAGTCTCTAAGTCTTCTGTGAGTAGGCACCGTTTTGAAAGTGGAGCAAACAGTGGTGGGTGCTGTGATTGTGATGATGATGAAAAGCTGCGGAAGTACAGCTAAAATAATGGAATAAGATGGAACCTAGATTATTAGACTACATAAAGAGAAAGAGAAGGATCAGACACCTCTTATTTTCAGTACTTCCTGACAGTGAATTAGTTTCTGTTCTGACCTGCAGTATGGGAATTTTTAACAAGAAAAGGGTATTTCTCCATGCCTGGCTGGTCACCCTGAAAGCTCTGCTTTTATTAACATGGAAGAGCCTAGAAGCATCTTTATAATCCTTATAAATCTTTATCACCTGCAGAAGGTCTCTTCTTTAACGCTGCTTCTATTGTCAACAATATTTCTGCCCCTTGGCAATCTTGTTTGTGCTACACAAAGCCACCGAATAAAGTAATTGTGCCTTTTCCACTTTAAATGATCTGTTAATCAAATCATTTTCTGTTCAGCTTAAGCTCAGCCTTCCACTACTTACATTTGTGCAGGGACAATTGAATTTGCCCTTTAAAGCTATTACAGTGACATCAAGTTTCCTATTCCTCACTGAATTTCACCAGAATGGTATTTACTGAAGTGATTCATCTTATGACAGAGAATAAGGGACTCAGCAGTCTGCTGAACACATTTCACTGCCAGGTGGTGAAATGTTTCTGTGCGTGTAGAAGACTGGGGCTAAGGCCACACTTGTTTGCTAGGACCTCACTCATGTAAACTGCTTGTAATCCCATTTGACTAATAGAGGCTTGAGGGGCAAAGAAAAGATATAGGAAAGCTGTTCTAAAAGAAGGGATTTTTTCCCCCTTTTCAGAATATTTGCCCTATTTTGTTTCATTTCTAACTCAAGGAAGAAAAACATCTTTCTTCTAGGTCTAAACATAAAACTCTCCCTCACTCTCAAACAAAAATCTGAGATAAAATGCATATACGAAATGAATTTTTGCTTTTAGACTTGGCTCAGGGAACATGCAGGATACAGGGCCTCCAGCAGTAAGACTGGTGACAGCTCTGGATATGGCCTTAAAGGGGTTAGGTGTGCATTTAAACATTAAGCAATGAACTGACAAAGGCTCTGAATGACCTCTTGCATTTGAAAATGCTACAGTATTGCAATATAAAGTCTGACTTTCCTGCTCTGCATAAGTATATTGCTGTGAGTATAAAATAAACGGCTTACTTTGATATGATCAGCAATTATTAGAGTTAAAAAAAATAAAGACAGCTTTTAATAGTCTTTTCAAGTGCATCAAGTGTGCTTATTTTCTTATTCTTCTGCTCTTAATGTAACTACTTCTGTTTGCTCTTGTCACACTAAGAATATTTTGCACAAGTGTTTCTATATTCTTAAATCCACTTCAAACCTACCACTGAAGCACACATCTAGTGGGGCTAATCTATTTGACCTGAAAAGTCAAAGGATGGATTCACAGATAAACAACCATAAGCAACCAAGCTATTACAGTTTAATGACTTCCACTCATCAGCTGAGGCACAGCAATCATCTGTATACATACTCCCAGCCGGCTGCAGATATTAAATGAAACATGCTCAGTAAACTGCGAAAGTATAGGAATTCAAAGTGAGTGCTTGTAGTGTGCAGATGGTTGCATATTTAGCAACTTTAATTATTAGATCAATTTGGGAGAATCTAAGTAATCACTTACATGGAATACTAGAATAGATAGATCTTTTTCCACTACAAGATATGTTCATAGCAAGGCGGGAGCTGGTTATGGATCTCTGTCTCCCAAGTTGCCTCTGAATAAACCCCTAAGGATGTTTAACAGCCAGGAGTCTGGTCTGCAATGTCTTTGCTAACTATAGTTCACAGAGGAACTACAATTTTACCCATACTTTACCCTGGTTCCTAGCTATGTATCCTTTTTATGGGTGCTTTAAATCATCTTCTTGTTCTTGGTTAGCTGGAGGTTGCTGTCTGTTGGGAAATCCTACAGGTAGTCTGCAAGTAGCATGCAGTGAGTAGTGTTGGGTTATGCTGTCAGGTGCCAGAGTTCAGCTTTTAGAAATCTTGTATATGGTGCTTTAAAATGTTGGGGACAAGAGGTCTGTCTATACAAGAGATTTTTTGAAGAGCTGAATCAGTCTGGGAAACTCCTTCTGAAGTATTTGATACTGGTCCCTGGCTGTTTTAGGTTATGCAACTCTTAGCCAGACATAAAATGGTAGTTCTTATGTGCATACAGATTGGGTAACATCTTCATATATGAAAACCACATGGCTGTTACTGAGATATTATCTTCTTCATATGCTAAAAAAATGTTCCTAGTTTTTGCAATATTTAATGAAATGCCCATTCCCTTGGTTTCAATTTTATTTGGAGTTCAAGCGAATCAAAGTACATCTGCACAAAGTTCTGGCAATTTCCAAACACTGTGGTGTTGAAGATGAGTGGATACTCATCTATCCTATGTAAATACTTGTGGGGTTTTCTCATGCCTTTTGAAGTCTTAACATTTGATTTTGGAGGGGATGTTTTCATGCCACAGGGACACTATTTGTCCAGTTACCTTCTAGAAAATTCTGGGTGTGCTCTGAATGACAAATTTAAAACCAGGAATGTAGGAAAAAAAAGAGTAAGATGGAAGATACCACTAAAAATTCCAAATCTTAACTTCCCTCTCACTATTTTTTACAAGAAAAGAAAAAAAAAAAAGATAGGAAACAAAAATAATATTAATGAAGCAAACTGTTGGACAAACAAGTACAGAGACTTTTTCTTCTGGCAGTTTTATTTTTTCAGACCAAGAGATGAGAATGCAATCATAAAAGAACAAGGTAGACTGAATTTTTTCAAAGAACTATGACAAATGAAAACAACACATCTTTCAGAAAAATGACTGAAAAAATGTGAAGTGGTGTGATGCATCAAAGGGTAGCGAATATTGCAGATAAAGATGAACCAACAAAATGGAAACAATTGATTAATACACATTAGGCAAAAAGAGGACCCACTATTAGACACTATCTACCATGCAGGCATTTTCAGCCAAAATACTTTTGTTGGGAAAGTTCTGCATCTGTTGATAGTAGAGAAAATACTGTGCTTTTTAAATAGAATATAGAAAATAATTTTTTAAAAGTGACACCTATACCTTGCCTACTTGCCTGTCTTATTACTAAACAAAATATCAGTCATGCAAATCATAGAGTGATAGAAAGTTAGGGGTTTGAAGGGACCTCTGGAGATCATCAAGTCCAATCCCCCTGCCAGAGCAGGAATTTTAATTTTATTTTTTTTTAAATAAATTTTTTCTTACCTTTAGCAAAAAATTATTATAAAAAAAAAGAAAATGGGAGAACATTTCCTTTGAAAGCAGGGGAGCTAAGCAATTCTGTGTGCAAAGAACCACTTGATGATGGTTGGTAAAGCTACTTAGATAGAGAAAACAAAGGAACTCCAGGAAACCTACAAGCCTCTTAGCTAGATTAAGTAAAATCATAAGAAAGCATGCCATATAAATGGATTTACTACTGATGAAATGGCTTCTGTTGTTGGGGGATGTATACTAATTAGCAAGGGAAAAGACATAACACACTGCTACGCCTACTGGAATATATTAGAGAAGAATGAAGGTTGATGCAGGTTTTCCTGTAGAATATTTGTCTAAATTCTGTGCAAAAAGAAAATAGTGAGCTGATTATGTACTCTGCTTATGGATGTTGTAAGGCAGAAAGTTAGCTTGGTTCGGAATGTTGATTTAATCAAGCACTAAAAAGACATAGTAGAACATCTCTGATTTTTTTTTTTTTTTCTAATGAGTAGCTTCATGTTCCAAGAGTCAGTGTATCCCCCAGGACATAGAACCTGTCTATGAATTAATACAATTTCTACTGGCTCATTTTAGAAATATTTTCTACTAAGCACTAGGTAGTAACTACTAGCTAGAAAAATAGGCTAAGGCTTTTTCTTCCCCCCTCTCCTTAAGGGGATGACAAACTCCTGATTTACACTCTAAGCGCTTCAGGATTGTTTTATTTTATCCTCATAATCCCTCAACATTGCTCATGATTGTTACTTTTTATTGTATTGGTATATAAATCTGACACTAAAGCTATCTATAGGAAATTGAGCTGTCAAAAAACTATGCTATAGCATAGGAAAATCTAGGCTAGTCGATGGAGAAAGATGACTGCCTTTTCACAACCTGATTCGATCCACTAGTTTTAGGCATCTATTGCAGAAGTGAGTAAAGCACTCCCTAGAACTATTGGTCCCTTTTCACTGGTTATGGAGTTGAGACCAACTGATTAACACAGACTCGACATCTAGTTTCTACATTAATAATACATTAATAAGCATCAAGTATGAGGATTCCATCATAGCCGAGAATTTAGAAACATGTAAAAACCTGGAAGCTGTTTAGGCTAGAAATATAAGAGAAATAATGTTCCAGGAATATTTTGTAACCAGGAAGGAAAAATAAAGTTCTTACATTTAACTTCCTTTCCCTACTTGATTGTCTGGCAGTCCTACAGACCTACGCAGCTGAGACCCTTCTGCCACTCACAGCATCTGATGTAGTGTAGATCTGCACAGCAGATCATGATTTTGCACTGAAAAGAAGAATCTGCAGTACATCTAGGCTAGAGGTCTGAATACCTGCACAACGGCAGCTGTTACAGGGCACCATGGCAGCCTTTCCAAATCAAAGATTACAGCTTTCAGTCCAAATAGTTTGAGTTTGATTTCTTACTAAAAAGTCAGCAACTTTTTTGGTAGGGATTAATCCTTTTACTGACAATATACACAGCTGTGTACCCAGGGAATATTAGAAAAGAAAAGAGTTTTTCTTCCCCTGTGGATTATTTAAAAATGTATACCTTTTAATCATTTTTCAGGTTAAGTCCCTTTTAAGTCACCAGGACTTAAAACAGCAGCGGATTTTGGCTTAAGTCCATGGAATTTAATAACTTTAAATTTAATGAAAATATTTTACTTGTAGAATTTTACTGGTGGAACCAGATTAAAATACATCTTCAATATCATCTTGTATGCTACACAAATCCCTTTTGTACTTCCTAATAAATTTACTACAAGGTCTTTTGCTACACATAAAATAATCTCTTCTCAACATGTTTCAACTAAAAAGTACCTAAACATATTTGAAGCATAAGCTAAGAAACAAAATAAATAATCACATGATACATTTTACATTATTTTCTTCGAAATTTTTTCCTAATTAGTAGCTATAACTCAATAAATAGCAATTTAAAGTAAGAGAACTACACTGAAAAAAGGATTTCTAGATGAAATTCCAAGAGTGATAGGTAGTTTTAGCTTGTATGCCTAAGTAAAATAGGTTTTTAAGATTGCATTCTGTCCATCCCACCTCTACTTCCATATTTGCAGTGTTTTGGTCCATTTCCCACACATTGGAAAGAGGAAAAGAAATCACCACTGACTTCTGAAACCTGACACACCTGAAAGCTGTGCAGAAGGATTTGGACAGACTGGAGAGATGGGCAAAGAGGAACCTAATGAGGTTCAAGAAGAATAAGTGCAGAGTCCTGCACCTGGGAAGGAGTAACAAAATGCACCAGTACAGATTGGGAGGTGGTCTGCTAGAGAGCATCTGCATGGAGAAGGACCTTGGAGTCCTGGTGGACAACAAGTTATCCATGGGACAGCAAGCAATGTGCCCTTGTGGCCAAGAAAGCCAATGGTATGCTGGGGTGCATTAAGAAGAGTGTGCCCAGCAGATCGAGGGAGGTCCTCCTCCCCCTCTACTCTGCCCTAGTGAGACCTCACCTGGAGTACTGCATTCAGTTCTGGGCTCCCCAGTTCAAGAGGGACAGAGATCTACTTGAGAGAGTCCAGTGGAGGGGTACGAGGATGATTAAGGGACTGGAACACCTGCCTTATGAGGCAAGGTTGAGAGACCTGGGGCTTTTTAGTCTGGAGAAGACTGAGAGGGGATCTAATTAATGTGTCTAAATATATGAGGGCTAGGTGTCAAGAAGAAAGGGGCAACCTCTTCTCACTTGTGCCCTGTGATAGGATAAGGGATAATGGATACAAGCTAGCGCACAGGAAGTTCCACCTCAACATGAGGAGGAACTTCTTTCCTGTGAGGGTTACAGAGCACTGGAAGGGGCTCCCCAGAGAGGTTGTGGAGTCTCCTTCTCTGGAGACTTTCAAGACCCATCTGGATGCATTCTTGTGTAACCTGCCCTAGATTCTATGGTCCTGCTTGGCAGGGGGGTTGGACTTGATGATCTCCAGAGGTCCCTTCCAACCCCTAACATTCTATGAATCTCTTCACATCTCAAGAAAGCATGGAGGCGTTTCCTTTCTGCCCTCAAAAACTTACTGGTGTACATGGGCAAACTGTATGAAACAAAAAATCAACCACAGCAGTCAACAAAAAGTAGAAAAATTGCACTGCCGTTACACAACACTCCACTTTGAAAACTGTGATAGAGGAGATATTCAGGAAGGTGGGGAGGCATTATAAAATGCTGGCAGCATTTTAGTAGAAGCATTTATGGAAATGGACTTAAAAAGAAATTCAGGCATTTAAAAATACTGCTTACACCACTACAAAGATCAGACTACACATTAAAGGTTGTGTGGAACAGACACGCCTTGTCTGAAGTTACCTATGGATTAGCATACTTCAGATATAAGACAGGATTTTAGATTTACGATTGCACAGTTTGTCAGAGTTTGGCCCTCCCCCAACAAAAAATCCTTGTTTAAGCTTTAAGCCTATTGGCTCAAGGGTGGAAATCACTTTGAAATACTTTTTTAAGATCCTAGTGTGAAAAGAATTAAGTCAGATTTCTGGAACTGGAGCTTTGGATCAGCACAGCCTCAATATTATAATTCTATGCTTCATGATTATAAGCAAAAGCAAAACTAAATCACATAGAGGTCCCTTCCTGGCTGAGGCCCTGGGGGCTGAGGCCCCCAGTGAAGTCTGTGAGACTGACAACATCTACATCTATAAATGAAATTGTCAGGGCCTGTTTCTATCCCTGAGGCCATCTGCCAGGGTCTGGCCGCATCCCCTCTATTAAACATTGGTGTTTTAAACAGGGTAGCATAACCAAGCCATGCACTAGCAACAGATTCGAGCTGACTCTAGCTTGACTGTACACAGGATTTTTTCTGCAGATTTTAATCAGCATAGAGCAAAAAATGCCAGAAATTATTTTCACATGATTCAAGTCCAGTGCCCAAGTCCGTGCCATACCACTCTAATTCATATGTCACTGACAAGCCTTGCTTTGATTTAAATCAATGATACTACAATTTTGGTTAAAATAATGTTTGTAAATTGGACTATTTTTAGCCTTTTAACCAAGTTTTGAGTTTAAATTAAAGACATAAAGTTAATCTGAAACATATAAATTATCCCGGTTTTACTCTGTTTCTAGCTATAAGTGGCTACCTTTATTTTGCGATGGCGTATAATTTTGTAACTTTGTTTACATGCTTCTTTCTCCAGCCTGTTGTTTATGGCTCTGCTGTGGCAAATGCCTCTCTCCTCCTACCCTTATTCAATTCCAGTACCATTTTTTCCTCCCTAGAAAACAGAAAGGAAAACTATACACAAATGATTCATAAATCATAAGTAAGCAAAAAATTGTTTTCTGTTTTGATTGGCAATTCAATATTTGACATTCCAGCTGCTCAGCCACCATAAAGCAACTGTCCTCTGTCTCAGTGTATGATTCCTGAGGGATGACTGTAGAAGGTATGTACCACCAGCAGATATTTTTACTCTTTGTGAATCCTACTGTTTTTAGCTGAAATGTGGTGTAAATACCCAAGAAATCTGACAAGGAAAAATATATGCATGTTATATGACACACACACTCTGAAGGCAATGATAAAATGTTTTACTGACAATTTAAAAATGCAATGAATTAACATAAGCAACCAAACAAATTGGAAATGCAACATTTTCACATATGAGGTATATGTCACCCTGTGCTATGGAAGTCCTATACAATCTATATAAAAGCTGAGAAACTAGAAGTCCATTAGCTTTTCCCAGGCTCTGGCAATCTCCTCAGGAGACTGGCCTTTAGTCCCTGCCTTGAGATTGTTGCAGAATGTGAAAGGAAAACAAAGGAAAAAGCGGGTGAGCTAACAAGGCAGGTTCCTCAATAAAAATATGTTTGGAGAATTATTTCTAAAATACAATCCTAAAACCCAGAAGATGAATATTAAGATTTTTTTTTTTCTCTAATATTCCTTGAGTGTGATTTGGACATACCAGAAGAAACGTACTGACTTGCAAAAATGGTAGAGAACATATCTCACCAAAATACTAAAAGAATTTAGAAATTCCATGAAAAAAAAAAAACAAAATTACTTCAAGTCAATATAAGCAACTTCATATAAAAAATCTGAAAGTGGCTAATGAAAATGTGTAGCTGCTCTTGCAAAAAAGCCCAAAAATTTTAATAATGTTCATTTTGAATTTCAGAACTTTTTGGTGTAAATGAAAGATTATTTAATAAGCTAAGCTTAGTTTATTTTAAATGTTTATTTACAGTATCTGGGGAGATGTGCTGTGTTTTTAATCATGTGATACTTAAAATATTGTCTAGAGGCCTGACTGTGGTATCAGTTCAGTACTAACTGGTAGAATTTTCTCCTGTTCCATGTTAGTGTTGAATGTCATCTATGAGAAAATAGCAGAAAAACAAAATTGAAGGAATTCCATCACTCTTCATGACATTCTGTCATTTATAATTGTTCACACTAATGACTAAGAATTGATTGTAAGAACGTGATTCTAATTTTAATGCTATAATTTGTGAATGCTAACATCTCAGTAAATACAAAGAGCTGAAAATAAAATAGAAAGCTGAAAATTAAATGAAACATTTAGAACAAAAGCACGTTTGAGAAAGACAATTTTTTAATTTATTTTTTAAAAAAATGTAATATAAAATTGAGATGATATTTGTTGGAAAAAATCCATAACGGCTATATATATTTATTGATAATTAAAAAAATATTTCTGACCTTTGATAAATATTGTTTTATCAGAAGTTAGTATTCCAACTATACCTCCTTGCAAGCAATATTAGAACTGTAAACTACACGAACTGCAAACAGAGCCCCTACAGTTCAAAAGAATTTCTCTATGGATAACATTTGGCAACAGGAAATCCTTATGGTAGGTCTTTATTTGTGCCTAGGTTTTAGGTGGACAGATAAGCATCCATTTAAAGTAAGTGTGTGAGGCCCTATTAGAGTCTGCCAAGACAGACGACTACCTTAAGATCTGAGAGGGGCAACTTGGCTGACTAAATTTAAGCACTGGAATTATGTAAAAACAGTCCTCACCTGAGAGCTTTTAAAGGCACCTATTTCTTTTCCTTAGGATACAGTAACTTTAGGCTTTTACTTTAGCAGGACACTTTAGTAGACTCCTGGCATTTAGGAAGGACTTTGATGAATTTGCTCCCTATCCACTGTATCTCTTTAGGATAGTCTTCCTAAATATTTTCATTGTTTTATTTTCTTGAAAAAAAAAATAATTGTCTGATGCTGCCCCCAAAATGCACTTACGAACAACTGAAGCTACTATCAGAGAAACCTGCAATATTCGGTATTACTTACAGGGAATATGCCCTAAGATTAAGGACATATGTCTTTATTTTATATAATTTTTCAATAGCAGGAAGTATTATCTGTGCATATAAAAGGATGATTTCGGAAGGAAGGTTAGGAATATATCAAAAGTAGAACCATAGTATTTCTTTAGGAAGGACAAAACGCACATTGCTTGTGTATAAGTCAGTGTTAGAGCTGTAGGAAAAAAAAAGGTAGATGGTCAAGAAAAACCTTTATGTTTTGTTCTGTTCACCGTATACTGGGAGCATTGTCCTCCAGACAAAACAGTTATTATGCTGTTCTCAACCATACAGAGCATCACATCAAAGGACAGAGTCAAGGCAATCTATGAATGAATAAATGAATGATTCATGGAAGCTTTATTAATAGATAAGAAAATCCCATGGTGATTTTTCTAAAACTGAGTGCCTATAGTTAGGCTTCTTAGCAGAGTCTATAGCTCTTCAGTTGATCTACCATGGTATTTAAATACAATCTTAACATTACCTTGTGCATACATTGGGGCTACTTAATATGCTTAGAGTCAAGTGAGTGCTTAAGTCTTTTCCTTGATCTGAAATAGAGTATTTAGTGTCTTGCCAGAGCTAAACTCTCAGGCCGTGGAAGAACTGGACCATGGAACTATAATTTTTCAAACATATAGGAACAAGATAAATTTCCAATTCCTGTGGTAGTTGTCTTCAACAATTAGTTCTTTTCTAAAGCGAAGGTTGGGGAAATTTTTTTTGTGTCCAGCACTTTTCGAAACAGACATAGAGGCCAAATTTTCCACACAGTCTTTACAAATGTTATTCCACATTTCTATCTAATAAGGAGGTGTATGTATAAACATGAGAGCAGAAATCCAAATGACAACCACAAATCTTATCGAATTAATATTCATTTAGAATTTTAGATTAATGCTGAAGATGACAAACTGATTCAGTTTGACTTAATATTTGTTAAGTCATAGATTCAAAACACTCAATGGATTGTGAGAACTCTTAATGTTACGGATAACACAATTAGAGACTTCTTATAAAATCACAAAGTTGCAATATTGTGCATGAAATCACTACTTTCTTTAAGAAAATAATTTATTTTCCATAGTCACGACATATAATCTGATATCAGTTACTGTACATATATTTTCTTGCAATACTTTGACTGTCTATGAATACAGGATCCACAGATGCCACCTTTGCTGCTATAAAGGAGTGAATACAGTGTAAAACTGCTGTCAGATCCTGAAATTCAAGTTCCTGAAAGAGGAAGTAAGAGAAAAAAAAAGAAGATAAAATGTGAATTCATATTCATTTATAAGCATTTTACATATATACAGAACAGACTAGTCTGCAAACAACAATGGACCTTAAATGAAAATTTGAATCTTTATGGGGAACTGTAAAGTTATAAAGTGTTAAGAATAAAAGCTGCATATCGTACCTTGTTCACTGGCAGTGCTGCGTATCAATATAGTTTTCACTGTGCTTTGTGCTAACCACCTTTATTGTTTACGTTTTACTCAGCTTGGACAATGAAAGCATTGAACTTGCAAGAACATTCAAATATCAAATATTCAAAGACGTTTGGGGATGTTGTGGTATGAAGTCACGGCTGAAGGCGAGTGAGTAGGACACATCTTTTGGTAGCCTCTGAAGAAGAGTCAGATAAGTAAGCTGGGAGGCCAAAGGCAGGGTGGAAGCTAAGCCAAAGTCACACCACAGCCTGCATATAGAAATATGGCTGCGTATGAAATGGGTGTGCCATAATTCACAAAGAAAGGCAGAGTTACTCCTAACCAGTTCTCAGATTCCCTCGACTTTTTATAATATATTTCACCTTCTGTTAAATTTCTTCTTTTTTCCCAATCTCCTCAAACAGAAATGGAGTGATACTGTGACACAATTACAACAAATATAATATAAGAAACATGTTAAATTTACATGATACTATTACTTGTAAAGTCTGCAACTGGTAAATATATTGTGGGGACATTTGGGACAATTTCTGGTTTGGGGAGAAGACATTTGTTCTCAACAACTTGTTGGCTACATAGTAGTTTATTGAGGAACACTCTATACACTTGACTTTAAACAAAAAGCAAAGCACTGCACTTTTCCTATCAGTATTTTATGGTATCTTGTCAACAAAATTGCCTCAAACAGAATATTAGGAATTCAAGTTTATTGTTCTAGAAAAGCTCATCATCATACCATTTTGCTATCAAAGGCCAAGTTTTTATTTGGTTTTACTACTAATGAATGTCTTACATTTTTCACTAGTATCTGTGGGGCATGATTTTGTGACACTATATTGGGCATAACTGGGAAATTTTTGGTAGTAGGGGGAGCTGCAGGGGTGGCCTCTGTGAGGAGAGGCCAGGGCTGTCCTGTGTAGGACACAGCTGGTTTCAGTTGGCTCCAGCTGATTGACTGCAGGGCATAGCCAAGCCCCACAGCCAAAATGGTGGCACCTCTGGGAAAACACATTTAAGAAAGGGTAGTAAATTCCCAAAAAAGGCAACAAGGTCAGTGCAGTAGGAGGTGCTTCATGGAACCCCCAAAGGGACTATAACCGATGGAGGAGCCACACTGGAACAGAGGAAATGAGTAAGAAGCAAGGGGCAGCAAAGGAAAAGAGAAACAAGGAGTGACAGAAAGAAATTGTTACACCCTGACAATAGTTGAGGGCTCTACTTCATGATAATGAGATTCTACTGATCTGAAAGAAAAAAGAAAAAGCATACAGTTTCTTTACAACCTCAGGTACACATAGTTTACTGTCTCTAGGATTTTATTTGCCTATAAGCAAATTTATTATTCCCAGAAAAAGATAATTTTATGTTACTGTCTATTCTTTCCAGCATAAGGTGACAATAAGCAGCAATAGAACGATATTTAACAAGCTCTCAAGATATGCTTTTTCCATGGTGTAAAAGGCCTTACAAATGCCTTTATCCTCTATGAAACATCCACCAAAATTATAGGGAAAGATCTTCTCAGACATGGTAGCCTTGGAACAGAGAAAGTTTGGCAGCAAGCTGTCCTCCTTATAATGCTTGCTCAGTGCACACAGAAGCCTAAGAGAACAATGCTTTCAGCCCTCACATCCTGCAAAAAAAGATCTAAGCAGAGATTTTTAGATGTGTATAATAATTTGTCTTGGGTGAGTTACCAGTCAAAATAATTGTAACTCCTTCCAGAACCTGGAAACACAAAAAATTCTCAATTAAACAGCTTTGAAAATGTGTTTATATAGATAAAATACCTCTCCCCACTCTTCAAAAATTCTCCTCTTAAATGACTGACTGGGTTTCCTACAAATATCCAGGTAAAAAATATCTGAATTCAGAAACAATGCATAGCTATATTTGATGCCGACAGCTGAAGTAATAAGCAATTTAAAACAGATTATTATAATCTTATATTTAATACAAATTACAGACTGACACTTCCAATACTATAAAAGAACAGCAAACACAAAACACTCCTGATTAAAAAATAAGGATATAAACCAGTATAACTGATAAGCAGAATGTGCTATTTATTTTCATTCATACCTAGTTAAATAAGGAGTAAACCAGGTAACATAGAGGAAAGAGGCAAAACTCCGTCAAACTTCTGCTTTTGCATACTTGCTAGACAACAAATTAAGAAATAATTATCCTAAAAGAAGGAAAATCTCTTGAGAACTTGTATCAAACTAAGCACTTAGGTAACTGTTAATAACGGGCATTTGGTTGCTGAAGTAATCATCTGGGCCTCATAATCAAAATTAGATCTTGTTGTGAAAGAAAAATGAAGTGCAAATATTGCTTAAAATCCTTTGAGGAATTTAAGCCCATGTAATCTTCATTCTGATTTTTTAGGGCATAAAACCCTTGCTTTTTCTATTTTCATTGATAGTTATGGTGCAAGTATGGGAATAATTTCCTTAAAATATATTTTATTGACAGCAGATGTCTACTGTAAATATGAATATAAAATGAATATAAACACTTTCAGAAAAAAAATAGTGCCATTATTTAACTCTCATTATTTCATTGTCTATAAAAATAAAACGAAGTACACACACATGATTATTAATGAAATACAACTCAACCTGAGGTAATACAGGCTTCAATAGATCATTTCTCAGCTCAAAGGTTTACATCTCCTGAATTACCATCTTTAAAAACAATACATTCTAAAATATAAAACCACCTACATTAATCTTAGATTTGCTCCAAAATCAACTGAAATAATCCAACAATTTCACCTCAGGTTCTGACATTCAGCACACTGACCAAATGCAGCCAAACGAACTGAGAAAAGAGAACCCTTCACATCACCTCCCATTTCTCTGCTCTGGCTTTATGTACTCCTAATCTATACATGTTTCTCATGGTAAGCAATGAGAGGTAACCTATTGCAGATTTTAGGTTGGATTGCAGGATGCTCTAAGAACATTATGTGAAGAGTTCTGGGATAAGAAAAGAGCAAAGACAGGAATGTCTCACCATTGGGAGTCAGTCCTTCCCAGTGCTCCTACTGCAGAGTCCTTTTTGTTTCTATCAGAGTTGAGAATGGATCAAACTGCAGTATTTCCTCCTGTGTATCTGACAGAAGTTGTCTAATCTGTTGTGAATAACATTTTGAAACTAATAATTTGCTCTTATTTCTATAAAAGATAACCTACATACTGCTGAAAAAGGAGCAGCATCACTAAACCTATGTTTTATGTGCAGACAATACTGTGTTTTCTCCAGGTAATACTGCAAAAATAGGTGGCATGTAAGAACTCCTCATGCAGCTTACCAGCTGGTTTGCTTCTCTCATGTTCTCTCATGTCTTCGCTATTTTATTTTAGCTTAACTGTGAGAGTGGGCAACCATCAGAGCTGTGGAGGTGTTGTCTTGCAAGGCTCTGTTAGACGTGGTCAGCTATGGTGGTATCAGAGAAGAGGGATTCACCTGAAGCCTCGTGCACCAGAAGCTCCCAGAAATGCAGCTTATCACAGTAGTATTTGACCCAGAAGACCACAAATGGGGGTAAGGCTGTGGTGCTTTTTGTTTGAAGGATGTTTGATGTCTGCACTGGCTGCCTTCACAATCCTGAAGTTGGCTACTCAGATGCAGATGTTGAGGAATAGTCACGTATATCCAAACCAGAAGTTAACAGTATAGATCTGTGCAGGGTCAGGCTAGAGATTGGTCAGAGAACTGGTGTTCTGATGGTGGATATAGCTTTCATGCACCTTACCACAGGGAAAGGGGAACAGGACTGGGAATTTGTAAGGAAATATGAATTTGGTAAAAGATAGGGATGGCCTTTTGGCATGGAAAAATGTAGATGTTGCATAGTCAGAGGACATGGACACAACACATCTCTTAGCAAGACACTATGTTGTATATGTTTTTAAAGGTGGAAATTTGGCCTCTTCAGTTTTAGAATGTAATGTGATTTTTTCCTAGAAAATAACATCAATGACACTTCTTTCAAACAAATGTATTGCTCTAGTAATTTATTTTTTTTTTTTTAGTCACAGAATCACAGAATTATTTAGGTTGGAAAAGACCTCTAGGATCATCCAGTCCAGCCTTCATCGAATGTCGAATGCCTCTCTAACCTCTAGACCATGTCCCGAAGTGCCACATCTACCTGTTTTTTTAACACCTTCAGGGATGGTGACTCCACCATCTCCCTGGGCAGCCTGTTCCAATGCCTAACCACTCTTTCAGTAAAGAACTTCTTCCTGATATCCAATCTAAATCTCCCCTGGTGCAATTTGAGGCCATTACCTCTCCTCCTATCGTTAGTTACCTGGGAGAAGCGACCAGCATCAGCCTCACTATAGCCTCCTTTTACGCAGTTGTAGAGAGCAATGAGGTCTCTTCTCAGTCTCCTCTTCTTCAAACTAAACAATCCCACTTCTCTCAGGTGCTCCTCATACCACACATTCTCCAGACCCCTCACCAGCTTTGTTGCCCTTCTCTGCACCTGTTCCAGCACCCCAATGTCCTTATAATGTGGTGCCCAAAACTGGACACAGTGCTCAAGGTGCAGTCTCACGAGTGCTGAGTACAGGGACACAATTAGTAACATTTCTCTCCATGCCCAGCCAGGCAGATGACTGCGTAACTGATCATTTTATTTGCTCTATATCATGTAACACCACCCTCGTGCTTGCTTGCCTTATCTGTGATTGCCACTTTTTTTCTTTAATTAAGATTGTCGGTTTATTTTTGGTGTATTTAGAAGAATCTGTGCATATATAATAATTCATTAACCAAAGCTATTTCAGTTTACTATATGTATCCTAGTAAGTGGATTAAGTACAACAAAGGCACTAGAAGGAAGACAGCAAGAGAAGAACGTAAAAGATTGGATTAAAGCAGTGGGAGAGCAGGACTGCAAAACTGCCTGCTGGTACTGAGAATATAAAAAATGTGCACACTGCACTGACCTCAATCACTGTATGTGCACAGCCAAGTAAGAAAAATATATGTTCCTGTTTTGTCCACCCACCTATGAGAGCTGGATTTATTACATATCACAAAGAGCTTGACAGGCCAGTTGCATCATTACCACGCACACATTTAATTTTATTGATTACTTCCGAGAGATGTTGAATCACTATTTAAACAAGACATGAGTCTGTATCACATAAAAGGCAGATAATGGAGACACTGACAGATACTGTTATCGTGCCCTGCGCATTTCATGACTTCTTTAAGGACATTGGTATGCTTCAGTGTTTATTAGGTGTTGACAAGAGCACAACCATTACTACTGTATTCTTCTGCATATTATTTCAATAAGGTTGAAATGATAATCATATATTTTTACAAAAAGGACAGATAAAGATATCTAGGTTTTAGCTCCAGTCCACGTGGAAGTCAAAACAGGGAAGGAAATTTTAAATTCAGTTCTATATCTCAGCAAGTACACCAGGGCTTGGTTGACACATCTTAGTTGAGAAGAACAAATGTATTAACATTGCACAACTTGTTAAGACGGTTATAAACAGACAAAGATAAATTATCAGGTATGAAAGCTTCTTCAGCTGCAAACTTATATTAGCCCTCCTCTTTGTGACTGTAATTTGCACAAAGAGCAGAAGGGTAAGCTAAAACAGTGCTCGTGCCCTGTAAACATATGAGCCAGATCCATGATGCCAGCATTCAGTGCCAGATGAATTGCAACTCTATCAAATGTACTTGAGTCTTTTAAGAGTGTTCTACAGGGATCTATGAGTCAGATGGCTTTTCACTTTCATCTTGAGTGATTCCAAATGCCACTATCTACTGCTACATCTGAAACACTTTTAAATGTTGCATTGGCAGATGGAAGCTTTGCTAATGCAGGAGGAAGTCATCTGAAAAGTTGTTCTGGAGATGTTTGTCTAAGAGCAGCCAACAAATTTAACCTATTCCAGCAAATATTAAAATCAATTTCCAACAGCAGACTGTCTAATACTGTCACACAGGCAAAATCTTAACTCTTCTCCACCATCATCTTGCAAATATTTTTCAAGATCTCAAGATGTTCAGAAGTAAACCACCAGACTTCAGCAACAAAAGACCTATACTGATAAAAATACAGAAGGTCTTGAGTGCAAACAGACAAAGATAAATTATCAGATTATTGATGCTAGATGTTAGAGATTAGTTGTTGTAAAGAGCTTTGTTTGCACTCTCCTTAATTTGCCGTATCTCTCAACAATACTAGTATGGAACAAATATCCTCTCAGATGAATACTGTTAATCTAAAGAAAGAAATATGGTTGCTGACCTGTCCTTGATCACTCTCCTGTGGTTCTCCTTTTTAAAAGAAAATAGGATTTACTGCAAAGCTTCTGCAGAGTCTAATTGCAAAATCAGATCACATTTTACCCCTGTGCCATTCTGAAATTATAGAAGACTTTAGGCTTGAAGTCAGTGAAGAAAGCATATTGAGTGCACTTAGATAAATATGCAGGGCTCTTAAGTTATAGGTATAACAGACAAGAAGTGTATGAGACTAGCAACATTTAGTCGAAGCTTCAATATGGCTTACAATAGTCTAACATCACAATGATTTCTTTTTTTTTTTCTTTTTTGTAATGAAATATTTGAGACTAAGTCAAAGAGCAAATGTAGCGAAGAAAGAAGAAACTTGCTTTCTGTTCCTAGGGTGAATGAATTGTTAAAATATAATGCCATCTTTTCTTTTCTACTGAGTATAAAGTAAACCAAAAAATAAGATGGGAAGGAAAGGGAAATGCTCAGTTAAAATATGCTTAGAAAAAAAAAAATCTTATCTTCCAGGTAGCTACAGTTTAGCTAAGGGAGATAAAGCATCAATACAATCCTAGAAGTATTGATCTTTGTTTTAACTTTTTTTAAAGCAACCTTGAAAATTCAGAGTACATGTAATGTAGGCTAAGAATATCTACTATTATTAAGACTACTTTTGATTTCTCAGTACTGGATCCTGTACTCAAGTACATAAGCTATATATGGCTTTGCCAAATATGTTTTGGCTGATATCTACCATACCAGTTTTCCACAACAGATTAATTTTCAAAAGCAAATTTTAACCAAAATGGTTTACTCAGTCCTGAGATTCTGAAATTTGACAGGAAGTTGAGTTTTGCATCAGGGTGTTGCTTTTTCACTATTACTATGAAATCTGTTCACATTTGTTCACTGGAGAATTTACTTGGAAATTTTATTTTATATAATTTTCATTCCAGCTTCAGACTTCTACCAGGGAGGAAATTAAAGAGGTATGAATCTGGATTAGGCATTTGAGTGTGTTATATTCTTCCATTTTGAAAAAAAATGATGGAATCTTTTTTAAGAATTTCTTTTTCAATCACTCTTAACTTTTTTTATGGTAACTTAACTTAGGTACTATTTACCAAAATTATTTATGAGAACATCATGTGGCACCCTAATGTTTAAGCCTTAATAAAGGCAAGACATATAAACATGTATTGTTTCCTTCCAGAGTAGTTAGCCTGTCCTAAAATGGAAATAAGGCACTTTTGCTATAGTGTCTTCTCAAAATCCACCTTGATAATTTCCTATCACTTTATTATTGTCTCCATAATTGCAAATTCTGTAACAATCTTGGTATTTATTTAATAACCTTTATATTTTTCTACTATTAAAGTTAGGCCTACTGTTCTGTAAGTCTCTATGTCTCCTCTTGATCCCTGTTGTTTTTTTTTTAAAAAATATCCACCTAAAACAAAAAAGAAGCTGCTATGTTTTCTCTCTCTGTAATCTTGCACATATACCTTGGCTTCTCAAACATAACTTCCACTAGCTCCTAAATACTGCAAAAACTGACATTTAAAAATATTTCAACAACCTTTCTTCCATACTATAGCTTGTGTTTATAACCCCTTGACTTGTAATGTCGGATGTAATTTCATTTTTTTTTGATAACTGCAGGAAACAAAAAAGCATGTAACTTATCCTTCTCATTCACTACTTGCTCAGTTTCTGCAGTAAACTATGAATTATTACTTCATGCCTTCAGCTCTCTCCTACTACTAAAGTATTCAGAAATATTTTTTTCTTCTCATTTTCATGTCTTTTTTTAAGTTGCAACTGTTAAGAAAAGACAAGCAAGTATCTTTTTGCATATGAACTTCTTATGTGTAAAAGGTGCACGTGTAGTCAACATGCTCCATCTGGCTGAAGAGCTTGGAGGTTTAAGAGCCATCCACCAAAGGGACATGAAAAGACATCTCCAGCTCAAAGAATCCTAAACTGCTGATCCAAGCAAGAGTTGACCATAGTCAACTTCATAATCAACCACTTCTGCCCCCCTTTCAAAATAGTCGCAGAGCTACTTATTGATATAGGTCCATTTACATGCTATGTTGCAACTTCAGAATTTTTAAGTCTCTCTTAAAAAAAAAAAATTGTGTACCTACAGAAATGAAGCGTTGAAATTACATATGTATGCATGTGTGCAATTTTTGCCCTTTTTATTGAAGAGGTGAACACCTCAAAGGAGCTGAATTTCTACAAGTGTGACACAAGTTGTTGACAGGGATTAGGAGATGCTGTTACTACCCTGCAGGGAAGTGAAGGCAAGGAGCCCATTGTCCTTTCTTGCCTTGACCAGCAGCCAGGGCAGGGATCCCTTGGCAACACATGCATACCTACAGACCAGCTGCAACAACATTTCCCCCTTGTCATGTTCGATAAAAATATGCTGGGCCATGCTGTAAACGTAATGCATTTGCAATGACTTCTGGGGAATTTCAAGGAGTTGGAGTTATTACTGTAAGTATTAAAGGCAGAGTATGTTCAGGGAAGTATGAAAGTGGGAAACTATGAGGAGAATTTGTAGGGAATATTAAGGACCTGAAGGAGAAACAACTGACAGGACTCTAGGTCTTATTAGCTCCTTCAAACAGAAAATATTTTAAATGGAACAATGTATTGTTCTTCATCTAAAACTGAAGTGCACAGGAAGAAGCACTTGACGTAAAATTTATAGAATGAGAAAAAACATAATCTATAACTAGTCATTAAGATGCAAAAATAGAATTCTCAAATGTTACTTTTCTTGCCCAAGAATTTATAAGCAAAAATCTGACATAATTCAGAAAATTCCTTCACCACCTTAATTCTACTGTTTACTGCTAAGTGAGCATGTGTTACCTGTATCAAGCTTTATTTCACATGTAGTGGTTCATTTACTCATGAAAAATGAACCTTTTACTATTTGGTGACATTTTCTGTTTCTCATTACTGGCTGCATCTCACCATACAGCACCATCTGGCTCTATGAAATCTCTGCCGAGGCAGACGCTGTACTGTACTATACTACTGATATTAGTGTTGGTTATTTCCCAACTAGTCTGTAATTCTGAAGTCTGAGAAATAAGAGCATTTAGGTGGTGAGCAATATACCTGAACATATATACTACTTATCTGGAGTGGCTGCACAGCTGTATCCTAGTCCCATTTAACGTGAAATTCTAGTGGGTACACTGCACTGTGCAGGGGTAGTGGTAAAAAGTAGAGTAACTGAAATCCTGATAAATCCTCAGCTGCATAGTCTTTCCTCTGGCCTTTAATGAGCTTTTCTTGAGCTCATTCAACACTTAAAACACATACGTACATTTAGGTACACACATTCTTAGAATTCTGTATGAACTGATCATGTGTGATTTTCCATCTGATAATTTCAAGGTACCTCACAAATATTTATTAAAACTTTGCCAATTACAAACTGTTCTCACTAGACCTATGCAAAATAATAATTTCTAATGTTTTAATAAATCTGTCCCCTGGACACAATTCGCTGTAAAATTATCATTAGGACTCACTTTTATCATTATTTTACAGGTAATAACATTTTCATTAAAATGCTAAAATTTACAACTTTTCTATCTAAGGAATAAAATACAGGTAAATCCAATTAAATACAATTGAAGTGATCATAGAAATAAATTTTTTTTAAAAATCAGATTTTTTACCACAACCGAAAGAGGAATGATCCAGTATTAAGCAATGGGTTTCCACCACAAGCAATGGAATTTGAGCCCTCACACATATGGATTATCTAATGATTTAATACACAGATTCAGAGATTTTTTTTTTTTCACCAGTACAATCTTCCTGTCTGACCTGGAACAAGTCACATAAGCTCTCTGCAACAGATGATCATGTATAAAATGATGATAGTAGTCCTTTTCTGCCTCTAAGGAGCACTGTGAGAAACCTGCTAGTATAGTCAAATTATTATAGTATTGTACCTTTTGTAACAGATATTATAATATCTTTTACAGAAGAGACAACAGACAGCTCAGGCTAAGTTTGCTGATGAAATACTGAATAATATACTAATAAAGATGTACAAAGAAAGACATATTGCATTTTTTGTAACTTTATGATAAACAAGGAAGGTTAGTTTTTTACACATTAAAAGGATAGGCAATTTGTAACCTTTGTGTATGGTCATTACATAAAATTATTACTTTATAACTGACTTTAACCTGTACAACCCCGGGTAAGAGGATTTGAGAATTTTCATAGATCTTCATATATTCTTCTGTTGTGTTCATTGGCTTTTGTCCATCAAATCCCAGTTGAACCTCACTTTTACCTTCCTCTTCACTGTCATATCACATCAAAGTTCTCATTCTTATTAAAACTGCACGATTGAAAATGTATCTTTTATTTATTCAGCATAAAGTTTAGGATCAGAAGGCACAATCAGCGCTAATTCAAGTTATTAATGTTTCAAAATGCAATTCTGAATTAGAAGCTGCTGAAGTTCAGTTGAGAATCTGAATTCTAAGTTTCACAATTTTATTTGATGATTGCTAAAGGTAGAAAAACACCCCAGTAATATCATCTATAGTAGTGACTGGATGTCTCCATAGCTTAATTCCAGGCTCTGCAGAGCACTGAGTGCTCTTAACTTACAGCAGATCTAATAGATTTCAGGAATTCTCGGCATCTTGCAAGAATATTTCCTTTTTTATGCTAATAAATGTTACAGTCTTTTATGTTACTGGTAGACTTTAATCACATATTTGTTCAAAATTTTAAGCCTACTATATAGCTGTTAAAAATGTATTTAGCACTTAAGTATTTTATTTTCCTTTATCTTTTTCAAAAGCAGTTTTTAGATATTATATCCACTATAGATTGACTAAACAACTTCACAAAAATTATCTTTCTTAAACAATAAAACACTATCATACAACTCAGTAACAGACTTGTACAAGTAGTGTAATAAGTCTATAGATACTACACATGTAATAAGTCTATAGATACTACAAATTTCCATTTGTTGTGGAGTTTCTAGAGAACAGGAAAGAAAAGATAAACTGTGGTTTTAAGTTTACTATATGCATGTGCAGTAGGGAATGGGATTTTTGATGTCTTGATAGTAATTCCATTTCATTTTTTACTAGACTGAGAAAGACGATGTTGCTTACCTTTGTCTCAATTTGTTTGGTGTCTAGGTTCTGAAAAAGCAATTTTACCCTTGTTTTCCCATCATCCGAAGAGCCTTTGAGCTGAGAGAATTTAAACCTCCACAGCACATTCTAAAGAGAAAGAAATTTGACTAAGTAAAAAATGAACTCTGTTATACACTCTTACCTAGAACCATAGATTGATGATCAGCATTTATATATTAAGATAAAGCATTAGGACAGTAAAACAGTGCATGGTAACAGGCTGGTTGCAGAGCAGATAAAATTAACAGCTCTGTATCATATGTGAAAGCAAAAGATCCACTATCAATATTCAGTAATTAAACAATTACTTAGAAATTCTCTGAAACGTAAATATTTCTGCTGCCCATATAGCATCAAAATCCATGGCAAACCTTAATTCTAGAAAGGTCCATGAGGATATTTGTATCAGTTTCACAATGAACACAATTCCATACCATACCTTGATCAGTCATATTTCAGCTGGCTCAGCTGCATAATGTAGATAGTAACATCTTACACAGATGTTGCAAAGATGAATTTACTTATGTGTGTAACATGGTGTGAATTCCTCAGATAAAATAAGCTCCAGAAGGTAAAAAATACTATTATTGAGCATAGTCTCACAAGCCACAAAAATATGTTCTACATTACATAGCTGTTTGTAAAATATGTAAGAATTCTAGGCTTCTTGGTCTCCCACAGGTTTATGCATAGCATATTACTACTGCTGACCAAACCTAGATTGGCAGGTATATTTTACCAGTTATGGAGATACTTCTAAAAAACAAATATTGGGAAATTATTTTTTAAACCAATGCAATTTTCTGTATTTATTTGAATGTTTTCTATTGATCTCCTGAAAATATTTCAGTTTAAAAAACACAAGGTAACACCTTGCTTCCAAACTTCCTGCTGATGTATCCTTAATGCCTATAATCTCAATGAAAATTCTATGCACATGTTGAAATGTGATTCAGTCCTTGGACACTGCTGAGAAAACACAATTTAAATACTTTGAAGGCTATTTCAAAAGCACACACAGAAAAAGTTTGCCGTGTTCCATTTTCCAATATACCTCATCACAAAATATTTTTTTCATGTAGGCCAGTGCTACCGGTGATCTTCAGAACCTTACACATAGTTTGAAAGTGAATGGCCTATAAATAAAAAAGTGTTTACAGAAGACACAAAAAGCCTGATTCTATCTCCTAGTTCCCTGCAGACATGAACGTCATTGACTTCTTAGGCAAATATAACAGATGACAAAAAACCCAACTATGCTACAGCATTGTGATGGTGCTTAACCTTTACATTCATGAACAGATTTTAACTGGGCCCAGAGGGCTTAATTAGACCACCTGAAAAGTATTCAAAGCTTAAATGAGTTTGGATCTAAATAGGATAGATGAATGCTCACTATATAATATAACTGCTAGGGTGGAGATGAAACAAGAACTTAGGAACAATGTAGCAATAATAGGCATTGCTGGAGTCATCATCTCTCTTAACAGTTGACACGGAGTTGAAAAGAAGAGAAGTAGATGGCTCTGGAAGGTGGAAGAAAATGCACACTTTGGGATCCCTTTATCTTGGATGAGCAGCTGGAGGCACAGGATGGGGAAAATTAACCAATCAAGCCAAGAAGATAAAAAAGAATGTCTATGATCAGATATAAAGCAGCTGCAGGCCACAGGAGTAGCTCTGTGATGGGCTGAAAATAGTAAATGCTGAATGAATTAAGCCCATGATGACCCTGGAAAAGAACATGTAGGAAATTAAGTAAGTCTTTCAAATAAGTTTAAGAAACCCTCAAAACTCTTCTAGAAAGGTTTTCTAAAAGACACTTAAACTCCTTGTGTTGGGTTTCTGTGGCAAGGTTTTGGTGGTGGGGAGCATACAGTTTCTGTGAGAAGCTGCTAGAAACTTCTGTATGTCCAGCAGAGCTAATGTCAGCCAACTCTGTGATGGACCCATCATTGGCCAATGCTGAGCCAATCAGCAACGGTGGTAGCACCTCTGAGATAACATATTTCAGAAGGAGAAAAAAAACCCAACTGGGGTAGGACATCAGCCAAAGATACCATGCAGAATATGCGTGAGAAACAAATCTGCAGACACCAAGGTCAGGGAAGAAGGAGGGGGAGGAGATGCTCCAGGCACCAGAGCAGAGATTCCCTGCAACCCATGGCGAAAATCATGGTGAGGCAGGCTGTCCCCCTGAAGCCCATGTTAACAGTGGAGCGGATATCCACCTGCAGTCTGTGGAGGACCCCACACTGGAGCAGGTGGATGCCTGAAGAAGCCTGTGACCCTGTGGGAAGCTCACACTGAAGCAGGGTCCTGGCAGGACCTGTGGACCCATGGAGAGAGGAGCCCATGCTCGATCAGGTTTGCTGACAGGATTTCTGACCCCACAAAGGACCCACATTGGAGCAGTCTGTTAATGAAGGACTACACCCTGTGGAAAGGACCCATGCTGGAGCAGTTCATGAAGTACTGTCTCCAATGTGAGTCCTTCCCATGGGCTACTTTAATGCAGTACTGTGCCCTGTGGGAGGGACCCCACAACGGAGCAGGGGAAAAAGGTGAGGAGTCCTCCCACTACAGGGGAAGTAATGGATGAGAAAAAATGTGATGAACTGACCACAACCACCATTCCCGGTTCCCCTGTGCTGCCTGGGGGGAGGAGGTAGAGAAAATCAGAAGTGAAGCCTGGGAAAAAGGGCAGGTGTTTTAAGATTTGGTTTTTATTTCATAGAATCACAGAATCATTAAGGTTGGAAAAGACCTTTAAGATCCTCAAGTTCAACTGCCAACCCACACTACCATGAGCTCTAGACTATGTCCTGAAGTGCCACGTCTACACATTTTTTGAACACCTGCAGGGATGGTGACTCTACCACTTCCCTGGGCAGACTGTTCCAATGCTTGACCACTCTTTCAGTAAAGAAATTTTTCCTAACATGCTATCAAAATATCTTCCGATCCAATCTAAACGTCCCCTCATTGTTCTGTGAAGTCCTGGGGCCTGAGCTGTGGGCCCTGAGCTGGAGTTGACCTGTGAATGAGTCACAATGCAGCAGAATGTTTTGTTTTTCCCACTGGCTTCATGTTCCAGAGGCAGAACCTGGCCCGCCTGTGTCTTTGTGGCTCTGCCCTCACCCAGGTGGTTGTGGTTGGGGTGGTGGGTGAGGCCAGGATTATATCAACTAGCAGCCAATTAGTGGGAGGAGCTTCCTGTTGGGTGTGGCTTCTGTTTGAGCTGGCTGCATCTTGCTGAGCTGTCTTAACGGTGTCCTTCCTTGTGAAGGGGCACTGAGGGAGCCATCTCTGTCTATTGTGTCCAGCAGGCGATGCTGGCACCACAGTGGGGAGCACAGGAGCTGGGCCCACGAGAACTTATGGCAGGACTGTCTGAAAAAAGACTTCTGAGGGGATGTTGCTGAGTTCAGTGTTGGCCTGTGTGATCAGGCAACTGATGGCAGCATAAAATGATGATGGCTGAACCAGCACAACACACTGTCTGATTTAGTTGGTAATAAATTAAACTAATTTCCCCAAGTTGAGTCTGTTTTACCCACGATGGTAATTACTGGATGATCTCCCTGTCCTTATCTCTACCCACGAACCTTTTGTCGTATTTTTCTCCCCTTATCCAGCTGAAGAAGGGAGTGATAAAGCACCTTTGGTGGGCACCTGGTGTCCAGCCAGCATCAACCCACCACAGTCCTACGACAAAGTTCTTGCCCTTTTAATTTTGCCATTTGTAATAAGAAGGCTCTTTTTATATTATTTTCCAGACTGTAGAAAATAGAGTTTTTTAATGAGTACAAGAGCTGGTTGTCCGAAATTTGAGATCCATACTTAGAGTCATAGTGTGGATGAGGGGCTGGCCTTTATTTTAAAAAGCCTATACGAACACCTGCTGTGACGTAAGAGCATTCTTTGCATCAATAGATGACTTTAATTTGAAATACATTATCCTGAGGAAAAAATAAATTTTAAAGCAAAATTTCTGTGTCCCTAATGAACTGTTAATTGCTTACAACTTCAACATTCTATTCAGTGTTGGTAGGAAATATTCTGAAAAAGCTATGACTATAGAGCAACACAGTCAGCTCCAGCTAACAATTTTGGGAAGTAAAATGAACTGTGGAAGCAATCCATGACTACCTCACTCAGGCTTGAGGATGCAGAGGACATCTCCATCTCTCATGCAGATGAACAATAAATGTACTTGAGCCTTCCAGAATTTTTACAATTTAACCACATTCAATCTATCTGATGATACTCTTAATTTCTCCTCAACTAAGTAACAAAGGCTGATCTAAGTCCACCTCCTCATCAGTACTGAAGGCACTGGGGCTCAAAGTCCTCTGTAGTTTTAAAGATGGGAGTACACCCAATCGGTCTTCACATTTAAAAAAAAAAAACATTTTCTATAGTCTAAATTACAGAGATTACTTTCTATAGTTAATTTGTGGCTACACATAGAATGTGTACAATTGTAATTAAAATTAATATATTTCAGTTTTTTAAAGATATATATTTAAAAAATCCTTTCAGTTTGGAGTTGAAGACCATATTTCAGTAGTATTATAAAAATAACGTACAGTACATTTGAGGAAGAAATACTTGACATTAACATAAAAAATTGCAGTTAGTAATAACTTCAATAAAATAAAACAGAGCTATGTTTTCTTTTCTTTTTCCTCTTACCTTTGTTTTACTGTCAAAACAGGTAAATCCCAGAGCAAAGTCAACTGTGAAGCAGAGAGCATCTCCTTGCCAACTGCACGTATATGTTTTAGACTGCAAAAAAAAAAAGGTATGATTTTTGAAAGGACAACCATAATTGTCATTCACCATATAAAAATAATATTTTATGCAGTTGTGTGGGTAGACGCTGAGCTAGCAACATTGGCACTGCTTTATATTATTACATTTTAAAATTGTAAAAAACTTCTGACTGTTAGTCAGTATCAGATCTGTCAGCTGAACATTAACTGGAGATCTTCTATATTTCAAGTCACTCTACAAAATAAACATCACATTCTTGGAAACGATCCCTTACAAAATGCAATACAGAACAATTAAAGCCAAATCTGACTATTTCAAACTTTCGGAAAACTGCTTAGACCTGAACTATTTATGACTTCTGATATCATTTCCAGCAAATGTGCAGGTAATAGTGCCTAAATGTTTAGTCACTGGAATGTAATTATGCAAAAGCTGTCTGCCTACTTGACCTCTCTGTCTGATTTAAACTTTGTAGACTGCCTTTTTTATTTTGCAACATTTTTTCATTTGTTAACTTGGGCGACATGCACTATGTTAGGTAATGTTAGTTAACATAATTTAATAGGAATTTAATAGGAAGAACTAATAACTATCACTCATTAGTTAGCACTGATACTTGATATCGTTATATATACACTAATTCTTTGATCACCTTTCAGGTTAGAAAGAAAAGATCAGCTTTATTAACAAAACTCAGAAGTTTTATTTAAACTTTTAAATAATATTTACAGTAGAATGTCAATTAACATCGTTCTTTACATGAGTTTTTAAGACTAGCTAACTTGGATATATGATGGATTCTTAAAGCACACGAAAAAGCTTCTAGTGGTGATGTAATATGAAACCACTTGATGCCATTCACCATTCACTGTTAATGGCAAAAAGCCCACTCCCTTCAGCATGAGTAGAGATCAAATCCTGTCTCCAGTCTTTCCTTGCCTCATCTTACCAGCCATTTTTAAAGTGATACCCTTGTGCCTTATGAAATCTTCGATACTTTTTTTAAATTCCAAGAGAGCATTACTTTGCTCTCATTGATATTTCATAAACCACAATGTTGCCTCATGCTTAGACATTTGTTTACATGAGATTTTTGTATCTGGATAGTTCCTTTAAATTCCAAAACATGGTTTTAACACAAGAATGGCCTAGCAGAGATTGAAGGAATTAATAAACTTGCTTAAGTTGAAAATTATCCTTTTGGTTTTTTAAAGATTTTTAGCATAATCTAAAACTTCTGCATTTAGTAATTGTAAAGGTTTCCTCATTCCAATATTAATAAAAATATTTAAGAGTTATACTAAAATAAGCATTTCTGAGCTACAGATATGACATTTTAGAAAGAATTTTGAAAGGGCTGGGAATGAAATTAATTTATAGTACAGATTAGTATTATAATCAGCTGAACAATGACAGAGATGTGTATTATTTCTGAATAAATTATTTTGCTCACTGGTGTTCAAAGTTCATATTATTTGGCATTTAAAAAGATTTCAGTGATTGATATTCAATTAGAATGACATTTATATATCCCTACATTTTATTCAGTAATTGTAAAGTGGCATTAAGCACCAGTCATAACTTAGTCTCCATTATTTTCCAATTAAAAAGGTTATACTAGCTGAGCTCTGACTCAGCAAAGCAATTTTTAAAACATATTAAATTAGATTCCTCCAATGGGTAAGCATCTAATTGCTCAGTCACAAATGGCGAATACTAAAATGAACTATGCACAAATAATCAGCCTGGAATATTTTACAAATATTCAATATTTGCGAATAATAGAACTAGTTCAGAAATTATTTGCAGACAAACACTAGAGACAAACAGAATATGCTGCATTTTCACTGTGATAAACAATACAAATACATATATAAGGTTTATACTTACAAAATACACTGAGTGTTTTCTCTGCAAGAGAATTAGTCTGAGTTTTGCCGTATAAATTTAAACACCTGCCTGTGGCATTTCTTCAAGGACTTTGAACAGGTTCTCAGACAGCTCTGGGATAAGGACCCCCATGTCTATTCATTAAGACTAGTACATAGCACTATCCCTCTTCATTCCTGCCTTTGGTATAAGCTTCCTGTACACTTGCAACTGTGTGATCACCCTTGGTTATCCACAACAGTTGTTTACATGGAAGTTTAACACAAGAAATCTAGGCTTTGCTGTCTTTTGGTGAATTTTGCAGAAAATAAAATAGCACTGCATATTAGCCAGCTTGAGAACTCACCGTTTAAGCAACAGAGAGGAAAAGAATAGGTTATTTAAAGTATCTTCCTTACCAATTGGAAATGAGATTTTCTGGGCTTAGGTATAATACTAGCTTATCACAAAACACTTGGGGATTGTAAGCATAGGTAGATGAGAATCCACAAGGCTATCAGTCTTAACACATGCATTTAAATATTTTCCAGTCATACAGGTATAACTTAACAGCCACATTACTTTACAGATCTCATACACGTGAAAATTCAAAACATTAGCAAATGTGATATAGTGACCTTCTTTGGCTTGCACTGCTCCAGACAAGATTTAAAAGTTATTTCCAGCTCTAACCTTGTTGATTCTGAGCACAGTGGGAGTGTAGACCGGTAGTTTAAGCCTGATGAGATTCTTTAGTCAAAGTATTAAGAATTTAGCTGTTAAAGGGAAGGCCTCATGCCTGAACAGCAACAGCTGAGAAAATTGTAGTATACATCCTAGATTGATTATTTAATGTTTTCCAAGCAACAGTGAAATGATTTGTAGAATAATTACTTGTAATAAAAGGCAATTAAAAAATAATTATCTGTGTAATTGTTCAGGTATCAGTATCTCAATGCATATACCTTTAACCCATTAAAAGATCATTAAGTTGATAATATCACTGTCCAAATAGCAGAAGAAAGGTGTTTCTGACTCATTTGTCGAAGAAATTTCTTAGACCTGTCCCTGTTCAGAAGCATGGCTCTGGGCTATATTTGGCACTGGTATTTGTCCTCCCAGACCCTGAGAGGGCTTAATAGTTACAAGACCACACATTATACACTCACTATCTTTTCCACAGACATAGAGATTTCCCAGAAATAATTCAGCTTTGATCTATCCTCCTCATTTAGCAGACTGTCCCAGGATCCTGGAGGTCCTGCCCTCCCGATGGCAAGTTCCAGTGGACATATTCTGCTGCTTCTTTGGGCAGACTTGTGGAGGCCAGACTGACACTGTCATGGTAGCACAGCACTGTAAATGTTGGCAGTATCACACAATACTAATATTATTATGTACTAATTAGCATTATCTCATGTACTGGCAAACCAGCCTTGAGCAGTCCTGATCACACGTACTCTCTGCCTATTTCATCCATGCCTCAACACTGGGTCCCCTTCAACAGACAGCTCAAGTGCGGAATTGGAAGGTTAAAAGCAGGCCACAGCATTTCCTTCATGCTAATGAAATTCCTGCCTCTCCTAAGGAAATTGCTGATAAGAAGTTGAGCTCTGTGCATGAACTGCAGGGGACTGAGATTCCTAGAGGGGAATAAGAAGGCTGGGTAGGGCAGAGAGTCAGAGAGAGAGTCCTGGAAGCTAACTAATGGGAAAAGAGGGCCTGCATCTAGGAGCAGGGGGCGTTGGTGAGGGTGTGTAAGTACCCTTCTACTGCAGGCTCCAGAATGAAAGTAATTTCCTACATTTACCCTAGGGCAAGATTTCAGCCATCTAACAATGTGACATCAGCTGGTCAGTAGTTTGTGTCTCACTCTCATCTACAGAACTCTTGATACTTCCATCCCAGAATAATCCTACAGATAACTAATATTATGAGGCTTGCGGAACTTAGTATTTTGTTGTTGTTGTTGCCATCCCCATCGCTTAATATCTTCCATGACTATGCACACATCTTGAAATCTGCAGAAAGCAATTAGCATTGAAGGCTTGGATTAGTCACCTCTTAATGGAAAAAACAGAATGGCTTCTTTCATGCTTTTCTTCCAGCAGTTTTTACAACACGGAGAGGACAAGGGACAGGTTGCTTCAGTACTCTAAAACAAAGACTTTTGTAGGATTCTGTCTAACAATGAAAAGAGACTTTTCAAATATGCTCAATGACAGGCTGATTAATTTAAAAACCAGCTTTTATGATCATCAGTTATGATGACTCAGACTCAGAAGCAGGGAATGTGTTTGTGAACAGATCTGTTAATCTCACAAGAAGGGTGTTAATCTTGGTTCATGAGTGTTAAATACCCAAGTCAAGAGATGAATAAATGCTAAAACTGGAGAATGAATGCACAAGAAAAGACTACAAGAGGGACTTTCTTATTTCAACTCAGAGAGGAGGGCATAAATACACCTCAAATATCTTCACAGTGAGAGACAGTGTCTGTGCAACATATGTGTAGTCACTAGTTTATGACATGGTTGGAAACACACAGACCTAGTGGGTAATAAAAGCCATCACAGCCCTGACATAGACTGCTTAGGAAGAAGAGGCAAAGAAGAAAAGAGGACATCTACTCTTCTTCAGTTGCCTTCTATGTGTAGGTGTCCTTGTCCACATAGAGCTGTAGTACAAAGTCAGAAGGAAGCAAACATGCCCACCAGATCAGGGGCCTTCTGATTTCGGCCCAGACATGTGGTTCTCCCAGGTAGGATGACGCCATAAGGGAAGTTTGGTTGCTTCAGGGACTGTGCAGTCCAAATACTTCTAAAAAAATCTGGACATGCAATAGATTTTTTGTGGTTACTGGAATGTGAAATTATTGAAATGCTTTAGCAGGGAGGCCCAAATTTGCCTAAGTTCTGTCACAGGTGTCCAATGGATAGGTGTACCTATGGATTTTTTTCAAGACATAAAATCTTTTAATGTTACTCTGAGAGGGGACTGTATCCTGTCCAAGAAGTAGGGGTTCAACATGTTTATGTTTTTCAGTAAAATTCTTGAAAATTATGATTACTAATAATGCCTGTCAGTTGAGATGTTACATTCTGAGGTCATCAACAAAGATTCATAGTAAAAAAACCACCATTTAATATGATTTTTAAAAAATCAGGGTGGTCAGTTACCAACCTATTTGGTTAGTATTCCTCTTCCTAAGATTTCATTTATTTCCTTGGCAAATAAAATTTCTAAGGAACAGTGATGTTGCTCATGTAAGGGCAACACGGAAAGATGACATAGTGTATACTCCTTCTAATGGAGTTGACTTTTATACCTCTGGTGCTGTTGGTCCTACTGCTTCATCAAGATTACAGTTTCAAAAATCCATCCGATGCCTGGCTACTTTGTGGTTAATTATTGTCTTGTATTAAGAAAAACTTCACTTTAAATACAGCATTCATATGCACTGTATTAATTAATTCTGGACTCAGCTATGTTCTATTGAGCAGGAATTCTAGTGTTTTTGATCAACCAATACAGAAGTAAATACCAGTCTTCTACTCTAAATGAATAGGAATTTGGCACATACATGATTTTGCTTGTTTATTTTCCAAAAAACAATTGGAAAGTAGACAACATCATTACACTTCACTGCTCTAAGATGGGCTGTAAAGGTTTGTTACATGTAAATGGGAACACAGACACCATTTCTCACTATAGTCATGTGACCAAATTAAACATATACTTTCTAAAAATAAATGATAAAATAATGAGAGAGCAAAGCATTTGGGCAAGAATTATCTCCAGATCCATAAGCATACAGTACACATATTGCACATTATATTCATATTATTCACTTTAAGTTAAAAGATGTGCTATGACTCTGTGTAGAAATAATATGCCATCAATATACTAAATGTTAAAATCTTAATAAAACTTCGATTTTGCTTTGAACAAGGGAATATTTCCATTAAAATTAAATTATCATTAATTTATTAAGCTCATTAATTGATTTTTTAAAATATTGTTTTCCAGAGACATGCTATCACTTTTACAAGTAAAATCACAACTGATGAGAATACAGTTTTATTTGTTCAGTGAGAAGAGTACCTACTGCATATATTATAAAACAGTCATCACCATATGGTTCTGGTCTTTTTCCTTTATTATAGTTAACTACCAATAAATATAGATAAGAGCCAAGAACAATACTGCATGCATTAATTTAGTGTTGACTCCATAATTTATTAAAGTTAAGGGCAAAGCTCTTTTGAGTTATTCAAGACTGGTCTGTTGTTGTTTAATGTGAAAAAAAAATAAAAATTAAAGCTTATCCATATGCAGAGAAAAAATGTGACTAAAAATCTCAAACAGAACAACTAGAAATATCCGAAACTGAGCAGTTTTCCTTATTAAGAGTTGGCTTTTCAACAAAGTCCATGATCTCATAAAGACTTAAGAAAGTAAATTGTACACAGATGAGGATGAGAGTGAAATTCTAATGGGCTAAATGTATATGAAACAATTTGTCTGTCATTCTCTATTAAACTGCAGATTGACGTAGTAATTGAATTTAATTGTAGGAGTTCTCCCTAGAAATCAATTACTGGTCAACATTTCAAACTTATAAACAGAAGACTCCAGGGTTGCCAATTTGAACTGATAAAATTTTATATCATCCAAATATCACTGATATTGAGACCAAACCCCACCTCATATTACATTTAACATTTTTAATAGTCTTTCTATCAGCATGGGCATCTGTAAAAACTGGGAGAAAGTTTGTAGGACTTGTCAGAGGGACTTACATGCCTGAAAGAGAGAAGGATATAAATGATGTGCTCTTTATTATGCATTAGAAATAAAATAATGCACAACAGTGAGGATAAGGAAAAAGAATTATACCAACAACAGACAGTTTGGAACAGATTCTTGCATTAAGAATTTATATAGCAGCTTTTTACAAGCTTTTAAATCATACAGGAGTGACAGGAATAAGGCTTCTTAATGCATCCAATGTTTTTACCAAAATATACGGTTTGCTAAATAGCCTTAATATGGGACCACCTTTAACATAAAAAAAAATCAGAATAGGATGTGGAGATGATGATAAGAGCAACCAGAGTTGTTATGGTTGTACTGAGAAATGCATCTTAGCCCACATGCAGAGGGAGTACTGGAGGCATACAAAATTAAATCCCTTAACTTTGAAGACAGTCTGCAAAACCTCGAACAGTCTTTTCATGTAGAATTACTTGTGCTAAACAGAACTGCTTTTAAAATTATTTGAAATTCCAAAACTGTTGAATTAAAAATGCACATACTTTGGCTTTCTCGTATTTTAAAATTCTGACTGTTATTTTTAGGATAATATATTTTGTATTATATATCACTTCTTAAAAAAAAGAAAGTAGAACTTCAGAAGACATTTATAAGTACACTGAAGGCATTCTCACTCTGAATCCACATTACATGAGAAAATGAAACAACAATGAAATCTGAAATTCATTAAAAGCATGAGAGTTTTCAAAAATTTAATCCAGAACAGACTTCTAAAGATCAGGTGTATTCCTGTTGCAGATAACTGGGCAAAAGGATCAGTGAAATAATTTCCATTTGAGTGAGTGAATGTGGCAGATCCACTCATTTGGCCACACCTTTAAGGAGTTCATTAAAAGGTTACAGAACTGTGATAACTATGGATAGATACAACTAAAACCACCTTATTGAAACAAAACAGAACTGATTTAAAATCTTGTAAATTCCTTCAAGATCTGCAGTTGCTGCAATTGAAGGAACTGAATGTAATGCCCTAAAATGACTCTTATTTACATACTTGACTGGGTAGCAGTATAAAAAAGTACATTCTCTTGTAAAAGACGGTGTCATCTGATTATTTCAAGAAGACAGTACAGCTTTTTTAAATACTGATGCACATCAATGGTTCAGCATGTATGTATACAAGAGACACTGACACTAAGATTATTTAGAGGGCTCAAATAATGGCTCATTATCCTTTCACCAAACTTCAAAGAAAGCTTCTATTGATTTCAGTAGAATTGGTGCTAGGCGAGTGCTTTGTTCTTTAGAAAAAAACACCTATGCTTAACATGCTTATGTTTTAAATACTGGCTTTCTCAGGATACTGCTACGCTTGAAACTTTTGTCTTTAGGTAATCTATTACAATCTGAGCCACACTCCTAAGTAAAATTCCTGCCACACAATAGTTGCTCTAACTGAAATAAGTATCTAACCGATGTAATCTATTTGTAATTTGTAATGCTCATGACATTACAACAGCTAACTGCAAAAATGCTTTTCTTAGTAGAGCTCTCATTGGACAGATTGCCTTTTCAGAAACCTTCAGCATAAGTGGGATCAAGTATTAAATGACTACCACAGAGAGACTAGGGCTACATGCACATGTAGCCTGAAGCAAATGTTCCTCATCAGGGAATTGTGTTCCTACAGGAAGGCTGGTAAGTCAACTAATTTCTCCTGAAGTGTTGTAGTTTCAGCTATTACTTGGGAAGGTGAGCAGATAATGCACTTCTGGATGCATACTTATGGCCATAGCATTCTCTCTGTAATAGGAACCTATGGTTAATGTAAATCTGACAGAAGAAAGAGGACTTGCTACCTCCGCTGCTGAATAAGCAGACTATGGCTTATTGGAAAAGGTAGTTAGAGAAATGGAGATCGAAGGAAAAAAAATCAATGGACAGCATCTTAGCATTGGTCATCCTCTAGCAGTAAAATTTCAAAGTGCATTTTTTAGCCTTGGCTTATGTCAGGAACAGATTGTACTTCCTCATCCCTGTGCCTGCGCAACAACTTCATGGTTTTGTAGCAACTCATTTTTCCATAAAGAAAAGCAAGATGTAACAGCAACTTGAATGTCTGTTTCCTACCTGCAGATTGTCCCATGTATATTTTCACATACCTGAGGCAGATTCTCAGTAACAATCATAGTAATCCAGCTGGCACCATTCGTCTTAGTGGAACTCTACTGATTTACTTCAGCAAAGCCACTAACTTGTTTTCATACGGTTTGTTATTGAGTAATAAAACTTCTTATACTTTTTGGTGATCTATAAATTCTGTAATTTTGCAGTTGAAAAGGGATTTTAATTAGAAATGTCAACAAGACATTACTGACTACAAAATTCAGTTTTGAATCAATGATGCTTGGACTGGGACTTTGTTTTCCTATGCGATTCTTATAAAGGAATCACAGGCAGAGAAAAAAAGGGAACACCAACTTTTGAAAACATAAAATATCAAAATTTCAAGGCAATATTGCTCTATAAATTTGAAAGTCCATAAGATTAACTCCTTGACAGCTTAGTAGTTTCATACTTACTCAAGTTTGTAAGAACCTCTGGAAAAATAACAAAACTAGACTCACGCCACATAGTTGTTATCTAAATAGCT
>VZZY01003310.1:114158-152265 GCA_013400335.1 Eurystomus gularis | reverse complement strand
TATTTATTATATTATTTATTATAAGGCTAACTACAAGGCAAGACTACAGTAAAAAAGGGAAATAATATAATTGTTCTTATTGCTGTACTCTTCAGCACTGATATTACAAGGATCTCGAAAAGATAACACACCTGCTGATGTTTAAACAATGCTATGAATTTAACTATGAGTTAATGAATATAGTAGCATATTGAATCTTGGTGTTACACATATTCCTGGCTTGAGTCCCTAACTTTCAAAGGATCACTGAAGTAATTTCATCTCTCTATACCTATTTCTTTTACCTGCAAAATGAAGACAGTGATATTTTTTTATTACTTTTAAACCAGAAGATGTTTTGGGGATGAAAATTAAGCTGTGAGCTACATGCCATGTAGTATATATATGCCCTGAAGTATAGCATAAAATAATCTAGGGGGGAAGCCTCCTAGAACAGGACTGGAGAACCTTGTAGTATAGAAGAAACAAAACAGCATCCAGTGCTGTCCATTAGGAAAGGCTGCCAGCATGTGTTGTCCTTCCCTAACACTGTGGGGCTGTCTAAAAGATTCTAATAAAAGTGACTCGCTTTGTTTAATAATACAGGTATAACTTTAAAGCTGAGGGAGCAGATGAGCTTAAGAAACACCTATATGCATGATTAGGACAAGTTCAGATGTCCTCAAAGTAAGAAATAAGATTATGTAGGTACTCAGTTCCAACACTGCAACCTTGTTCAGTGCCCACTCACTTAGCTAAGAAGGACATTCACTTCACAGATACTTTGCAACTTGAATTCAATACTACTCAAGTAAACAGGCATATCTGGATAACTAAGAGGACTGACATCATCTCAAAATGCTACTTTATGTCTAATTCACCCGGAAATCTGGCCAATAGTCGGTCTCCATAGGAAATTCTATTTCTTTTCATGAGTATGAAGTTCCTAATGTTCACCTTACAAGTTGACATTATAGCACTTTTTACAGGCTTTCTCATAGTTAGATGAGACTGGGCATAGCCAAAACAAAGCCCTCCTCTACCTATTTCCTTTCTCCTCCCACTCTTCTTCTTTAACATAGGTAAGGTCAAATGAAGATGACAAATACATATGTCTAGGTTACGTGATAAGAGAAGATCCACGGAGCTGCTGGCTAGAGGCTGCTTTCTTCTCTACGGAAAACAAACAAACAAGAGAGAGAAGTCACAGAGCTATGCAGCACTTCGGGAGAGTGGAAGCTGCCAGACATACTGTATTGGGAAAGCAAGTTTTAAATTTAATTCCCCATAGGCTCTTGTTAAGTCTCTAGATGAAAAGGGAAGATTTGGAACATCTGGGGAAAGGATTTTTTTAGTTTGGTTTTTTTTTTTTTTTACAAATTGCCTCAACTTTTTGGTTCTGTGGCACGTCCACACCTTCAGCACCCTGCAGACCAAATGCTATCACACTGAGTCTAGGTTCAACATTTTGTCAGAAGAGATGCTGAATCTATTCATGCATCATCATACTACTGTTATTGCTATGCAAAACCCACTAACTAGAATCTGAAACTATCCGTATCAGTACTAGTCTTTCTATTTACCTTTGGGAAATATTATTTAGTATAGTTTCCCTAGAGAGATGAGTCAGTGTTGCTGATTAAACAGGCTTTTTATTAAACATTTATCTAAATCAAGAGTGTGTTTTCATTTGAGTAATCCTTTGCAGCCAAACTTTCTTAAGAGTATTTATGGCTATAACTAGAAAGCCTCCTATATCATATTTAACCACAGATAAACATCTGCTGTCTGCAGCCCAAAACATAATGCATCCTCTACTAAGCTTTTTAGCCTTACAGAAAAAAAAAAAAACCAAAACAACAAAACAAAACAGAGAAAGGAGGTATCTGGCAAAAGGCACACAAATCAAAGTGGTTTTCAAATTTGTTTAATTAGTAATTGCTACAGTGAAAAAAATTTGCTTCCCATTGCAGTATTGTAATGAAACATTGATTAACAATTCTAATCCTCATTACCTCTGTAATTAAGAAGGATTTTAAGATTAAAAGAGGAACTATTAGGTTTGCACCTACACTTCCAAGTAGCCTGCCAAAAAAGTTGATATCAAATTGTTCTTTCAGATGGCTGCTTTCTAAAACCTAGCAGTAAAATTAGCCAAGTAGATGCCTCACCAAATGTAAATAACTTATTATCTGTCAAAACATATTAAAATACTTTAATTGAATTAATTTATTTTTGTGTAACAGATTTGTCCACTGCTCTGTAGTTAATTATAAATTAAATCTGCAGCCTGATATATATTAAAGAACCTCTCTGTCTACATGGAATCAACTAAGTAAGCCCACAGGGAATGGATTTAAGATTTTAAAAAAAGAAAAAATGTTTAATTTTTCAAACACCTGCCACCAAAGAAAAAATTATTTGGAAACAATGCTATAAAAAAACCCAAGCCCTGACCTACATTACAGATTATAAGTGGCCCTGCTTGTGTAGGAGGGTTGGTCTAGGTGACTTCCAGTGGTTCCTTCCAACCTCAGTCATTCTTTGATTATTGTAACTTATTCTTACCTTTTAAAAGGTATCAGATATTCTGTATGAGACATAGTCCATATCAGGTGAAACATATACAACCTTTCAGAATATTAATTCATTTCAGGTATCTATTTGGATTATCTTTTCCTCTGAGGATGATCCTATTTCCTCTTTCCTTTTAAAGCACTCCAGAAATTAAAGATTTGGATATTAAAATACTGTGTTGTGATATTTGCAATTTTATGTCTTTGTGAGTTTCAAGTGGATTGGAACAAATTGGTAATTTCAATGATCTTGCTAAAATACTATCACATTACTGCTTTTAATGTGAATAAAAAAGTACTGAAATCTTGTCTGGACTAGAACAAGGCAAGTGTCATCTTAAAGGCTAATATCAGTTTCTAGAATTAGTAGTATAAACCTAGGGAAGAAGATGTACATCTACTAGCGCTACTGAGAAGATGCTTCGACGTCTATAATAATTTATGCTCTCTGGCCTTCTCACAGAGAATCCAAATGTTAAACTTGGTGGCTCAGAGTTTTCCCAATGAAACTCTTCTGATTTGGTTTACTGTTTCCAATAGTTGCCTTTCAGAATTCCATAATATCAAATCACAGGAGGGTTTGCTTAAAGAAACCCCAAAACCTGCATTTCAGCTTTCTTTCATGCTAGTGGTGGAAACTTGAGCTATACAGAAATAATGGAAAACTGTTCTCTTGCAGGACAAAGGCTGGGAATGTCTACAAATATTTTTAAACCTGATGGATTTTGTAAAGAAACTAGAATTTAAAACATGTATTCAAGGAAACTGAGCCCTCAGAGAACAAACAAACAAACAAAAGTTATTTATATGCCCAGTCCTATCTTGCCTTCTTCAGACAACTCAGATAAAATTCTGTTTGCAAACTGAACATTAAGAAACAGGAAGGGTTTTCTCATACAAGTTGTATGTGGGAGATGTTTGGAAAAGCTGATGGTGAATTCCTGCTGAAAAGAAGAAAAGAACCTGTAACTAATTCCCAAAAATGCCATTAGGTAAATCAAGATTCTTTGAGCTGACTCAAGATAGCCTCTGAGCATGCACTGGATAGTAGTGCAGGACAACAACCTCAAGGTCCCTGTGGCTGCAAGTCAGAAAGGATCATACACAAACCAGTATCATATCTAATAGATGGCAATTCATATTCACTGCATGACTTTATGTCTGTGTCTGGCTTTTCTGGTCAGACTTATCAATGCAAACAAAGTAACTGAAATTCTGATTTCAGTTACATTCGGGCACACTGACATTTAAAACTGTTCATATTTTCAACCTTTTTATTTTTTTTAATTCCCAGATTTCAGTGTAGCTTGAATTTAATTTTACTGAACCTGATGTCATCCATCACATTGTATTTTCTTCCTATGGAAATTCAGTTTAGTAATGAAAGCTTAGACAATAGAAATCCCTCCCCTGTAGCTTCATAAGAATGTTTTCTTTACCTGCATATTGGCCACAAAAGATTCTGTATGTACCGCTTACAAGGCTCAACCTGTGAGCAAAAATGCCATTGGTAATGAGATGCTTATAACATGAAGATTGGGCCATTATAGCTGGATGTGAAAAAACATGCTTAAAACGTCTGAGCCACTTTTCAATGACAATTTCACTAGTCAGTCTCGTTAACTTGTTTTAAAAATTTTGATATTACTAAATGTTAAAAAAAAATAAATGAAGTACTCAGAAAATATCCAAATTCAGGGCAAATTTTTTGGGGGTATTGTATATTAAACCTGTAATATTTCACATTTTTGATGTGTTAGTAGTAGCTCTGCGTAAATGACAGATGAAGTGGTCAATTGAAACTTGAATAGAAAATTTCCACCATTCAGAATCCAAAGTACTTGCAAACTAACTTCATGACATCTAGTCCAATAATTTTCAGATCATTTACAAACAGTTACTGCATGGCTAGGGTACACATAGTTTTTGAACTGATGGATGGATATAGATGGAAAACATTTGGAGTCTTCCTTTCATCCTCAATCAATAAGCCAAGAAATGCAATTTAGTTTCTGAGCAGAAGGAAGTTGTCTGGCACTACTTTGTTTCAGCAAACAATACTTCCCCTTTGAGCAAAAGGGAAATTATTAAGGGAAAGCAGAAAGGACTATGGAATAAATTGTAGTCTCACACAAATATGATTATTTCTTCAGACAAAATCAATCTGTTCCTTAAAAACGAAGGGTCCCACAAGCACTAGGTGGCTCTGCAGCCTCCTATGCAGTTGCTGCCTGCGCTCAAGCTCACACGTACATGGTGCAGATGTGTAACCTGGCGTTACTGATGTGAGAAGAGGGAAGAGATAAAAATCTTTTGGGAGCCTCTGTCTCTTGGCTTGGGAGCTTCATATAAGCTCAAGTCCTTGCTCCTTGCCTGAGCTACATTGTGTGGATGTCTGTGCATCATGTTGCTCATCCTGACCCTGACTCAGGGATTTCCTGGCCTGACCTCAGATCTGCCTTGTCAATATGGACTTGTCAGGCTGACGTGAAGCTGACTGCAGGACAAGTGCTGCATACGCCAGGAGGTCTTAGTATGTCCAACTTTTTTAACCTTGTCTTTTCCACATATTAGTATTTGTGTTGAAATAAATAACATCCTACATCCTAAAAAAAGCACTGAGTACACTATTACTTCCGACAGTACTTCCACAAAATAGAGTAAGATCGGAAGTACATTGGAAAGCTTTCTCCATGGGGATGAGTACCTTTGACCTGGCTAATCCATCAGTTGTAGACTTCCATATTGGCCCAGCAGTGCTGGTACACTTTGATACTCTCTACATGGACAGAGAGAGCAAACACAACTATTTGTTTTATGAAAACAATTACACATGATGTCATTTCTGTTCTTGTGAATGACAGCATTAAGATTTCTATGCTAGGTTTTTCCAAGTGTACTTTTGGAAATGGAGAAAACACAGAGTGAAAAGGAAAACTCTACTATGATGGACACTTCTCACCCTCCCCATCAGCTATTTATACACACTTGTAAAATCACTCTGAGTCTCATCTTCTCCAGGCTGAAAGTTAGTTCTCTCAGCCACTCCTCATATGACAGATCCTCCAAGTCCTTAATAATCTTTGTGATTTTTCAGTAACTCCCTGTCTCTCTTGCACTGGAGAATCTGGATTGGATATTTCATTCCAGATGTGTCTCACCAGTGCTAAGTCAAGGGGAATGATCATGTCCTTCCACATCCTAGAAATGCTCTGCTTAGTGTAACCCAGGATGTCATTGTCCATGTCCAACTTCTCCATCAGGGCCCCCAGTTTTTTTCTGTAAAGCTGCTTTCCAGGTAGCCAGCCCTCTGCAGCTACTGGTGCCTGAATGTATTCCTTTACCAGACACAGAACTTTGCATTTCCCGTTGTTGAACTCTATGAGATACCTGTTAGGTCAATTCTCCAGCCTGCTGAGGTCCATCTGAATGGCAGTGCAACCATTTTGTGTATCAGACACTCCTAGTTTTGTACCATCTACAGATTTGCTGAGGGTGAACCCTGTCCCATCATCCAAGTCACTAATTAAGATGATAAATAGCACTGGTCCCAGTACTGAATCCTGGGGTATGTCACTTTTGACTAGCCTCTGGCTGGACTTCATGCTACTTCTCATAACCCTTTGAGATCAGCAGTTCAAGCAGCTTTCAGTCCACTTCAGTGTCCATTTATCTAGGCTGTACTTCTTCAGTTTGTCTATGAGAATGTTAAGGGAAACATGTCTAAAGTCTTCCTCTTGAAGTCAAGACAAAGAACATCACTGCTTTTCCCTCATCCACCAAGCCTTTCATCTCATCATAGACAGTTAGCAGCTTGATCAGGCACAAATTCTCCTTTCACCTATGCTGACCAATCTCAGCCACCCTCTTGTCCTTACCATGCTTCAAAATAGTTTACAGAAGGACTTGCTCCATCATTTTCCCAGTGACTGGTGAATAGGACGCCTTTAGCTCCCCAGACTCCCCTTGAAGACAGAAGCAAGACTTGTTTCCTCAGGAAAGAAGGAACCTCAGAAATCTCTCCTGGTTTCCGTGACCTTTCAATGATAATCAAGTATGGCCTTGCAATGACATCAGGCCCCTCAATACTCATTGGTGCATCCCATGAAGTCACAAGGACTTGTGCATGTCCAGTTTGTTTAAAAGTTCCCTAACCTGGTCCTCTTTCACTGAGGGCAAGTCATCCTTGCTTCCGAAGAGGCCTGAGATTACTATGGCTGGTTTTATAAGTAAGGACTGAGGTACAGAAGGTAATGAGCATCCTGGCTTTTTCCATGCCTTTTGCCAACCAGTCCCCTGCCCCAGTATGGAGCAGTAGGCCCACATTCTGCAGCAAGTTCATCTTTTCCTTAGTCCTTTGCTGCTGATGTGTCTGCAGAAGCTCATCTTGTTGTCCTTCATATCCCTCTGAAGATTCAATTCCAAGTGGCCTTTGGCTTTTCTAACCATGTTTCTACATGCTCAGTGTCTCTATATTCCTCCTGGGTCCTTGCTTCCACCTCTTCCTTTTTAAATTAAGAATTTTATCAAGTAACTTCATCACCTGAAGATAGAGATTCCTGTCTGGTGCAACTCCAAAAATGTATGTAAAAAGGACAATGCATTCTTACAATGCTGAAACTATCTCTTGAAAGGAAGATTTTAACATAAGAATGAATATATACTATATTTTTCCATTATTTGTTTATTCTTCTGAGCTCTTTTATTAAACTAGTGTTTAGTTAATCTCGAGTTGTTCAGAGCTCACAGATCAGCTAATAGAAATCTCAAAATTGCTTTTAGCACCTTCATATCAAAATGGATTGTTGCCAGCACAATAATAGAGCTTAGCCATTCTCTTCACAAATATGCTGCCATTGAAATGAATGAAAATGTTGATACTAAGTACCTTCACTAATCTTTAAAATTATTCTAGGCAAGACAGTTTCATAAATAATTTAAAGAACAAAAAGCTCAGTATGAGGAAACATACCGAGTCTTTAAATCAAGCTGATTAAAACCCTAAAAGAGGTGAAAAAATGGGTTTGAGGCCTATGGAGGTATCCTGAATCTTTGCCTCTTCTCTGCAATTTCTGTCTTGATGTTTGAGAATGAGAGCTGAAATGAGTATATTCTAGGGAAAAGTATCTAATAAACAAAATGAAGGAATGTATTAAACAGAGAAGTTCACCTCAGTGCAGTCTCTATGGTTTCTGTTGGGGTACCTTGAAAGGAAAAAAATACGAAGTCCTTGTACAGTTCCCTTTTAAGCCAGGCACTGGTTCTGACATCACTGCAGATACCAAGATATGTGTGTTTCTACGTATATATCACTAATCCTGAGCTTTCTTGCATATTGGTGCCTATTCATATACACAAAAGTCTTCCTAAATCTAGATTGCCTGGATTACCTATTTTCTTCTTCAAAATAAAACCAAAGGTAACACCATGCAGAATGTGGTTTTCTTCTCAATGAAAATGACATTTTTCATAAGGAATATCTGATGGACTAATCAAGTGTAACGTTAAAGGAAACAAAGAGTTTGGTACCATTATTTCCTCTACCTGATGCAGTTAGCAATTTTTGTAAAACAGAGTCTCTTATTCTTATTTTACCACATCTAATTACTATTGTATCTAAGCCTAACACTATTTATTATAGTGTATAAAGAAGAAGCTCTGAGGAAAGGACCTGCCATGTGTCTCAATATAGGTCATAGTCAGAAGAAAGCTCTCTTGTCCTCTCAACAGAGACAAGAGAACACAAATGCACCAAAAAGGCAAATAAAGTACAGCTGAATATTGTATGAAATCATAAGTGTGACGATAGAGGAGTGTACAACAGTACCAAAAAGAGAAAAAGAAAGTAGGAAACAATGGGATATATGCAATAGAAAAATAACCTTATATTTCACACATACCTTCCACCCATAGGGTCGCTCATAGAAAGGTCCCTTCATGCTGCTGGTTACTATGGTGACCAGGACAACCTAAGAGCCTACTTAGGACAGAAGTGATGTACCATCCAGCCCATTACTCAAGGCAGTGGGATACTATCAGATAAAAACATTGGTTTAAGAAACCTGTGATTGAAGACACCCTCTGTAGCTTAGAGGTACCAAAGACTGATATTTTTTTTTAAGGAAGGAAAGATTGAGTGGATGAATTTCAGATAATAATGAGCAAACTTATCTATGCATTTTAATTTTGGTTTTTGATTCTTCCAAATCTTTCACAAATATCATCACTATGGAGAAATTAATCACTTTAAAGCAGGCTTATCTAAGCCAATGTAATGAAGCAATAGTTTACCATTTATAATATAATTTTCAAAAAGCAAAGGTGACAAGCCCCTAATTCCCGTATATAAAACTTGATTTCAGTTTTGGAACACTTGTGCGTGTCAGCAAACTGAGAAAAAAGTTTACAAAAAGAGAAAGATGGACAACCTTGCACAGAGACCTATTCTAAAAATGTAAAACCCAAAGGGCTTACTGATTCGAGCTATAAATGGAAGGAAGTAGGAAGAAGAGGATGCACAGAATAATGCACATACAACTGAAAGGTGTGTCAGACCAAGTCACTGTGTATGTGTGCAGAATTTAAGAATTGGGGAATTACCCAGGAATTTATGGAGTTAAGTTCTGACAGGACTACACAGCTAATAAGGACTTAGACACATAGCTATGGAACAATAACTGGATGTGTGAGGATTTGAGTTTTATATTAGATTTATATTTCTGTTTAGATGGAGTATATACAAGCAACATATCCACCTGCAAAATAGGGAGAACAAGCTTCTCCCGTTTTATAGATGTGCTCTAAGGAAGCATCCATAGAGATTCTGAGGCTCCTGTGTTGTGTGGGTAAACAACCGGAGTATATAGGTTAGCTAGACATAAGAATATATTTTAAAATATATGAGACAATCTGACAGTCGAAAACAAATTTCCTAGAGATTGGCACAGAGATGCATTTAGGAAACATTTCTTTTTCAGCACTTGGAAAACATCACTATAGAGAAAATGGTGACAAATTGTGACCCCAGACACAGTAGTAATATATCCCCAAAGCACTGAAACAGAACACTTGGAAATAAAAGAAATATGAAATTAGCATTTTCAATATTATTTTTTCTGCAACAGCTCACTGTATTTATTTTATGAGCATCTAGCATGACAAAACAAACAGGATTCAAGTGCTATGAAATAGTCTTCCTGTAAACTAGCCTAAGGCAGTTTCTCTGCCTGTGCTACCAATTGTGCTAATGATACAGTAACAGCTTCAGAATAATCCCCTTCACCCTCTGAAACACAAACAATCTTGTATAAACAGAAGACAAAGGATCTCAAAGTTCTTCCCTAGCCAGCTGCAGGCAAGAGACAAGACACTGGCACGCAATTGTCTTGCGTACGGTGGACACATTATTCTGTCATTGATAACAGCATCGCTTAAGAACAGTAGCAGCACAAGCAGTTTGCCTTGCCATAACACAAGCTTTTCCATTAGCTAGTTACATCAAAAAATCAAATTAAGACTACTGATGATCTAAATTCAGTAAAATATACATCTATTTAAATCAATTAGTGTGATCTAGTAATGGGATTCTTTGAGAGGTGGAACAGATGCTGGTTGAAATAATCTAGTTCTATTCATTGATTGACCTTAGGTCTAATAGCAAAGATATAATTGTCAAAGATTGTGGATTCTGCAGGACATAAACGTACCATGGTGCAATTGTATTTTCACTGACTTTAATCATAAGATTATCTGTCTAGTCACCAAGTCACCACTTTCAAAACTAGACGGGTAAAAGAAAATCTCACTGGCAAATATTCAACTGATTACTCACACAACATACAGAAAAAAAACCCACAAAAATAAAATTGAACTCTTCACCTTTTCAAAGCACATCATCTTCTGTTCCTCTTACTGTAAAAAACACCAATTACATATTTCACCTACTTTCTTCCCCCTCATACTAGCTTTATGCCAGAATAATTTCATAGTCCTTGAGTTACTTCTGATACACCACAACTGCATCTATGTAAGAAAGTAATTTTTAGTTATCTTTCATTACTTGTAAATAATTCATAATATTTTTAAGGCAATATGTGGCATAGGACACAGTTCTTTGAGAGACTTCAATTACCTGGGTAATACCTAGCGAGGCCAGTTGCACTACCAAAAACCTGCCATAATAAAGTGGGGTCTTCTTCTCTGTTCCGCTTGAATACATCATCCAACGCTGCAGTCCAATTGAGCTCATTTAACACAATTGTTGCTGTTAAAAACAACAAAAAAAAGTTATTAAAGAGTTACATCCTAGCAAAAGTAGCAACTTCAAAAAGCAAACATTTCATTTAAAAAACCCACAAAGTAAATTTAAAGAAATGGTCTCCTCTTTCTTGGGAATTTTCTTTAAGTTGCTCATACTCTCTTCCCACTGCATTATTTGCATACCCAGTATCTTCCCCACATACTTTGTGTCTGAGATGTCACTCTAGTTGCACTTCCCAGTTATAGAAAAATAAATGCGAGCATATAAAGTTGATGTTTACTAATTACAACACACTACAATAAGAACAACTAGAATGACGTCAACAAAAGTAGGTATATACCTCTTATAAAGGTAACAAAGGAGTCCCTTTCCAAATGGACGCTGTAAGAGGATTATATGGGAAAAAGATAATGACGAGTTATTGGAACTGTAATATTAAGGTGGGACTGCATGCACACCAGTACTCATTATTGCGCGCTAACAGGATCTTAATGTTCATATACGTGATCACTTACAGAGAGATCAGCAATGTGAACATTAATATTTATGAGTTGGTTAGTTCCACATTGAACTTAAAATACACTGAAATTCACTTTCACCTAAACACAATGTGTCCAGTTATAAAGAAACTTATATTCACAAAGGTGTCCTGTACCAATGCTTGTTTTAATCAACCAAATATAGCAACATATTCTACGCCTTTTTGAAAAAAAAAAAGATATATTGGGCAATTTACTCTAAAATTGATGAACACTGCTACAGTAATAGTCAATTGCTATAGTCAGTAGTCAATGAAATTTTATACTTATAATAAATCATGTTTTTCACCTAATTTAATCAGCTGTACATATTTCATTAATTTCTCCAAAACAATCTTAATGTTAGGCAATAGGGAGTATTCAGTTAATCAGAAAACCAAGGAGGCTTTTCGTTGGTTTGATCACTACTTCTTTCTTTTGCATTGCCTAATGGCATTGTAAGTGATATTTAAAAAACTGAAACACCTAGATGAGCAAAGCAAGAATGGAAAGGGAACTAGACGGGAAAAAACATTTTAAAACAGCTAAAAATGTAGGTATAAATCCTACAAAAGTTAACACTGTAATACAGATCCTGCTTATACTATGGTATTACACACAGGAAAGAAAATCGCACTCTACTTGCAAATGGGCAAGTCAAGTTCAAATAAAACCAGCTCTGATTTAAAGCACCTGAGTGGCATCATAGTACAAAATTTGCTATGTAGGTCTACATTCTAGCCTTCTGCTATGGTGGAAAAAAAGGAAACAATAAAAATAAGCACTGGCTGAAAGTTAACATTTGACAACCCATTTCCAAAGTGAGGTTGTTAACAGGTACTAGAGAAACGAGATCACAACATGAAATTTTATAGGCTTGTTTTTAAAGGTTAAGGAGAAAATTGCTACACCATGCGTTTTGCAGAAAGGTTTATCTTTTATTTCAAAGTAGTTTGAAGATAATATTGCTCTCTCAAGATATAGCTTTATAGAATTATCAAATTAAATTTCCAATGCTTGAGATTCCCTGTAAGCAATAAACTTGTACTATATACCTGTCTCTTTGTCAAGTAGATAACTATAAATATATGTTTAATTAAGAAAGAGGAATCATTCCCTGAGGCACGATGAAAAGTTAATTATCATTTTAAAATGGTTACCGTTCAATTACCTCTTTTAGATCCTGTTTGACCTACTGTGTAACTAAGCATTATGCATAGACTTTCTAAACTTGACTTTCTGTGAGATCATACTTCCAGAAGTGGCTCCAAGAAGTCATTGGAAGCAACACCATTTACTTAGATAAGAATTTCCTTTCAGCTTGTTTTTTTTCATGTTACCATTGCCTCATGGGATGTTCAGAGTACTTGGCTGACAAAGCATTCAGGTTTCAGGGTCCTCTATGAATTCCCAAGTCCCATAACAATATAAACCAATGCATTTTTTTGGCCTTGTGACCTGACTTAAAATTACTGAAGCCTCTACTCCCAAATCTATCAGTGACTTTACCACTCTGGTCAGACCACTGATAGCCCTATTCAGCAAAAGATTTAATCAGGAAAAAAAAAAAAATGTTGAGTTAATCATTTTCATAAAAGCTTTTCTAAATTGGTGTCTATGCATCCCATGAAAAAAACCTCGTCACATACTAAACATGATACAATATTTCTGAAGAGATTTGCTTCTGTATTCAGTGAAGGTATATTGAACATCTTACTGTACTGCTGCAGAAAGTATGGTAACACTTCTTACTATAAAAGCATAGTGTAACATTTCTTAAAAGTGTATTGCTAAGGGTTATACACATATATATATGAACCTGTATGTTTACACACATCTCTGCACATATACACTCATATATATATAAATATATATCTGAAATACATGCACATACAAAAAAAAATAAAATAAGGAGACAATCTACAAATAATAAATTAACAAAGTCCTGAAGTACTGAATGGAGCTGATAATTTTATTAGACTTGTTGAGATTAGGCTGTTATACAAGAAATATAGCTTACTAGATCTTATTTGTAATATTTATGGAGAAGTGATGCTTTATAGTCAGTCAAGAGTTTTATGACCTTATTTATGTCCCACTTTCCCCTTCCTCCTCCTCTATAAAGTTCTCCCAGAGACAAATACAGCACCCTAAAAAAAATCCAAGAACCTGAAGCAATGAGAAAAAAAACCCCAACACAACACAACACAACACATGAAGTTGGAATTAAAAATATAAATAATGTGAAATTCAAGATGAACAAGAACAGAGCATCATAACAGAAGTAGAACAAAACAGATCTGGAAAAAGGCTACTAACAGTATGTAATGTATCAGTTGCTGAAAAACATACCTTCCTGCACTCCAGAAATTCATAGTTAATTGCCCAAGTCTTATTTCAGAATAAAATTTAACAGCACACATGTAAGGTTCAACACATATCACCTTCCTCTTAATTCACTTGCTCATTATGACAACAACAATCTAAGCTTGGAACAGACACAGTTTACAGAGTTTATTGGTAGGACTGACATGTAAACAGCTGATCGAACAATCGCTAAAACAGCAATTCCTGGACAGTTTGCTACTTGTAATTCAAACTGGCTCCCTTCATTCAGGATGCTTTTTTTTTTTTTCATTCTGCCTACAAGTATACTTGACATAGAATGCACACACACTTGTGTTAACTAAACCAGTAATCAGTAAATAAGGAAAAGGGTGCTGGGAGTTTTAGCTTTAATAATTTATTTCTTTAAGTGTTTTTCCACAACAGACATTACTCTTTTGCTTCTGCTAAAGAATACACCCTGGACTTCAAAAGGCAAGCTGTAAATCAAGTCCCCTACTATTTTTTTTTTAATGCACTACCTCCGTTAATAGGCAATTGCAAACCAATATCTCTAGGTTCTGGTTTAAAGCCAATAGCACTGGCTCTGAGACATGCCAAGCACAGAAAAGCAGCAGCAACACTCACAAGCAGCAACAAAGCTGTTCTTCAAATGATTCCTACTAAAATATCATGATTCTCAATTTGCACTTAAAAATCAATGCAGTGCAACTTTCACTAGCTTACAGTAAAGACTATGGCAACCTGTCAGAATACCCTAATTTGAGAGATCTGGATTTATACCAGCTTCATGAATACAGTGCCAATTTCCTTTATTTTTCTGTTATTAAAAAAGATACATTTTACTAAAATAAAATGTTAAGAGGCGGTATAGCCACACCTCCTGAGATGCTGTATATCCTAGAAACAGTTATCTTTCCTTTTGAGTTAACTTCCATACAGGAAAGGGCTTTTGACTGATAATTGGCAGAAAATCTAGTTGGAGACAAGTCTCCAATAAGCTTATTTCCAATTCTGCTAGAAGAAGCCTTTGAAGATTGCTACTTCAAAGTCCTTCAGCTGCTACCTTTCACTTAATATGGGCAAGATGAAAAAATAAAATTTATCATCCTACAATAGGAAACATCATTCTTTCTGGCTAATTCCACTGAACTCCATCCATCTTTTCCTTTCTTTCCTCTTCCTCATGACATGAGGTTTAGGGGCCTTGACAAGGAATGGATTCAATTTTCCTCTGCAAATGCAATCAATAAGAAATAGAGAGCACTACCATGCTCTCTTTAAAAGAACTGGAATACGCTTCTGATGAGTTATTCAATGTATAGGCCCTGGCCTGCACACACAGCACAGTACAACTTTATTTGAAAAGGCTGAGAGCTATTTACTGTATTTGAAAATATGTGAGCTGCTGTTCCCTGATGCAGCAGCTACACATACACTGGGGAGAACAGAAGGGAGCTGCTCAGCAGCTCATTAATCTTCTTTTAGTGTGTGGAATGTATTACACTTCCATATCCTGTTTAATGAAGTTGACTCATTGAGTTTTTTAAAGATAACATCGAGTAATTATTGTTATGAATGAAATATATATTTGCAATCAAACATTATGGTATTTAAGAGCAGGAACAGAGGGACAACACATTTGCAAGTGCATATATTGGTATATATGTGTACTTCCATCTTTAGTCATGCTAATCAGACATACAGACTCTGCCAAAGGTATAAACTAGTCTTTGTTATGATTTCTGTGTTTGACTAATTTTTTCAAGATTACATTCCTTCCAGTTTGTGTTAAATTACACAGAATATCACACACTCTCAACTGTCATTGGGAGGTTGTACTCCCATTTCATTTTATGTTGGACTAAGAAGAAATGGTCTTTCTGATTTTAAGGTATTTTTAATTAGATTTCTGCATTGGCTTATATAGATATGTGTGTATACACACACATACACTTTTTCTCCATAATTCCAAAATATAGTAATTCAAAGAGCTATTCTGGTAGCTCAACTTCAACTCTTCAAATTTAGATGCACATTTTAAGCCATCTACTTCTCTCATGCAAAGTTCAGCAAACGCAAAAGGCCAGGGCAAAGGAAAGATTATAGTGGCTCCAAACTGAACACTGTCTCCAAGGTAACTGGTCCTTGGAGTGGAATCAGAAATCTGAATTCAGATACTTAGGCCCAGGAAAGTGTTCAACTGAAAGCAGTCATCCAAAAAACCTTCACAGCTGATTAGAACCCAGTTACAAGAGACTAATAAGAAAATTCTCAGAGGTAGGGAAACTGGAGAGTGTTTTATCCAACCTCTCTATAGAGGTTAAGCAAATAAACCGGAGCACACTGTGAGAGACACACAGGGATTGTAGGAGTGTGTATCTACAAACTGCATGATTTAAATATAGTTTGCACACATACACCAGAGTACCAAATTTATCAGATTAGTTACAAACATTGCAATAACTTTAGTTTGAAAACATCTACCAGCTGATTTGGAAGTATTCTAGTTATTTACTAATTCATTTAAGTACATAATACTTTGAAAGGTAAATAATTACTAATGTGAAAAATATTTACAAATGCAAGAATTACCAAAGCAAGAATTACGGATGCAATGGAAATGTATTCTTTTCATTCAAAGCATAAGAAGAACAGGGGAAAAAAAAAAAATCTTAAATTTTAACATACAATAGCTGTTATATAGTGGCATTTCCAACTGGGTAGGTCATTATTTTAAGTGATGCTCTGCTGGATCTTGTATATATAAATCAGCTACAAAATCTTGCTGTAAAAGTAGCAGTCATAGCAGAATTTAAAGTTATTGGATAATCAGAACTGTTTCGGTAATATGCAATCAATGGTGCATAAAAAGTAAACTATTTAAACACGATTTCTAGCACATGGAATAATAATGAAATAATTTCACATTCTATGATTGCTGAAAGAAAATTATATAGAGTAGGGATTCCACACTTTTTAGTTAAAAGCATAAATGATAAAATGTCATGCACTTTTTTCTTTAAATGAACAACATCTCTCCTCCCCGTTAGATACCTAACATAATGTCCCAGACACTTCTATACATAATTCTTTGAAGAAGTCACTGAAGTCTAGCATACTGTTGTGTCTGTGTCAAATCAAGTAAATTAATTTGCAATGCCATACGCTGTCTGCTGACTGACTTAGCTGCCACACGCTGATAGCCAGAGAAGCACAGTAAAAGCTCATTAAAATAAAAAATGCCCAGGAGAAGCAAATGAGGATAAAAACGTCAAGAAGAGAAGATGGAATTAAGCTTCTATTATAGCTCAACAAAAAAGAGTTGATACAATGCAGAGCCATAGACTCTTCAATACACATTTTTCAACAAGTTATTTATCACTATAAAACATAAAAGAAACTCCTATTATATACTGCAATCTATTGTCAATAACAGTATTTGTGCGTCTTATAAGTTGGAAAGGATGAATGTTGTTTTTTGCCTTGCTTTCTCATCCAAATATACCTGCATGTATTCTAGAATGGAATAATACCCTATGTAAACAACCATACAGTATAGTAGGTTTTTTTCTGGGAAGTAGGCAAGAAGACAAAATATACGAAAGATACTGTTAATCAGAGTGGTTCTGGAGGACTTTCAGATTTTGTAGAGCCACCTACAGTGTAAGAACCTAAGTAAAATGAAAAACAGAATGAACTTTTTAAAGTAATTACAGCAACTCTTGATTTTTTTTCTATTTATTATCAGATTTCACAGGCTAATTCAAAGTAGGCCATCTAAAGAAATAATTCCTTCTTTATAAAAAACAAAACTGATGAAGTATTATTTTAAAATGAGTATGTTGTACTTTTATGAAAATACCAGGGATGAAATATCAACAAAACAACCACTTAGAGAGTAATGATGACTATATTACACATCTTAACTCTGATTTTCCTTCACTTTGCTCTAATTTTTTGTTAGCATTTCAAAGGATATCATAGTGACACTCAAATTAAACTAGCTATAGAAATATGCTTGATCTTTAATGAAGACTTCTCTCTATAAAAAAAAATTAATTAGGTGTTAACAAAAACAAAGAAAATCAATCAAAAGGCTGTCTGGAAATGCTGTTTGGGAATAACTTATTGAATTTTGTCTTCAGTCTGCCAGGGTACCGCCACTTCAGTAACTTTCCAGTCACTAGGGCACTTTACAAGATCAGTAAATCCTAAGCAGTAGCGGGGTTAAGTGAGAAGGAAAACAACTAGAAACAGACTAACTCATACAAAAATGTTCTCTCTCCTACCTCATGCTGTCTGAATTTTTTTGTAACTGTTTTTCCAGTTCCCATTATAGTTGATATTACTTGTAGTCTGAGATCTCAATTAATTCAGAAAAGGATACTATCACATGTTAGTTTTATGTAGTGCACCTGTTAAAAATTTCTTACAATTTTTCTTACAACATGTATATTGGCCATGAACAGCAATTCCTCTGTACTCTCCCCAGCCATGGTAAATTGGAAAGCACAGGTATCTCTACAAAAAGAGAGACATGTTAATACAATAAAATATGCCACCTTGTCTGGCATACTGTGTGTTTGTTTTGTCTGTTATGCCAAAGAGAAGAACTGCATGTGGACAAATTCTGAAAACAGCCACTAAGATACCTGGTGAAGAACAAAAGATCTGCCTTCTGAAAGGAGATAGAGTTTAGGCAATATATCCGAGAAAAATGAGGCAGAGTCAGAAAGTAAGGCCATTCCTGAAAAGGGTATATAAGGATGGCACTGGCACAATAACAAATGGGTATAAAGTACATAAAAATAAATTAGAACAGGTAATCAGGAGGTCTCCTTTACGGCAGAGGTTCTTAGAATGGCCTTCTGGTAGGAGACACAAGCAAGGAGCCCAGATCTTTTAAGCTGGAGTTTGTTTAGTTTATTAAAGGAACAACATGGACTAGGTAGATTAAGAATTGGATTGCCAAGCAAAAAGCTGCCCTACTCTGATATACCACCCTTTGTTACAAATAAAGAAAAGGTCCTTTTAGAAGCTGAAATGTAGTAACCACAAACAATGCAGTTTTATAGAGTCAATAGCAACATAAGAACTGGAAGTAAAATTGCTTTTCTTATTCATTTTTAATTAATGAATATAAAATGTTTGCAAACAAACTATGGATAATGTTTTACTACATTAATATATCTCTCTATATAGTACATGCATATGTAAGTTCCATATATATTATAAAACTTGTATTTTAAATGCATATTAATAATAACTATACATTATAAAATTATTTTCTATGTGTTACATAGAAGTATGGACATGCATATGGAGAACATACATGTATATCATAAACATTTTTTTTCTGAGGTTTAAGGTGTTTTACTGAATATTAAAATAATAGAGTGGATTTGGCTAATAGATTCTAATCTAATCCCCATATAAATGAAATATTAATGAATAGCAGCCTGGCTTAATCTATCTAAATGTATTTCTGGCAACAGAAATCTCAGATACACTGAGTGTGAGGGGAATACAGTGCACAAGTGGGAAACGTGAGAAAAATTATGATGAGACAAGGTCTGTTTCACCACCTGAGCTGCTACAGATGGGACAGCTCCTGCTCCTTGTCAATATTCCAACCATCTCATGCAAGAGTTTTGCAGACTAAAAATAATTACATTTCCACAACCTTTCTTCTTGTTGTTTTTGTTGTTGTGACTTTTGGCCAAAGGCTGTGCCAAAGAAGAGGAAGACAGATAATTTCTAGAATTCAGCTACCCAAGCAAGTCCCCTCTCTCCAACAGACAAAAATCTGTCCCCTGTGCAACTTCATTATGCCTTCTTGGAAGCAGAAAATAAAAATCAAACAGAAATCATCATTCTATAGCCTGGCGTCATCATAGGTACTGTACCTTGACTGTTAATTAAGCTTGGTTTGGTGTTGTTTTCCAGGTTATATATTATATATATATTCCCTATATAGAGAGGGAATATGAATAAAACTCCCATCTCTTAAAGATCAAGGGGCTGTAGCGTAGTAGAAAGGTAAAAGTTCAAAGCTTGCTGCCTGTACTGACATTCTCCTTCTCTCTCTGAAGACATCGCTAGTTCTTGCTGTAAACAAAGACTTTGCCTGTATATTTACAAGAGGAAAAATATTTTTATTTCAGCTATAGCATTCAATCTATGAGGAATGAAACCTAGACACCCAGTCCTGTGCTTCCGAGACGCCAAGCTGGGTGAATCCTGGCCTCCCTGAAGTTAATGACAAAACTCCTTTACTGCACAGGGAACTGATTTCGTCCTTCAGAACATTGTAACTCGGCAGTGTTCAGTCCCTCTTTCTGTATGTAGTATTTTGTCAGTCCAAGGCAATAAGCAGAACACAGAACGAGAAGCCAGGACTTATTAATTTAGATTTTCCAAGCAAAGGGTTAAAAAAAAAAAACAACACCAACCAAACGCCACTATCCTTACTTCATAAGGCTCAAAATGACTTTGAAATAATAAAGGACTCAAAAGGATATTTGGGAATGCAGTAAAATTAATAATCTTTGTAGTTTTTTTGTCTGCTGCCATGAGTACTCTCTCAGGATTCATCTAAATTTTCCATATTCAGTTTTTTTCACTTGATATAGAAGTTCTTTGTTCTACAATGTCCAAACAGAAATACATTTTCATAATCACATGCTTGCTGAAGGTCTCCTTGTTTTAATTTATTTTGTGATTATATAAAACCACAGGAGGAGACAGTAAAATTGCAGAAAACAACTGGAATGGGATGAAGACAGAAATCTTATTGCCTTATATATACCTACCCTATTTTTTAAGAAGTCTTATGCCTTATATATTCACCTACCCTAATGGTTTAGACTGTACTAAATTTTAGCTATTTTAGCTTCCCATATTTACCTAAGGGCTGTAATCCTTCCTGAATGAGTAAATACTGCATAAATAGAGCTTTTAAAATCAGAGAAGCTGCTGAGTTTGAGGTTTCTAAGGGCTTCTATATAGATCATTCCCAGTAATAGGAGACCAATGTATTAAAGAAATACAGGCACAGATGGAACAGCTATGGAGTAAAAAAATGCAGAAGGAACCAAAATGGTGAAGAATACATTATAAAGACCTCTAAAGTCCTACAGTATTTTTAAAACAGATACTTTCAATTAAAGTCAGGGAGTGAGAATACAGAGTACCCCATTTTCTAGGATAAGCAGAAGGATATAAAAATATGAATCTGACTTTAAATTAAGGCTTTAAGAGGCAGTCATATCACCTAGTGTAATAAAACAAACTTCAGCCCCAGTCTTACAGGCATTTCTACACATATTTAATGTTCATATTTGATAAATGAAGGAAGTAAAACCAAATGCCAGGAGTTTAGCACTAGCTAAATCCCATCATACTCTGACAATCTGCATCAATTCAGGATGTACTCTGGGGAAACAAGGGTCCAAACCTGCTAACAACTCATTGCAGCAATTGTTTCAAAAAAGGGAAAGACCTCGTGTCATATCACTTTAAAAAAAACACGACTGTATGAAGAAACACAAAAAACTTATTATTAATAAGAAACTCATTACTTTGCTTTTCTAACAGCATACTGGTTTCAGTGGCTTCACCTGTATCCGCCAGCAGTGCAGTGCACTGGAAGCAGGTCTGTATATCGAAATGGTGCTGGGGACGTGACATTCCTGTTATATAGCGTCTGGAGATTTTATTTTCTGTTGCATCTAATCTGTGCTGTAGCCTGAATGCCCATTAATAGTTGATGCGGGCCAGATGTACTGTGAGAATGAACCTTCTGGTTTAGCAGCATCAGAAGGGAATCCTGCTGCCACATTCTGAGAAGGGTTAGCAATGTCAAGTTCAGTAACTGGCCAAACAGCATTTTCTTCCAAAGGGTATGTCTGATCTGAACTAAAATACTAATGTAGACTGAGCCAGCTCTCATGAAACAATAATGAAGGGTCAGATAATATAGACAGCTGAGAGGGAGAACTACCTTCTCAGTGATAAAGAAGTTCACAGTCAACAGGCAATAATCAGCTTCATACACAAAAGGGACATTCTGTCTTGAGCACAATGTCACCTTGCAATTTGCATCAACATAGGCCTAAGCACAACAAACCCAAACAAAATGCATATTTCTATACACATATATACAAACAAGTACACATTTAACAGTACAGCTTCTCATCCAAAAAAACAATTGCTTTCTTGCTACAAATATTCTGTACACTAATGGCCAGAGTCACCTGTTGCAAGTGGACATATTTTCACTAAAACCACTGATACGATATTCCAGCGTATACCAGCTGAAAATCTGACCATGATTTTATAAATATTTGTTTCACTATTATAACTTCCTGCCCAAAAGCAAAGTAAAGAAAATTTGGCACTTTAAGGATCTGCCAAAACTCTACACAATACTTTGATGCTACTATTGTCAGTTCCTCTAAATGCTTTATGAATGTAACAGTGGTTCAGAAAATGAGACATCAGCAGCAGTAAAGAAACTAGAGCTGAGACGCTGGTTTACAGAAACAGGGCCACATTAAGAAAAGCATGACCAGCAGGTCAAGGGAGGTTCTCCTCTCACTCTATTCTGCCCTGGTAAGGCCACGTCTGGAATACTGTGTCCAGTTCTGGGGTCTCCAGTTCAAGGGTGACAGGGATCTACTGGAGAGAGTCCAGTGGAGGGCTATGAGGATGATTAAGGGTCTAGAACATTTCCCTTATGAGGAAAGTCTGAGAGCCCTGGGGCTGTTTAGCCTTGAGAAGAGATGGCTGAAAGGGAATCTGATCAATGTTTACAAATATCTGAAGGGTGGGTGTCAGGAAGATGAAGCAATTAGTCTCTTTTCAATGGTGCCTATGATAGGACGAGGCGAAATGCGCACAAACTGGAACACAGAAAGTTCCACCTCAACATGAGGAGAAACTTCTTTACTGTGAGAGTGATAGAGCCCTGGAAAAGGCTCCCCAGGGAGGTTATGAAGTCTCCTTCTCTGGAGGATTTCAAGACCCGTCTGGATGTGTTCCTGTGTGGGCTGCCCTAGATGAACCTGTTTTGGCAGGGGGGTTGGACTAGATGATCGCTAAAGGTCCCTTCCAACCCTCAGTTGAAGGTGTTGATGGTAAGTCAATATAATGTACATGCTTTTAACTTTGATTCTTAGAATCATAGAACTGTTTTGGTTGGAAGAGACCTTTAAGGTCATCAAGTCCAACCATTAACCCAGCACTTCCAGGTCACCACTAAACCATGTCCCTGAGCAGCCTGTTCCAATGCTTTAAAACCCTTTCTGTGAAGAAATTTTTCCTAATATCCAACCTATGCCCTCCCTGGTGGAACTTGAGGCCATTTCCTCTTGTTCCACCACTTATTACTTAAAAGGTGTTCTAATACTGACTTTCAGGAAAATCTTCAGCATCTCATAATCTCACTAAGCATCCTCCTCAACTATAGAACAGGAAAAATTCATTTATTCTTAATGTCCTTGTCAGACCTCAGTAACAACGTTTCTGAGTCTTTAATGTCTTGAAGGTCTTTGGAGTGATTTCTTGACATAATCTGGCACTTTGGCACAAAAGCAGCTTTATCATGTATGTAGTTTCCATGTTGTTTACAAGTCAACATCTGGCTAGCATTTTGCAGTTACAAACTCATGTCAGAAGAGTAATATGTAAACAAATCACTTCATGATTTTGTTTCAAAGCATCAATCCAACAATTGAAAAATCAACTGATGCTTACAGGACTGTCAAATAAAATTCACTTTTTCATGTCAATATACATAACAATGTTTTATTTCAGATTCTCAGGCTTTCGATCACAGGCAGAATTTTGAATTTTTTTCTTTAGAGTCAAGAAATAAAAAATACTGTATTTCAAAGAATTCATCTTGTTTTAAGTAAGACATATATTTTTGCAGAAAAAGCAAAAAATATTTTTTTGTTTAGTTACCTACCAGATAGAACCAAAAACTGGCAAGGTACATATGTTCTGGATGACAGTTCCCTACAAACTTACTTCAGTGACAACATTTAAATAAACACTGTAGGACTAACCAAAGACCATTTTTTTCTCAGAAAATGAGATTTCAGTTGTACGACCTAGTAAGTAATCATCAGGTATCTATCCCCTGCCCTGCTTCTTGACAGTTTATGCCATAGCAAAGCATAAAATACGGTCAAAGTCATCCTGTTTGTGCTTCATGACAGCATACAACAAACCGATAAAGCAGACAAGCTATCCATCATCTGCTAAGAAGACTATAACCCCCAAGGCAAAGGAATGGAAGACAGAGATGATGTAGCTATGTAATTTGTCATGATTAATTACTAATTTATTAATGTATTATGATTTCACTTTGCTAAGTACAATCTAATCCCATAAGCAGGATTCTTTCATGAGTATTAAGACAAACAGGAGCAGGGGTCTGGGGGAAGAACGTATCAGCAGCAGAACAAGAACAGAGGCGATTGCAGAGCTCTGCCATACACTTTATTCACCTACTGTCCTCCTGGTTTCTGAAAAATAAGGACAGCTGCTCAACATCCCTCTGCCTCTGAGCTCTCATTCCCTATTTTCTGTGACAGAGAAGTCAGATCAAATTAAGGAACCATTTGAAAGCAGAAGGAAATGTTATTGACTATAAATGGAAGAACTAAAGGAAAAATGGCGCAAAGAACCTACTTGCTGCAGAAATGGAGAGATATTAATGACAAACTAGCTGAAAAATGTGTGTTCTGAGCAGGCATGAAGTGAGATATCAGAAAAACTTTTTTTTGGGGGGGAGAGCAATAGTTGGAAGAAATTTCAAGGCATTAAGTCAAGAATGATGCTTGTGAGACAGGCAGAAAGTACTTAATGAAAGTAGCTCAAAAATTAATACTGATTGTTCCAAAGGCAAGCAAGGATTAAACCATTAACCCCATATGACCAGCTACAAGGAAGCTCCTTGCAGAGATGCATAAAGAAAGATCTTTGACAAATTCTATGTTTTGTGCCATTTTCCATCATTAACCATCAACAAATACATACAATATTTATTTTAAAAACATATATACATTATTTGTAGTTAAATACATTTTAAATATTCAATATCTTCTGGATTAAAAAGAAATAAAGCTAGATTCAGATTTTAAAAACAACACCAACAAAAATGTTTCCAGAAATGGCATTGAAATTTCACTATTCTATATGGATCTACTGCCTAGGGGAAAAGGAAAATCAGCAGTTATCCTTTTAGAGATACATATTCAAGCTTGCAACAGACTATCAGAATGACATATAGGTTGGATCACTACATAATGCTTTTAGCTCTTGTATAATACAAAGCATTATTCCCAAACAACTTATTATTTATATACAGACACAATGACTTTATATAAAAATAGACAATATAAACTAATTTTTAATATCTCAACTATGTTCAGAAAGACTAAATATCCTCTCTTCTATACTTTCTACATTTTATTCTTGTTCCAGCTCACTTCCATAACCAAAGCTATCAGTCACCTACCTATATTTATGTCATTTCCATCTTCATCCAGTGATGCTGAGAATGAAAACTTAAGTAGCATTCAAATCACTAACATCAGCATCACATTCCTGAACTAAAAATTAGGCAAACAGTAAAGACGCAACTGTTATACATAAACGGAACATGTATAACAGATTCTTTGCATTAAAAATGACTATTTTTTATTTAAGATTGAACTCTCAGAAGTAGTCCTACACTCCAGTAAGCCAGGGAAGCTTTAACTTCTCAAGACAAAGATTAATTTTAGAAGGAACAAATTTATACTTTAGTACTAGAATGAGTGGATTCAAATAGAACAAGCAATTTAATCATGATTAGTCTTACGTGTGTGGAATATATTTTAGTAATTTTAAAAAATGCTTGAATTTTAAAATCTCTACCCAGAAAAAAAATGTTGATTTGCGCAAGAATTTTTATCTGTTCTCACAGCAAAGGAAGATGTTGAGATGAACAGTTACTTAATTTTCCCTCAGGTTGCATATTACTTCAGTCCTACTCTAGACTTCCACTAGCCATTCTAGTAATTTATATTTTGGTCATGATCTTGCTTCATTTGCCCAGAGCTGTCCGTGTTTGTACGCAGCAAGACGCTGTTATGTTAAAACAAACAAACAAACAACCCACCCCAAACTCAACTGGCAAATTTGTTTGTTTTCTTTGCAAAAATGCAAAAAAATACAAGAGCTCACCATTATATCACCATTTCATCCAGTGCCTGTGTTCACTGATTTAATTAGCATTACATTACCCTAAATATTGCAAATAAGGTACTTTTTAGTGAGATCTACAAATAAAAACTGAATCAGCAGATACATCAGCAACATAAACATACAAACTTACTGATGAGAGTAGTCTCACTGATATTAATGCATATTTATGTGCTAGATTGAGAGGTTGTTTTCCCTCCAATGTGAATAGCAAAATTGACTATCAACACTGTCAGCCACTGTATCAGCCTATATTACACTGTCAGATTTTAATTATTATTTTTTAGGTCTGCAGAGTATATCTCATAGAAAAATAGAGCTAAGTTCTAATGCAGGAACTCTGGCTTGGTCTTCCTTAGGCCACTATGTAACAACAATGGCCACCTGCCTCATCATTCAGTTCAGTGACTTCGAGATGACCTCAAGCACTGAAAATAAAACACCGAAGTAATATTTCTGTCTTTGGAAAGTTTAACTACCAAAATGCATGAAAAATGCTAATGGACCATTCATGAAAGATCATAAATCAAACAACTTATCTGAGCAAGCAGCAAAGAAATCTCAGCGCTATTACAATTCTAATCTTAAGAGATCAAAGATGAATTTAGCTTAGTGACAATCAGCCTTTCACCGAAAGTTCAACAGCACTTACTGCATTAGTATTTTTTTTTTTTTTCCTGTATCTCTATCTGCACTTATTGATGACATTTGGAGTATTCTTCAGTAGTCAATAATAGTCTTAAGAAGTCAAAGAGAGAAGTGAGCTTGAAACATCAGCGGTATCAAAATAAATTATTGACCAGTGCCACAAAGCAAAACTGATACACATCTTCTGAAAAAAACAGTATCATTGCAGGTATTGCTTCAAACAGCCCAAACAACAACCCCTCTCCAAACACATAGAGCCCTGCCGCACCTGTCAATAGGAAATTTCTAGAGCAACCTTACAAAAACCTCAGGCAGGAAAGACAGGAGGATGAAAGAAAGGTAAACTTTCATTTTAGTCAGTATTGCCTTGTGACTTTACTAACGTCTTCATTTTCTTCAACTCTGCTGAAACACAAGGCCTAGAAAGCTTTCTCATGTGTTTCTAGTCAGTACTATCAAACAGTGTATTCTTGCAAGACAAGGAACTGAATTATTTATAAACAAAACAACTGAAAGAACTGCCTAGGTGAGATTTTTAACCATGAAGCTGTGTCTCCATCTTTGGAGATACTCAAAACCCATCTAGACATGGCTCTGACCAATATGTCTTAGTTGACTCTGCTTTGAGAAAGGAGTTGGACTAGATGGTGTCCACAGGTCCCTTCCAGCATCATCCATACTGCAATTCTGCAATGCCATCATTACACACAGGTACAGATGACCTCATAGTTGTGAAGGCTCTGCCAGAGCTGGTAAATTAGAACACTTCTGGGTAGAAACAAGGAGAGCAGGCACTGAACATACACACATTTGACAATATATTGTATAGGTTTATTAGTGCTCATCAACTTGAAATTCAGCCTTTGTTGGACTGTATGAGTGGGAGGGAGAGCAATGACATTTATCTCCCTTCCTGATTCTGTAGGCCTGTCATATCTGCCATCACTGTGGAGGAAAATGAGGAAGAAAATAAGCTCATCAGAAAGCCATATATATATACCACTCCAAGGAAAACAGAATAAGGGGGGAAAAGGACTGCAGAAAACCGCTAAAAATGGAAAATGCAATCTACCACCCTCAGACACAGAGACCAGACTTTGAGTTTAGTCCAGAACTTCTTGAACCTGGCAGCTGGGACTTTCTGCAGTAATCACACAAAAATAAAGTACTAGACCCCGAAAAGAGATGATGCAGAGGATATGAATTTGGATCTACCCCTTCTAAAGATGCAGACAATATTCTTTAAAAATCTCTAACAATATACTTCATTCACTTCCCTAGCACCTGAGCAAAAGCTATTAAAGAAAGGAATAAGAAAATAGAACTAACCATTTTTGCCAAGGGGTGACCAAATAATAGCATATCTCAGTGAGTAACTTAAGAAAACTAAAAGCATGATAATACAAGAAGCAAGTACACCAGAGTAACATGATTCTTTATGTAGATTATCTCATGCCCTGATCTTTCTGATGTAATGATCTGTAATTTCCTATTGTACATATTTTCATATTAATCTTATTCTCACAAGAACCCTCTATTTTTTTGTCAGTTTGCATTACATTTGTTTTTCTATTGATCGCATGCAAGCAGCAATCTTTCACTTACTTGTCAGATTCTATTCCTCCCTATTTTATATTCATCGTATTCAAGCAAAAGAGCTTTCACTTCTCTTGTCAGCTTCTATTGAATTTTTTTGTATTGATCTTCTCAAAGTAACAGCTTTCCACTTCCTTATCATTTTCGTAGGTATCATATTCATTTCTGTACTGAAGTCATCATTTTGATACTTCATTGCCTTTCTCCACATTATAGCATTTCTACTGCTAAAAGCATTTTAAAGACTTGATTTTGATGTTATCGTTAACTGCTCAGAAGGACAATCCTAAAACACAGCGATTACTTTGGTCAGTGGCTTTTACAGTTCTAAATTGACAGCAATCTGTGATGATATCCTTCTATCCTTATACCCATTATTCCACTGATTTTGATAAGAGTAAAAATAAATCTTCATAGTTGTGTAACCTTCACACACACACTCACAAAACCACAAATCTGTCTTACGGTACAAGTAGGCCAACTGCCTTTTTTTACTTACTTGTGAAGCCTGTGAAAATCTTTAGAAAAGCAAAACTTTCCACCATGGTCAGGAATTACTTATCAAAAAATGACTAAACAAGTGATACTTTTTGTCCATGATCTTGTCTATGCACAATTTGACTTCCATTAAGCTCAAACACTTTGCTCTTGAGGCCTGAAAATGCTGCTTACTATTAGCCCATAGAACTGACCCTTAAAACAGTTTATTTGCTCACAAACATTATCACTACTCCAGGCTAAAACTGACAAAAATGTGCCCTGAGTAGAAGTGCACAGAGCTCAAAACTTTCAATCTGCAAGCAACCCAGCGGCTGTAAGAAGGATGAAGCAGGTGTTATCCTCTCCAGGCTATGGCAAGACAGTGTTGAGTGATAGTCAAAAGCTCTAACTGGCTAGATATTATTACCGTGGACTTAATTTTTAGCCATATAATATTGGTGAACAAAGAAAAGTAACAGCAGGCAGTTGGAAGCTGCTACAGTGGCAAAGCTCTAGCCTAAAGTTTAACTTCTTTTTTCACCAGCGTTTCCTCAGTGGAGTACCTACATTACCAAACTTTCTGCAAGTAAATGCTCAATGACTGATTGAGAAGCTTTCATCATTTGATAATAACAATTCTTTCCAAATTACAAAAAAATGGTCTGACTTTTTCTAACCAGTGAAATACAATATTTTATGCATGTATTTACTGAAAGATCCATAAATTAATTTTTAATTTAAAAAATAAAAAAACTGATCAACAAAAAGCACACCTTCCAACTGCAACAAAATTGATCACAAATTGTTTAACTCACACAGTGTGACTCTTGGTAGATTCTTTTAGGTCATGTGAAATCTCAGAATAGCAAAGCATTAGGGACTAATTAATTTTCAAGTACAGAACACATTTCAGAGTCTTGCTGATGGTCAAAAATGCCTTTCTTTAAACAGAAGTTATCTATACAAATAAAATCAATCCCACAATTAATCTTAGCAATTATTGTAATCAATACTTCCCCTAGCTAATATATTTTAAAAACATAGAAAGTAATTATTCACAGTGAAACAATTTCAATAATGGCTTACTGGGCTACATTAAAAACATATTTACCAGAAAAAAATGGCACAAAGAGAGCTACCCTGACTTAAAAGTCACAAAAATATTTGTTTCATGGTGAAGCCACAGCAGCTCTGTTGCCAACTTGAAAAGGATTCTTTACCAGTCCAGCCATGGTTAGTAACATGTACACAGGTGTATTCCCAAGTATTTTTATTTACATGCTATGAAATGACACATAAAGCAAATGTTCTTCATTTCACAGCAAAGTTAACCCCACTGTTGAGGTACTGGGAGAACTGGTCCCAGTCCTCCAAAGTGTCCACCTATGTGTAGCTCTCAGGCTATACATGGCATCTTATAATGACATTATACAGTAACATACAGGTTAGGTGCAGGTATGCAGGTTCTAAATCCTGTACCTGCACAGAAATATGAGGAGCAGAAGTTTCCCAAGGGAACATAACAATGAAGCCACTTCAATCACCATTCTTTCAGAATAAAAGTTATCAAAACTACCAAAAAGAAACAGACTGAAAAAAAAAAAATGGCACTTGACAACATTTTCAAATGCTCAAGACTTGGCCTAATGGAATCTAAAGAAGATGATGCTTTTCTATTTTATTACTTGAAAAAAAAAAAAAAAAGGTGATAAATAGACTAGTCTAAGAATATTCAGTTGCTTCAGTTCCAAATGGAGCACTGTTATGTTGTTTGAAGGTGCATTTCACTGATTTGATGTATTAGTAAGTACTCTGTACGGCTCATCTGATCCATCTCTAGTGGAACCTGAAAACATTAATTTCTATGCTGAAGCCAGCACCAGAAGGCTATTTGGCCCAATTTCTGCTTACTCACAGTGAACAAAGTATGCTATTTATTATAATGTAGCTGTTATTGCTGTTACATGTGCATTAAAGAAGAGAAGGTAATGTCTGTTCTTTCATAGAGTTAAATCGCTGTTGCTTCTAAGTCACTGCATTTCCAGTTACTATAAGTGGAATTTTCTTTCTCCTACATAAATTGTGTACATCACTGTAGGGAAAATAAAACAAGGCATCACCTCTTGAAACAACTGCAACCATTCACAATGGAAAGTGTAAGACAGCGTAACGGAAATTATAAGCATTTCAACCACGGAAAACTATAAATCAAATTGTTTTCGTCTGAAAATTGTTTCTGATAGAAATTACATATGCATAACCTATATGTACCTATGTGTGCAGAAGGTAGAACCCCTGACTGTGAAAACCTGAAGACTGGAAATGTCCGTGAGAACAGTAATTAACATCAGGCAGGAATCAGAGGGTGTGATGGAAGGAAAGAACAACGAGACTGGACATAAAACTGCTTGTACTAGAGCAGCTAAATCAAAGAACTGAGTGATGTATGGGTAATCAGTGGAAGAAGGCAACTGCAAAAACAAGGCAGAGCAAGATCAGCTAGTGAAAAAGCAACAGTATAAATTTGCTGTCGTCCAAGACACAAAGGAAAACCAAGCAGAGGCAAATTATGGAAACTGGAGAGCAATGGGCAGCTAATTCAAAAGGAATAGATGATACCATAATTCCCCAGAGACTGCCGAAGACACTGTTTCAGTATTTGAGAAAGAGATGTCAGAATGATATATATATTTATTTGAAAGAATGGGAGACAGAAGACTGTAAAATCAGACTAGCACCACTAAAAGTCTTTAGAAAACAGTACTAAGAAAAATAGACTTATTGTAAGTAAAGTTCCAGAAAACAGACAGGCATTCCCTCTCCTGATAACTAAATTATATAAAGTCAGAGAAGATCCCAATAACAGCCAGACAGATGTTACTGACTGGTTTTCGTGCTGCAATAAATATTTCACCTTGAACCTCCTTCAAGCGCAAGTGTAAGGTGCTGTACCTGGGGAGGAATAACCCAATCCACCAGTACAGGCTGGGGGCTGACCTGCTGGAAAGCAGCTCTGCAGCAAAGGACTTGAGAGTCCTGGTGGACAACAAGTTCACCATGAGACAGAAATGTGCCCTTGTGGCAACAAAGGGCATTGGTATCTGGGGCCACATTAAGAAGAGCATGCAGCAGGTCAAGAGAGGTACTCCTCCCACTCTATTCTGCCCTGGTAAGGCCACATCTGGAATATTGTGTCCAGTTCTGGGCTCCCCAGTTCAAGGGCGACACGGAACTACTGAAGAGAGTCCAATGGAGGGCTATGAGGATGATTAAGGGACTGGAACATCTCTTGTATGAGGAATGACTGAGATCCCTGGGGCTGTTTAGCCTTGAGAAGAGAATGCTGAGAGGGGGTTTTATAAATGCTTATAAATATCTAAAGGGTGAGCGTTAGGAAGATGGAGCAATCTGTCTCTTGTCATTGGTGCCTAGTGATAGGACAAGGGGAAATGGGCAAAAAACTGGAACACAGGAAGTTCCACCTCAACACGAGAAGAAACTTCTTTTCTGTGAGGGTGACAGAGCAGTGGAAGAGGCTGCCTAGGCAGGTTGTGGAGTCTCCTTCTCTGAAGACTTTCAAGACCTGTGTAGACACATCTTGTTCTTGTTCCTGTGTGGGCTGCCCTAGATGAACCTGTTTTGGCAGGGGGGTTGGACTAGATGATCTCCAGAGGTCTCTTGCAACCCCTGCCATTCTGTGATTCTGTATGATTATTTGAATCAGAAGCAAGCACATCAGGTGAAAAAAGATGTTCAAGAAGTGGAGGCTCAGTTAATCCTCAGAAAAGAATCTTCTTATGCACAGAGAAAAGAAACAATGGCCCAGAAATCACTGTCATCACAGTTTGGTGATATCTGAACACAATAAGTACAAAAAGTAAGTGTGTGAATAAAGCTCTCAAGAGTTTCCAAAGAATTAGTAAGGAAAATAGGGTCAAAGTTGGAACAATTTTTCAGCTAAAAGGGAACAGATTTAAGACACTTGTACGACCTCCATACTTCCCGCAGAAGCAAAGAGAAGGAAATGAGATAAATGCAGCAATGTTAAAAAGAAACATCTCAGAGTATCAAACAGAACCGTATAGTCAACACATCTGTTGTGCCATATCCCCAGGAATTTTACTTTGGCTACAAGGGAAGAAAATGTTAAAGCATGTGTCCTAATTACAGTATTTTGGACAAATCCTGGAAGAAGTGGAGCTCTTGGTAGAGGATAGGGAATTGAATACAGAGAGGATCAAACATAATGAAAATTATGACTGGAACAGAGGAATGTAAAGCCATAAAGTAGCAGTGTATCTTTGGTAAAAAACTGAAAATGTTAAAGTTTTCCTCATATTTTTTATTTTTGCAGTCTGCTGGCTGAAAATATTGTCAGATTATATGGTAAACAAAGCCTCCGAAGGAATTACTGGTGTCTGTTAAAGGTACTTAATCTCACATTTTTATATGGAGAGTGAAAAAAGAAACAGGAAGCAGAGAAAATCTGACTATCATGGGACTTAAATAAATCCCAACTTTCCCAAAAAATTACAACTAATGACAAGGTTCAGATATTTTCAATCAGAAGATAGACTTCTTTGTGAAATGGTCATTAAAAAAAAAAGAGAGGTGATTCTAGGCTTGTGTGACCAATTGTTTAATCCCAGTTGGTAGGTACTGTATCATCTGCCTGTTGGTAGGTACCGTATCAGCATAGCTGATCCAGCATAGCTTAGCTTTCCAGCATAGCTGGAAAGTATCTCCAGACTGCTGCACTTGAGCTCTGGACAAATGCTCTGGAAGAAAGTAAAGATTGCTCTTTTCTATCTTGCAGTATTCAAATAGAATAGAATAGCATAGAACAGAACAGAATAGAATAGGAATAGAATAATTTCAGTTGGAAGGGACCTAAGACAATCACCTAGTTCAACTGCATGACCAATTCAGGGCTGACCAAAAGTTAAAGCATATTATTAAGGGTATTGCTCAAACACCTCTTAAACACTGAGGGCATCGACAACCCCTCTAAGGAGCTTGTTTCAGTGTTTGACCACCTCCTCTATAAAGAAATGCTTCCTAATTCCCCTGAAGCATCTCCATGCATCCTATCACTGGACACCAAGGAGAAGTGTTCAGCAACTCCCTCTCCACTTCCCCTCTTCAGGAAGCTGTAGACAACAACTTACAAGAATGATTTTGGGAAGAGGGATCACTGAATAATTCGTTTTATGGTAAAACCTCAAAAGAAACAAAAAGAAACAAAATAAGGAGATTAAGAGAAACAGTTGAATTGAAAAGTTGAAGACTAGATGGGAAATACTGAACCAGCTTAACAGAAAACTGTAAATACCATTTAGTATTTGTTAATGGTATTTTTCAGGAAGAAAACAAGGAGATAAAGGTGACACACTACTCACAGATAAATCACTGTGTTAAACAGGTTACCAAGAATGAAGGTATGGGTGAGGGAGGAACAGATCAGTGAGGAGAATTACATATTAGAAGATACTGCAAAAAGTTGGCACGGTGCTTCTTTTGCCTCCCTTGCTTTTCTACTTCTCTTTAACTCATTAAAAAACCTCAACCAACAAAACACAAAAAGGTAACAGAAAGGATAAGAGGTTGTCAAGGGTTAGGGCTGGGCCGGCCTGTAGACGAGTAACAAGCTCTCTATTAACACCTTCTCCTTTCCCAAGAGGGAAGAGAAAGGGAATAAGGGAGAGAGATTTATGGATTGGAAAACTAAACCAGTTTTAATGAAAATAATAACAATAAAATGAAATGTATACAAATATATATAAAACCAATGTCAAACCCAGCCTTCCTGATGGCAATTACATTGCCATCACCACTGATGCTGTGGAGCAGGCACTGGGCAAGTCCCAGACTGGACTCAGTAATAGATGGGAACTGGATTCAGGAGCTGGATTCTGGAACTGGATTAAGGAACACATGGATTGGATTCAAAAGCAGAATGGACAGTGTTGTCCTTGGATGCCAGACATTGAAGAAGACAACTTGACCCTCATGAGGCCTCAGCTTTATACTGATTATGACATACACGTGATGGAATACCTCGCTGGTCAGTTTAAGGTCACCTGTCTTGTACACTCCTCCCTGCAGGTGTGACCTCTTACTACACCCCCAACATGGTACGTGAGGTTTAGTTATGATCTTGGTTTCCATAGGAGCAAGTATAAGCAACAGCCTTTCTGCACACCAGTCGTTGGTTGTAACTCTAAACATAATTGTTATCACTGCTAGAAGAAGACATCGTCTGTGAAAAGATGCTGTTAACTTCAGAAAGCGCAGTCACTTAGAAGAGACTTAGCTGAAAAGTAAAATCACTGAAGAGGATAGTTCTGTTGTAACTCAAATCAGGACAGAGGTATAAAATATATTGCATAAAATGAAGAATTAATTCAATAAAGTTTCTTTAAGCCTGGGGGAGGAAGTCTTAAAATCTCTGGGCAGTACATTGAAGAAGACTATAAAATGACTAGTGTTCTGGAAAATGTAAACATGGAACAAGCATTTACTGTCTTTTTTAATACAGGAATTAGGATAAATCAGTAAGTGAAAAAAATATATACCTCTTTGCACAATACCAATCCTTTGCCACACTATGCTGAAGACACTGAGTTAACACGGCTTTAAAAATCTACCAGCACAGGAGAAAAAAAAAAGGTCTGCTGAGGAATACGAAATACAAAGGCATTAACCCTGATCAGGAAGCCCTTCAGCCACAAATCTCAGCAGACTGGAAGTGTATTAAGGGTACATGCTTGTCCTACTTTGAACTCTTTCCTTGAAGCCTTCCAGTAGCTACTGATACTGAAGAGATTTTTAAATTGGTGAAAATTTCCATTTCACATTTTGACTTAGCAGATGCACTGCTGGTGCAGGGATAAAATGCATTCAATCCTTCCTGCATTTTTTCGTGTGACACAGTTTAATGCTGGCATTGATACTCTATTTAGTTCTTAAATTTACTATAGGTGGAAAGCAACTGTAAAGTACTTTGTGACCCATATCTTGCAGTGCCAAAAGAGTAGATGATTTGTAGGATGCCGACTTTTGGACTGGACCTCTAATCCCCTTGGTGAGATCAGCACGGGTGACATAGAGCTCTGGCTGCAGGAAGCTGAACTTGACTGTGCTTACTGTCCCTTCCAGCACTGTGCAAAGCACATAAATTATTGCTACATACATAAATCATTTTTATGGAAGCTTTAAGCACATGGTTTTTGAAACAAGAAATCATGCTATTAGCTGAGAAAGAGCTATAATAAAGTATCACATTTTAAATATCAAAATCCCTTAATCTTCAGAAATTACTGTGTATTTGCTTCTATCTTCCTAGAAAAAATATTGAAGTTAAAAGGAATAGCTCTCCATTATCAATTTGTACCTTGATTCATAGTACTACTAAATAATTATGCTGAATAAGTGATCAATAATTATTGACCTAATAGTAATAAAAATAATAGATTGACTGTGATGTAGAAATAACAGGAAGAAATTTAGTGGTATCAAGTGGTTGACATGCAAAGCTATTTAAACAGGAGCTTCAGATGAGGCTCTTGTGCAACATAGTTAAGTGTTTTATGAACCATCTCAGCAATAATTACTCTAAGTGTGCAGTGAATTACGCTGCCCTCAACAAATTTGAGGCAGGTTTTCTCATTTTTAAATTGTAGAAAAATACATCTCATCCAAGTGAAATATCAAAATATTAAATACATTCTTGCTAAAGAATTCCTCTTTTTAGTTACACTCCTTACACAGTGTGGCATTTGGCATCGTGATATTGTGCCTGAGCAAAATGATGTCATAGAGCAAGAACCAGATGGTTCACAGTGGCTTCAGCTACACATACTAATCCAACTCATGGAAGACTCTTCCTCTGCTTACTGAGAAAGAGGAATATATTCTACCTCCTAAAGAGAACCACATTTGTCCATCAATGGCCATCACTCTCTTGATTAATACCTTCCAGAACACAGTTCAAAGCTCAGGATAACATTTTATTCTGTGAAGCTTACTATCAAACAGGTCCTCTGTCAATGCCATCTAAAACACAGTTAGTTTTCTGGTGTGTTTTTTTGTTTGGTTGGTTGGTTGGTTGGGTTTTTTTAAATAAAAAATGGAGGGAGGTAACAAAAAAAACCAACAAAGCTTGCAAATATCTACTGTTCTATTGACTACTGAAACACAGAAAGCAGAAAGAACAAAGCCATTGATAGGTTAAGCATGTAGCTTTATATGATATTAAAAACCACACTGACTGAGAAACCTATGCTGATAAATGGCCTCTCTGTGGAAAAATTCCTGCTTTAAGACAATGCTTAGTTAGCACATTGGCAAAGACAAGCTATCAGAAAGTAAGTTGCGGTATAAATCTAAATATTCTACATATGTTTTTTGCTATGGTGAAAGCAACGGTGCTTAGTACTGGCTGCAAAAGGTAAATTGCCTTATTTTTTTTAGGAGAGCATGCATTCAGTTATATTCAATAGATGCATCTGATATTCTGACAAGAATTATTGATTATACCTGACTGAAAATTGTCCTAGAAGGTGCACTTCCAAACCATTAGAAAAAATCAGAAGCAGAAAGGTTCAGATGTACTTCAGTATTAGTGCCATTGCATGTAGGACATGCAAGCTAACACAGCCATTGATGTTCAAAGACAATGTCTGTATCTGAAGAGCTGGTGAGTACATCTACAGGGATTATATAAAAAAACAAGCAAAGAGATGGCGTTTAAAGCAGTTTCACTTTTTCAGCCTAACAAGGTGCATAGAAGGAAGGGAGGGGACTGCTGCTCATAAATATATCAGGGTAAGGGAAGTTGCTTATTGTATGGCACCAGCTTATATCCTGGACTTTCCTTTGAAGTAGTTGTAGTCGAAGTTAAATGTACTTCATTCAACTCACAGAATCAAAGAACGGTAGGGTTGGAAAGGACCTCAAAAGATCATCTAGTCCAACCCCCCTGCCAGAGCAGGGTCACCTAGAGCAGGTTACACAGGAAGGCATCCAGGTGAGTTTTGAATGTCTCCAGAGACAGAGACTCCACCACCTCTCTGGGCAGCCTGGTCCAGTGCTCTGCCACCCTCAAAGTAAAGAAGTTCCTCTTCATGTTTAGATGGAACTTCCTGAGCTCAAGTTTATTTCCATTCCCTCTTGTCCTGTCACTGGGCACCACAGAAAAAAGACTGGCCCCGTCTTCCTGACACCCACTCTAAGTATTTATAAGTGTGGATGAGATCCTCCCTCAGTCTTCTCTTCTCCAGACTAAACAGACCCCAGTCCCTCAGCCTTTCCTCATAAGGAAGATGTTCCAGTCCCCTGATCATCTTAGTAGCCCTTCTCTGCACCCTCTCCAGCATCTCCCTGTTCTCTTGAACTGGGGAGCCCAGAACTGGACACAGTACTCCAGATGCAGCCACACCAGGGCA